>JBBBDQ010001079.1:1857500-1960000 GCA_037127315.1 Ascarosepion bandense
CTGCTTCATCTTGTCTCTAATATACACAGTGATAATGAAAATGTCCTTTCTACTTGTTTCTATTTAAGAGCTAGTGTCTGACATTGTTACATCATGTAAATCAAAAAATCTCTTCTCCAGTTAAGTTCATGTATAAAATTTAAATACATTTTTTTTCACCAACTGCAACATCACATTTCATTTGCATCATATCAGATTTTTGATTTGCATTTAATATAAACACATGTTTAGAAATGTAGTTGATGCAATAAATTCTTTTTGAAGATTTGTAATATTGACATTATTACCAATTTCATACTAATAACAATATTCTTTGGTATCAAAACACATGGTAAAAAAGAATATTTTCTTCATCACATTTATATTCAGGACAACATTAATTTTTAAAAAATTGTCCTTTAAAAATTATGCTCAGTTTTTAAAATACAGAAAATTGTTTAAAAATGCATTTAGACATATTGAATTTTTTTTTTTACAGGATTATTCAAAATTATGAATTCCATATCCATTTTGTTTATTTTAATTTCCATCCCTTTACAGATTTGAACTTTATTTTTCAACAAGATCAAAAACAGTTTTATTTATTTAGACAAATCAACAAGTGTCCATAGTTAATGATTAAAAACAACATTTACACTTTTTTTAATAACTGTCTTTGCTAATTTAAGTAACAGAATATTTGCATAGATCAAATATTATACAATGAAAATTTCAGATCAAAATCCAGCAAGTATTGTGCCAGTCTAGCAACTTATTGTTCTTATCTCGCATATGTGTGCATGTATGTCATCTAAAAGCTTTGACCATGAAAAAAAAAGCGTAAAATTTAGTTTCCACCATTTCCTTTAAAGTAATTCTTTTAGTCACAAACACTATTAGCAAAATCAATACTACATTTTTATTTTTTACTATTGTTCATGCAATATAAGTCTCAAGATAGTTGTTGCAATAAGGTTGTTGTAAGGGTTTATAGGGAGAGACCAAGAAGGGAATATTATGAGGATATGTAGGATAGATAATGGTTAACCCTAGAATTGAAGGGGTTAATATTGTAGTGATCAGAGAAGCATCTTAGGAGCACATTCCACAATGTCACAGTTTTGGGAAAGAAGCTGCTTGATTGGAACTTCTTTCTCGCCTATGGAATATCAAGGGAATGAGGACCAGTCTGCTCAATGTATATTAACTGGTGGGTCCTAGCTGTAAAGATTTGGGCTGGTAGAACCAAGGAATGTAGTTTGCTGGAATATCTGTGATAAAAATAGTGATAAAATAGTGAGAGATTAGAAACATTTCATCTGTGTGGAAAATGGTTGTAGAGTAGGAAATACTTCATCACCCACAAGGTTGTGCAAACGATATTGAACTTTGTCAAGCCTTGAAAGTGAGAATTTTGCTTGCTAGTTACTTTCCATGAATTAAATTGTGGAATATGGTAGTTTATCTTAGAAAATAATATGGTGGACTAATGGATTTGGGCTCGGATTGAGGAATCTGAAAGTTAGGTTTGAATTCCAGTTAAGATTATTAAATTCGCTTACGTGCTAATATTCTTGAGAAAGGTATGAATTCAATTCTTCTCTCTCACAAAAAAAAAACAATAAACAAAAATGAGTAAATAGAGCAGACTGGGTTCTATAGCTCTGGGTCTCAAAATGGTATAAGAGAGAGGAAAGCTTTGAATTCAAAATTGCATACAGCCTCTGGGGAAGCGCGTACTATGCAATTTGGTATTTGCTGGTGCTTTTGACAGTTTGCGTTTCGACAAATGCTTTTAAATCCTTCAAACTATTTAAGGCTTGAAAAGATTAAAAAAAATGTTTTACAGTTCATCTAAAAATGGGAATTTAGAAAATAACTCCAAAATTTGATCTACAAAATATACACAAAAATTCTTTTTTTTTGTTTTTTTCCTTCCTTAATTTCTAAAAAGCACTAGTATTATTTGTGTGACATGATTAATTTTCTACAATATTTTCACTGTCTAGACTGTTATCCTCATTTTTGTTGTCATATTCATGACATTTCAGCTGTTGTATGCTTTGGCCTTCTTCAGGTGACATATGATCTAGTAGATAAAAAGGTTGGTTGAACTAATCCAGTGACTTTTCTTTTTTTTTATCATTTATCATATCACCTCAAGCAAGGCATTTTAATGCCACTGTTTTGCAGGGGGTTACATAGGAGGAAAGTTATGAGAAAGAGTGACAGGTTATAGGGAGTGTCAGGAAGTCAGTAAGAGAAGGATGAGAATACTGATGAGTGGAGTGAATGGAGAAAGGAGCATGAGAGAGGATGCAAGTTAGTGAGATAGGAGAAAACTATTGACTTTACATTTAAATTCTTGGAGATTATAGTTGTCAGGGAAGCAAGTAAACAGAAGGGAATTGACCCAAAGAGTTGTGAGTTCTATACCTGGCCTCAGCAGAGATGAAGGGAGATAACTGATAGTGAGATGTCTGGAAGAGGCATGATATGTGGAACTAGAACAGTTTAGCCCTGTGGAAGAAATAAAGAGTTTGGTTTGAAATTCCAAATACCTGAAGGCCAGAGCATACAATAGCCAAAACATTGTGAATATGGTAACAAAGATGTGATGAGAACAGTCCAAACATTGTAAACATTGTAAATAATTACAATACCTCATCTCAAAAATATAAACTGATCAATTCTTATTTTTCAATAATTTTCTGAGTATTCTTATTTATCAGCACACCCACGTCTTTACCGAAAGTGATACAGTTGAGGTTTAATGGCAATATCATGGGAAAATTGTCTAAGCCCCCTTGGTACTTCCCCTTTTTGGGACACCTCAGGTGCTGGACAATAAACCTAGTCCTTTCTTAAGAGAGGGACTACCTGGGGAAGGGCATCCTTTAACTTAGGTTTAATTTTTTTTAAACTCTCTTGCTTAGGCCTTTGCCTAAACAAGATATTGTATTTTTATAACAAAATAATTTTTTTCAATGCAGGTAATTTGGCTATAAGATGTTGTTTAGCTAATCTAGTTGGCTATTACAACTGTGTTTGATTCACACTGGGTGCCCTATAAAAATATTTGACAATAAATATCTCAACAAGGTATGAAGCTTTAAAAAAATCTACCAACTATTATCTGGACAAATATTTTTATTGCTAAAAAGATATAAGCTACCAATGCAGATGTTTTAAGATGTATAAAATACCATCTGCCTTTAGGACAGATGGGATCATTGCTCTCCACAGATTCCTGTTTTTATTATCTGTGAACTGGCATGCATTCTTAAGATACTGAATTGATTTCCCTTTTTTTTGCCTCATAGATGGTGTTGCCACTCAAGGCAAACCAGTCTAGGATGCTATTTAACCATAGCTGGGGTAGAAGAGGCAGTTTTATAACTTATCCAAGGTGATTTGTGTGAAAGTGAATGCAGCAGGCTAAGCTAGGATTTGAAATGGCCATATGTTGAAACACTGGTTCTCATACAATCACTGAAATTAAGCAATGTTGAGCCTGGTCAGTAACTAGATGGGTGACCATTTGGAAATACCAGGTGTTTAAGCTTGGATGTGCAGTTCATGTAATTGATAATGGTTGGGAATTGTTAATTAGAAAGCAAAGTTCCAGTTGGCTTTGTTGTATTAACTTACATGGAAATGCCCTTGCGAACGGTATGAACAGATCTCTTTTCCTCTAGCAATGCGTTAATTAGTAAATACATGTATTACTATATAATTATCTTCAAAAAGAATTCTTACGAACTAAAAATATTCTCATGGCTTTGGATAACTTACAAAGGGTTGATAAGCAATAAAAAAACAAATCGATCAATAATTGATCTCCCTCTGATTTCTCTTTCCGTGCTGATAACTGTTACACTATCCTGTCTTTGATATGATTGGCTAGCTGCTTATGTTCGAGTATGCCTGTCTACTAGGGTGACTAGTTAATCCCTATTGCAGATGCCTGCTCAGGCGCAACCTAAAGTTTTTACTGCTGCCTTGCTGAGCAAACCGTAGTTGCAGTTTCTGGGAGAGAATGTGCAATCTGGCAAAATCACCAGTTTGTACGCTCAAGACCTCAGTCACGATGAATTGTGACTTTATGCTAGCATAACCATCAAATTCTTGTCGACTCAATTTCACTCACAAGTTTTATTCAACCCATAGTGAAGATTTCAAGCACTTTACAGTCGTGTCACATGCTGGGGGCTGGGGGAGCATCTCTCTAGGCTGATGTTATGAATCCGTCAGTTCTTTGATAAATTGATTGCGGTGAGATTCAAAGCTGGGTTTCATGTTTCAAATGCTTATGTTATAGCCACTCAGCCAATATCTTTGATATATTAGACCAATTAAGACAAGGAAAGATGATGGGTCCTAGGTGAAAAGTTTTATCTTCTGGCCTACATAGTCAATTAGACTACCCACCTACTGGCCTACATAGCTGTTTAGACTATTCATGAGATGTGAATATTGGAATTTGTTCAGGACAGGCAAGAAAATGGTTATATATACAGGTGACTGATCATGGAAAGAGCCGTTTTAGAATTGGAACACTGTAATGAGCTGTTATGTTGTTGATACAAATAAAAAAAAAATTACCATTTGTTTTTCCTTCTACTCTGATATGAAAATTTATTGCATAGTATATAAATAAATATTGTATATTTTTATAAGTCCTCTCAATAAATAGCTTCAGTCAGACAAAACCATGTTCATTAAGATTTTAATTATTTTGGTAGATGCAGATGTTTTTGACAGTTTGCTTTTCGACAAATGCTTTTAAGTCCTTCAAATAAAAGATAAGAAAAAATGTTTTACAATTCATATAAAATGGGAATTTGAAAAATAACTCGAAAATTTGATTTACAAAATAGGCAAAAATTTCCTGTTCATTTTCTTTTTTTTTTTGTAAAATATCCAAATTGAATTCGTATTTCACACTTTATATATTGTAAAATATTTTTTCATTATTTTATTTTTTGTTTTTCCTGAAGCAAACACTATTTCTCCCCTTATTGTTTCATTAATAGTTTTCCACCATCTTATTATTGACACTTTTTATCATACCATTCTGGCTAAAAGACTTATTCATTATTACTAGTTTTATTCCATTTTATTATTGTTGGATATCATCCGAACATTCTGGGTCAATTCACTCTTCGTTATTCCTATTATTTTATTACTAGTTTTATTCCAACTTATTGTAAAAGTAAGCAGTGAAATTTGAACCTGAGATATTTGCATCAAACATCTTTGGGGTTTGTCATCAAAGTGTTTGAGGCTAAAAAGTACAGCACAAATCTATAGTCTTTTCTGCCTCACTGCCACTGTTTACCTAGGAAATTTAATTTTTTTTTTCTTTTGTAGATATGATTATCACTTGCCTTAGTCAAGTGATAGTGAAGTCTGCAAAATATTGACGTGCACACTGTGAGGAACACAATTAAAAACTGTAGACAAGAAGTGTGTGTGTGTATATATATATATATATATATATATATATATGCAGGTTACATTGAAAATGACAGACAAGGCATTATCAAGCTTTTATATAATTTTTCATGTGTTATGGTTTTATCCTTTTCAGAACTTAAATTATATAGGAATTATTCAAATGTGTTGTTTCGAAGTGCTTCCAGCTATACTTTTAGCCATTATCAAGGGTAAATTTTATTTTACATGTAATTGAATATGTGTAGAATTTATGTACGTAGAGTCGTGTGTGTGTGTGTGTGTGTTATATTCCGAACATAGTAAGCACATTGTTGCTGTGTTGATAATTTATATTAAGGTGTAGGATTTTTCCTTTTTATTGATAATGTTTCCATTATATATATATATGTTATGGTGAAACACACCTATTCCTCAGATAATGGACTCTCTCTCCTATATTAATAAGAGTTAACTTCCTGTTAACTTGAGAAGTTCATAGAAGTTCTAGAGAGTTCTTTAGAGTTCTTTTGGAGTTCAGTAGAACTACTAGGCAGTTGATATTAGTCGGCAGTTAGTCAGTTTTCAGTGAAAGATTACCAAGTTCCTAATATTTAGGGTACGTTAAGTCAATTAGCAACCGACATAGCACGATTATAACTTTCAGTGCGAAAACTACTCCACAACAATATACTACTTTAAAAACAAGGAATTTATTAAAAGTCTCAAGAGCTCTTTTGTCTAATATCTCATCAGGAGAAAATTGTTAAAATCACAAATCAAACGAAAAAACAGCAACAAAAATGAAGAGCAAAAATGTATTTTTCGGACGAGGTCTGCGTTTCCGTCTTTTCATAAGGATGAATTGCCCTGCATCAAAGTGAGTAATTTTATATATGAATTTAATTGCCAGTGCACTGCTGCTTATGTGGGGCGTACAACCTTACATTAAAAACAAGAATTAATCAACATGTACCTTCGAAAATACAATTAGACAAAATATGTAGCATGTGTTGTCTTCCCTCTACCAATATGAAATCAGCTATTGCTCAACACGTAGTAGAGAATATAGCCTGTGCCAAGTCATATAGGAAAGAGTGGTTCAATATTTTACATGTAGCTGGTTCCAATAATCAATTAAAGATTTTGGAATCAGTCTGCATATCCTTACAAAAGCCTTCTCTTTGTCGGCAGAAGGATTTTGTTAAGTCTCATTATTTGTTGGGAGATGTTTTAATTGTCCCTTGATAATTTCTTTGATAATAACATGCAATTTCTCCTCCCCCTCGTTATAAATATACATTTATATGTATATTTATTTTAACGTTCCCTCCTTTTTTCTGATCTTCATTTTCGTTGATGCTTAATGTTTGATTTGTGATTCCAACGATTTTCTCCTGATGAGATGTTGTTTGAAAGAGCTCAAGAGACTGTTAATAAATTCCTTGTTTTTAAAGTAGTGTACAAATTTTGTATCTCCAAACATTTGTTCATATATATATATATATTTTTTCCATTTTTAAATTAGTTATTTCGCTACCTTGGTTTCCACGATGAGTGGTTTCTTCAGACGATTTTTAAATCTAAATTTTGAATAAACCACTCATGGTGGAAACCAAGGTAGTGAAATAACTCATTTAAAGATGAAAAATATTCAAAAGTTCTACAATATAATTGTATAGAACACTTTACAATACAAATGTGTACTGGTCTAACCATATTAGGACCAAAAACTAAGTATTAAACAATCAATATATATATATATATATAGTAATCATGTTTAGTGCTAGTGTTTATTTTTTTTTTTGTTAGTATTTTACTGGTGGTAAGACATTTTATGCAAGCAGATTATTTGTTATAAATTGTTTGATATTAAAGGTAAGAATAATGTTAATAGAATCAGTGGAGAAACTTGTGACTGGGCCATGTTATTTCATTTATGCCTACTTCAAAACTTTGTGAGGGCAGGGTTAGGGTTTTGAGGACCCTGAAGGATGAAGACTTTACAACAATGTTTTCATGAAACTTCAGTCAACATGACTGATATAACATTGCTCAGTGGAGTGACAAGTTTTTCTCTCTCTCTCTCTCACAAAGCTTCTCCCCAAATCTCTGTTGGTGGTACTTACAATAAGCTGTCTGTATCTTTCTGAGTGGATACTTATAGACTTTGGTATAAACCTGACCAATGTTTGCCTTTTTTAACTTGTGTAAACTGGAGCAATCTGATATTTGAAATTAAACAACCTCATAGATTTATAAAACTAACCAACCGACTTTGCTACATATACTACACTCTGATCCTTTCCGGAGGTGATAATCAATATATAGATAATTTTGTCTTTTTCTTGTAGCAAATAGGTTTTAAGGCAGGCTTTTGTTGTTATGAAACCATACGATAATTCTACTTTTAAAAGTTTAATTATGGTGTTAAGGCATCAAAAGTCAAATATTTTTGATAGAATTTTCTTTTTTTTCCCTTATCCATTCATGACATGGTCCAGATATTCCTAGAAATCTCTAGTCTGAATGATTTGATTTTATCAATAAGTTTAGTCATAGAAATCATCCATTTTTTTCAGTCATGCTTGTATTTACCAACTATAATCTCTTACCATGAATTTGAAATGTACTAGAATTTTTTGGTAATATGCTGACACGTGTCAAAATTTTCACAGTATTTAGTATTGTTAGTCATCACTCTACGTTTCGTTCAATTTCCCAAACCGATTGATGAAATTTGTAAAAGCTGATTTGTTTGGAAAAATACTTTGAAAAAATTCTACTCTGTGTTTTAATAATTTCTTTAATTCTAGAAAACTTCGTGGTAAAGAATATTTTCTAAGAAAAATTTTTTTTTTTTCCTTTTTAACAGCAAAGAATTCTTAGGATTTCTTACTCTTGAGCATCCAACAACTGGCCATGTGTAAATATTTCTTTCTGGAGCAAAATTACAATTTTTTTTTTAACATTTGGTCATGTAATTTGTTTATAATTCTTGCAAACACAAGGAAAATTAGTTTGTTGTATATAAAAACTTAAAAAAATAAAACCCAAACATGAAAAATTATGCACATTTTAGATAAACTGTCATTTTGATGCTTTTTTATTTTTTATTTTTTTTTAAAGGTACAAATAATAAAGAAAAATTGAGGGAGTTATCCTCTCTATTATAATAAACATTGTTGTGTGTGTGTGTATGTATATATATATATATATATATATATATATATATATATATAATGTCTACCCATTTCAAAAATCTAAGGTTCCACTATGTAGTTTACGCAGACAAAATTAAAAAGTAACATGTCTAGCTCTAAGCCATCCTGCCTCCTTTCTTAACCCAAATGTTTATCTCTATGGTTACATAATACTAAATGCTGATTGGACTGTTTAAACACACCTTTTGCATTTCCTCCAACCACTACTCCCTAAATTTTCTAAATAACTAGAAATTCATCTAATATTTAAAAAATTAAATCGTTTTCACCATTTTGAAACACGACAATCTTTGTGTAGCGATATTATGCTACACAAAGATTGTTGTGTTGTAGTCTTAGAGGTAATGGGTATGGGGTAACTTAGTTTGTTTTTTTTACCACATTTACAAGCAGATGGAATCAACTATCGACACTGCAAAAAAAACCCCCCCAAAAAACCATATATCCCAATATAAAATAACCTAAACTAAACGAAAAAGTGACCTGCCCAAAACTAAGTTACCCATACCCTTTTCCAAACCAAATAGCAGCACCTCAAGAACCATGAATAAACGACTAAACCATTCTAAAATCTCACACCACATTTACATCGTGCTCATTAACAATGACGCCACTTCCACCACATCCAGGCAAGATAAATAAGAAACCTGTCTTAAACAAAGCCACCTCTCCTAACCTATATCTCTAAGACTACAAAACGGCTGACAGAATCAGAATAAGCTCCCAACCCCACTTTCACTTAAACACCATATCACCACAAATAAACCGTTTTCACCATTTAAATTTTCGTTTCAACTTCATCACCCAATGAGAAGCACCTAAAAGGTAGCTTTGAAACGTGAAAATTTTTGTGTAGTGATACTATGAATTTAAAAACCATTGTAACAACTATTACAATACACTATCTATCTATCTATATATATATATATATATATATATATATATATAAAAACAGATTCTTTGGGGTTTTAGCTAGGCGGATTTCATAGTCTGTTGGCAAATGTTATTTGTTGGCCAATGTTTGTGTAATATTTTTTACATGGCAAATTCTTTCCTCCATTCGTAAGGATGTTTTATCTCTCTACTTATTAATTCTGTAGTTTATAAATTTCAGTGTGATTGCAGATGCAACTACAGAGGTAAAACATCTCAGCATCTGGATCAAAGAGTTAAACTACATTTACCTCCCAGAATTTTGGACTCAGCTGCAAGTAGTAGTCAACTCATGAATACACCCTTATTAGTAGCAAGAATTGTGTGGTTGGATTCAGTGGTGATAATTTTACTATTCTATCAAGGTCCTACTCACTTTTTCATCTAAAGGTGCTGGAGTCCATATATATGAGATCCTGAAGGCTTTCGATCTGTAAACAGAAAGAATGCTTTTTGAGTCTGAGTGTGACTGGGCCCTAGTTTTCCTTAATATTTTTATTTTCCCCCGCCCCTCAATTCTATTCATTTCATCTTTTAGTTTACGTTAAGAAAATCCCAGAAATAAAAACTTGATAAACTCTAGGCGAAACCAGTTGTTTTTTTTTTTTTTTTTAGTTCTTAGTATGCCATCAAAATTCCAATTATTCCTAGCTATTATATATATATATATATATATATATATATTTTTTTTTTCTAAACATATACTGTTAAATATAAGAGACAATGAATGTCTATTACGCTTAATCATGAGCCATTTTAAACATCATATTTTGGCTTTAATTTCAGGTGAAAATAAAAATTTTAGTCAACAATACAATAATCCTCACTCATACACACAGTAAAAAGAACCTTCAGATATTGGAGGCCATCTACATTAAATCCAAACAACCCACACTTAATAAAATCATGTTTAAATCTGATCATAACACATTACATTGCATTTAGACATATGGTTCTGTTATCATTTCGAGCTCTCATGTGGTGTGAGGTCATAGAACCGCATTACAAATTTATGAACTGCGTTTGCTATTTTTGGTAATTGTTGCCGTTGCTTAGCAAAGTTTTATGTCAACACAAGATATAACGTCCTTGTAACTTCTCTGAAGATGGCTCATGTGAGCCGAAAGCTTAGAACCAACTTAATAAAAAATTATCCAAATGTTGGAGAATTTTTGTCTTTATTTTCATCTGAAATTAAAGCCAAAATATGATGTTTAGAATGGCTCATGATTAATATTTAACAGTATATGTTTAGAAAATTATCTGCTGCCTCAATACACTAAATATATATATATATATATATATATATATACTCACACACACATACATACATACTAAAGAATTATACTTTCTTATCAAAGTTTTGTCATGATTTTGCTCAAAAGAAAATATGACCCAATATTACTAATTTCAATCCAATTGTTTCTGTTTTTTTTTTTTTTGTAATTCTGATGTGATTGGTGAGTGTTGCAAATGTGTTTAAAACAAGCAGGTGATACATTTTTCTGGGCTTCTGCTTAGTCAGTTTGATGCTATTTTCATGCACAAGAGTTTCCTCATCTACGTCTGGGCTAAGTAAATTGTCTTTGTTCTCTATTTGTAGATACCTGCTGTTTTTCTGTTTCTCAAGAAGGTAAGAAATTTTTTTTTTTTAATTTTGCTGTTCAAACCACAAATTGCATAGAATTATTCTTCATTTCCACTATACAACTTTTTCCCTTGTAGACATACATATGTTTTTTGCCTTGTTTGCTGTGTGTGTGTGTTAGGGCTGTTACAAGAGTCTTGTGCCCCACCCCCTCAAAACTCTACTACATCTCAATTTTTATAAGCTAGCATTCACATAAAATATTAACTTTATTGTAACCTAATTATGTACAATAATGGATCATATGCCAGGGACTCATGTGACCCCCAATCTATGATACGCAACATCCCACTCTACTACATCTCAATATACATAAGATAGCATTCATATAAAATACAAATTTTATTCTAACCTAATTTTGTACAATAATGGATCATATCCAATATAGATGAACAATTCAACTAGAAAATTGAAAATAATTCCAATGTATCTAAATACAAATTAGACATGTCAATATATAATTCAATCTTACATAAATCAACAATGTTTTGTAGCAGTTTATAACATCAACTTTAAATTTTTCTTCTTAAAAATTTTAATAATTTTAATGTAATCAGCATTATGAATAAAAGGTCGTGAATTTTATTTTGTGCTTTGCCGAGATTTAGCAGAAGTAAAATGAATTCATGGATTTGGACAAAAAAAAAAAAAATCCCTCAGAATGACATCAAAATTCACAAAAAATTTTTATCTTTTAAGTCAGTTGTGCTTAGTTTAACTTGTAAAATATAGCAATGTTTAGGGGCCCCCGCTAGTCATTCCCTCATCAAGTGGATGATTGGAGAGGTAGTATGCACCAGTCTTGAGGTGAAGGGGTACGCAACTTACATTGTTTGCTGTTTTTTTATATATATTTTGTGTGTATATAGTTGCATGGTCAAAACTTAGGTAGCAAATAAGTGGTGTGTGTTCAGTTTGTTGACATATTGTTAGCTTTGCGTATTCAGTTCACTTGTTTTGATTGTGAATTGAGCACATTTTTTGATCTACGATCTACTGGCCCAACCAGCAGCTATTTATATTTCCCATTTGTAAACGAGTTATTACGTGACCTACATTTCTACCATGAGTTATTGAAAATTGCCTGAAGACGCCACTCATGGTAGAAACCTAGGTCGCGTAATAACTCATTTACAAATTAAAATATTCAAAAGTTCTAGAATATAATTGGATTGAACACTTTTTAATACAAATATGCACTGGTCTAATTTTATTATGACCAGAAACTAAGTATTTAAACAATCAATATATATAAATTCCAGGTGAAGAGGACTCAAGGTTTTATTATTTTGAGTGCTCCGGCATTTATTTTATTATGGACAGTGCTCAATATAATGAGTATTATAGAACTTAATATAATTATATAGTTGTGAATTAATTGTACATTGCAACATGGAAATTTCTATGTTTCAAGATAGATTCTCATCATCAGGCAATGTTGATGTTGGTTTTGCAGATGATTTACATTTAAATGACGAAAACCATATCTTCCCACATACATACACAGCAAACCAAAGGTTTTTGTCATTTCAATGTAAATCATCTGCAAAACCAACATCAACATTGCCTGATGAAGAGAATCTATCTTGAAACATAGAAATTTCCATTTCGCAATGTACATTTAATTCATAACTAAAATATGTGTGTGTGTGTGCTCGCCAGCTTTCATCACACTGAAATGTTGTAGCCATCATTTTTTAGTCTGTTTTTATAATATTGTATATATGCTTGGAGGTATCACTTAGCTTAGTCTGTACTGTTGAGTATTGGATTGTAACAATAAATTGGTACCCATGAGAAATTGTTGACAATATCTTTGTAGACATTTAAGTTAGGCCAGAATAGTCAGGCAACATTACTATTAATAATGCAGCATAGAAAATGTTTATATGACTATAGAATGGTGATTTGAGATTTTGAACAAAAATGCAACAAGATGAATATTAGACAAAAATCAAGCTTATATGTAAACATTTGAATTAGATAAACACAAAAAGATGAATATATTAATTGAAATAATTCAATAAATTCTGATATATTTAAGTAAAAAAAACAATAGATTTTTCAACCAAAATAATAGATTTAATTTATAATTTTTATTTTGTGTGTTGTTTCACAAAATGGCAAGAGAAAATGGCTTTTAGTAATTCTAATTGAAAAGTTTTCATTGTAATTTGTTAGAAAATTCCATGATAATCAACTTTATTTACAGACACACTAATATCCTTGACTATGTTGCTATTATCACAGTGTTACGACTGTTGTCATCTGGTCTTCTTCAGATATCTTTTGATCTTAGTAATCTTAAGCAAATTTAAGAATTTACTTTGGTAGATTGTTTTTTATGTTTAGGAATTTTTAAAAATTTTTTTAATATTGCTCAGTTATTGCTTGCTCTGTTGAGTCTGACCTACCTGGTCCAGGGATTGAACTTGCAATTACTATGCCATTAGATTCCCAAACAAAAATTAATTTCTCTAGGCTATTAATTCATGAATTTGGTGGTATAAAGGACTTCAATTGCTAGGGGTTTATGGCCATATAATGTTCAAACATTGTTTTAACTTCATTGATGATATTGGAACCAAAGTGAAGCTTTGTCAGTATCTAGATGGATAACCACTTGGGAACACCAGGTGCTGTTTGCCGATGACATTATGGATAATGGCTTGAAAATTGTTAATCAAAGAGTTAAAGTTATTATATTCACTTACATGCAAATGCCCTTTGGAAATGTATGAATCCACCACTTCCCCCTAGCTATGGGTTAATTAGTATGACTAATATCACTAAATTATTATCTCAAGAAAAAATTCTAAAAATATTTTCTGACTTTAAATAACCTGCAAAAGGTCAAGCAATAAAAAAATATCAATCAATCAATAAAATACTGATTTGCAACAAAAGCTTGTCTTTTTTTTTTTTTTTAGATTTACTTACATTATCTGGAATATAAATGTATAGTAGCTACCGTAGCCACAAAGTGAAGGATCAATTTATATATTGCTTGTAATATAAAATCGACCCGCCCCCTACTTTATAATTTCTAGTCTATCAAATTCTGATTTGGTATGAATCCACCTCTTCTCTCTCTAGCTATAGGTTAATTAGTAAGACTTGAATCAATAAATCATTTTTATCTTTGTAAAAGATAACATTTTCTTTTTTTTTTTTTTTTTTTTTTTTTACAATCTAAAAATACTTTCTAACTTTGAATAACCTACAGATGTTGATAAACCCTAGAAAAAAGAATTCATCAACAAATCCTCGGCCAAGTAGTACAGCCTTGGACCAGTGCAAACAAAATAACAATAACTGAGTAGTACTAAAAAAGAACAATGCTGAAGAACACCAGAGAGTACAATGGCCGAAACATAACAAAAATGAGAACATTAGTCCTGCTGTAAATGATAACACCTCATCTTAAAATTTTTAAACAAAAATTATTTATGGCTTTTTATTAAAATGTGAACAAAAACAAATTTTTAGTAAAAGGAAAATAACAAAGTTTTGTATAGTGGCAGTAATGAATGATTTCAGTTATATTTTTCCTGATTAAATAAACAAAACAACAATTTTTCCTGATTGGTATTATATTTATTTTTGTTTTTAAATTTTTCTCTTGAATTTCAAGCAAATTTCTTTTTAAACATTTATAACTCAACATCATTATTCTTTATAAATATTTGTATTGAAAGTTTTTAAAGAAAAAAGGTTTTAGTAATTAGTGACCACATTAAGCATTTTTAAAAGTAAATTTTAGCAAAAAAAAAAATCGCCTTAATTCTTCGGATTATCCTTTCTAATAAGCATTAGCGATTATAAGGATTAACGATACACAATCAATTTAAAGAAAAAGAAATTATCATGATTTATAGAGTTATCTCCTCTTTACATTGCTCTGCCTAAATAAAACATTAGTATTATATTCTACCTAGCCTCCGAGTTTCGACAATCTTGGACCTTCATCTTCACAAAAAAAAACAGGAATGTCAAAAGGACTGTTTTTCTCTTGACACAACTATTATTTTAACTACCTTCACTCCTTGGCAATGTTTAATATTTAAATAAAACCTAAATATATGAAAGAGAATTTATACATTTTTTTTATTCACTTTGTTCTTGAGAATTGGCAACAAAAATAATAAACACTATTTATCTATTTGAATAATTGGCAAAATATTGGCAAATTGCAAATTGATTCAAACTTTACAAAATGGTAAATAATAGGGATTTCCTTATGATTGGTTCCCATATTTTAGTAAACGTTTCTAAATATATGAATACAAATTTTTTATATTTATTTCTTTATAAATATTGCATTAATTTTAATTGTTAGTTTTTAGAATGTTGTAAATGTAAAATTATTCTTGTAAATAAAAAATGTTTTTAAAAATTTTATAAATTCTCACAAAGAAAATGTATAAATTCACTTTCATTATATGTTTAACCTTTATTACAATTCTAATCATTATTTTTTAAAAGAATAAATATTGCTGAGGAGTGAAGATAGTGATTTTTTTTCCTTGTTTTCACACTACAGGGTAATTTTTTTCTTTTTTGTGTGTGTGTGCAAAAAGGTCCAGGATTGGCCAGGTTTCTTTGTGTTGTAAGTATTACAAATTAATAGACAATGTCAGTAGATTAATAGATTATCATTTATTTTCTGGATATTATTAATCACTGGAAAAATATTTTAGTTGAATATGTGTAGAGTCTTCTTTTATTATGTTTGAAACAAAATACAGATATAAAATTTTAGTCTTGGTTTTGTTCATTGGTAGAGACTAGTTAGTAGATAGAAATTTATAGGTTTCTAAATTTATTTCTGCATATTTTGTGTGTATGATTATAAATATTGTTCATTTAAGAAAATTAAATTTGTTTCCAGTTCTTTTACGATTCTATCTGCATTCTCTACTTACAACCTTCCCTCATAATAAAAATAAAAAGATGTTAGTGTCATGGATTGGCAGACATAGAATCAAAACCAGATATGAAAAAGAACATAGCAGAGAAAGATTGTCTTTGTATTGTTTGTGACTGAATAGTAGGTCAGTGAAATAAATTTGAAAAAGACATAATAATAATAATAATAATACTATTTATTAGGCCATTTTACAAATAGAAGAATAATGAGAAAGATGTTAAAAATTTGAATTTTTCAGACACACCACTCTCTTTCCTCAATGGAAAGTTGAACATTTAAAAAAAAAAAGTTTTGCACATGTGTAAATTTATTTATTTTTTTTTTATTAAGAGCTCATCACCATTAATGGATAGTTAACCCTTGAATAGAGGATACACTGTCATGAGTTTCTATATTATTTTAACCAAGATAGATGTAAGATTATTTTTATATACAAAATTGGAAAATTGTATGATTTTAAAAAAAAAAAAAAGAAAAAAAAGTTACATTACCTAGCTAGGTTATATTACAATCCAAAATGTCTTAACTTCAAGATAGCTCCCAATGTTGTTGATTAGCCTTAAAGACAAACCTACAGACAATAGCTAGGTGTAAAACAATATAGACTAACTTTTAAATAATATGGTATCCTCTGTTCAATAATCAATCATCCACTAATGGTCATGAGCCCATAATGAATAATTAAAAAATAATAAAATAAAAAAAAACAAAAACAAATTTACACATGCAAACGACCATTTATAAAAAGGGGGGGTCTAACTTCATTTTACTTAAAAAGAAAACAAACTCAAGTGTCCATAAATTCCAAATTTTAACATTTTTATATTGTTTAATAGCCTAATAATATATAATATTATGTCTTATCAGCCAACTAATTTATATATATATATAAAATGTGTGTGTGTGTTTTAACTATTTACACTATTCAGATTGTTGTCCTCATCTTTATTCTCATATTCACAAACTTAGTTTTAACTACCGTATGCTCTAGCCTTCTTCAGGTGACATATGTTGGAATTTCAAACTGAATCCTTTATTTTATCTAAAACTAGCAGTATAGCCTGGCGTTGCTCGAGTGTAACGAAAGCTTTAAAACTAATCCATGGTCCTGGAGCTAAGACTCTTTGGACGTTGGCACAAAAGACTAAAAAGCAATAGTTGTTTCCAGTTAAAGCGAAACCGTAGACTGAAAGAAAAACGAATGGATGTAAGTCAAATTTTGATTTCCTGGTATTGATATCAAATAAGTTTTTTTTCATCGTAAACTGAATTTTGAAGGCTAAATAAGTCCTCTGAGTAAATGGCATCATGGCTGAGACTAAGAACTACAATTATACCTACTTAGAGCCAAATCTGAAGCAAAAACTAAAATGAAAGGGTTGAAAAAAAATACAGATAAACAGACACACACAAACATCTTGCCTTTTATTTATATATATATATATATATATATATATATATATATATATATATAATCCATTTTCTGCACTATTGTAAGAACTGCAACCTTGAAACTTCTGAATATCGTTTCTTATGTCTTTGTCTATGAGTGTATCAAATTTGATTAAAATCGGACCACTCCTTCTATAACCCGATTTTTTTCGATTATCAATTTTTATCAGGGGTACCTCGACACAAAACCTAGCTAAGACCATTCGCAGATGCTTATAGTACAACTGTGTAAGTTTTCAAGAAAATCGGTTCAGCCGTTTTGGAGTCTATAGGTAATGGGCACACACACAGACAAAGTTCCATTTATAAATATGTTTAGATATATCACCTGAAGAATGCCGGATCATACAACAGCCGAAACATTGTGAATATGACAATAAAGATGAGGATAATAGTCTGAATAGTTACAATACATCATCTCAGAAATATCGGCAGATAAAAAGTTTAGTCCTAAATATAGGTTTTGTCTTGTGTAGATATATTAACGTTTATTTATAACAATCAGGTTAATTTTGGTGGTTAAGACTTCCCTGTTATATTTTGTCCTGCAATAAAATTTTCACAAAAAGATCCCAATTAAGAAATATCCAGCACAAAAATGAAAAAAAAGTTTTACTTTACTTGGGTAGTTTCCTTGGGTGGGCCCAGCCAATAAGGTGTTCCCAACCCCTCAGTAACTGGAAGACAAATTTTAAAATTTAACAAGTGTGAAAAGATGTCTCCTCCATGTCAAATGATGGGTAGTTATAAATCATTATCAAAGTCAATATCAGGAAGCCTTGCTCTTTCTTGGGAGTTTTTAATGTTGTTGTTCTTTGAGAGACTTAAGAGTACATGTGTATGCACAAAACCTTGAAGAACCACGGTGGGGGCAGGGATAAGTAAGTTATTACAATAGATAAAAATATAAACAACAGAACATTTTTTTTTTGTTTTTTTTTCTAAAGAAAAAAATGTTATTTTAATTGAAACTCAAGAAATTTAGGAATGATTTTTTTCATTTAGCCATAATTAATTTTAATAATTAATTATTTGCTGTGTCCATCAAAACAGGCAATAAGGAATTTTTTTTAGTATTAAAACAAAAATAATCTTTTTAAAGAAAATCAACAAAATGCTAATAAAAAAGCTTTTTTTTTCTTTGTTTAGAGAAATTTCTCTTAAAGAGTTCAACTTATTAATTTGTCAAGTATAACTTTTACGCACAAGTGGGGGAAGGGAGACAACAAAAAATGGCATTCGATTCAATCCCATGATGCATAACTCATGAGAACATCACTCCTTAGCATTATTCTATTGTGTCCAGTCATTTCATTAGAAAATATTTTCATATTCCAACAAAAGAAATTCAACAATCCGATTCTGGTAAGCCATCGTAATGGCAAGGTTAGGCGATTCAATTTCTGGCCACATCAGAGTTGGACCAAACACAATGGCAATGTTTTGTGCTTGCATTCGATTTTGTTGAGAGTGGGATATCACCCTGGAAAAAAAAAAAAATTGTTTATAATTTTAAGAAGTCATAAATACATCTAACACTGCTGAGGCACTTAACAAAAGCAAATATGCAGTGAATTAACACAATGTTTTAACTTACACCTGACAAGAGAATGAAGAGTCGTTACATGAGAAAGAAGAAATATGTGATTTCAGATTGATTTGACTTTTAAGACCTATCAACCCATTTGTGGGTTTTAATATATTTCAAATTTTTGGGTTCACTTATAGTACCCAGTGGTCCCCAACCGAAGTACTGACTGAGTTTTACACCGTTTAACTTCAGTGATTGAACAAAAACCTGTATTATCAGTATGAACTGACAGTAAGTCTAATACCATTAGAAACTATTAACAAATATACCCACAGTTACACAAAGTGCGTAGGGAATTCTAAACTATATAAAGAGGGTGGAGAAAAGTTCACTTCAAATTAATTTTGTTAAGCACCTTCAACCCCCAAATTAGTGTTGAAATTTGTGCTGCTTCAACTGCAGGTGGTTCTTTCACCAATGGGTCAGTTTCTACTCCATGCTATTTTGATTCCTGTCTGCATTGATTTAAACAAAACTGTAAAGGACCCAGTGTGATGTTCAGTAAAGAAACTGAAAACAACATGTCGCATGGAAAGAAAAGTCTAGAATATAGCTTCTTGAAATTCTGAAATTTACCCAGCATAGGTTCCAAAGGCAAATTATTTCCCCCAACACCCTCGAACAAATTACTAGAAGCTTGAAAAAGGGTGGACTCAACTTTAAATTAGCAGGTGTTACAGGGTAATTTAACAATATTTGTTAGCTAATTATTTACATTGTTCAGACTGTTGTCCTCCTCTTTATTAGCATACTGTGAATATGGCAATAAAGATGAGGACAACAGTCCGAACAATGTAAATAGAGTAAATAATTAGAATGCCACATCTCAGAAATATAGACTACAAATATGGCAATAAAGATGAGGACAACAGTCTGAAAAATAGAAATAATTATTATAATGTTAACTAGGAATAAATAGTTAAATCCTTGGCGGGTGGGAAGCATTAACAGTATCCACAATGGTCATCTAAAAGCTAAGAGAATAGTTAACATGGCCATCTCAAGATATTGTCTTGGTGAGAAAAACCAGAAGTTTGTTGGTTCTGATAAACTTGGTACTTTAATCATAGAACAGCTCCTCCAGCAATGTTTGAGGATAGGTATAATATATTACCTTGGATGTAATTGACAATACATCTGGCCATAGATAAAGTCAACAAAGTTACAACCAGAAAAGCAAAAATGTACAGGAGTAAGCCGTGACTAATGGAAACAAGCATTGTGCATAAAAAATCTAGAATTTTGGCTGAAAACTCTTTCATGAGTGCAAACTCTCTCCTGCTCTACACATGCATCATGATCAAAGAATAAAAATTTAAGATAATATTTTTTATATATACATTTCTCGTTGTTTGTCAAGATCCAGTAGTCGTATACTACATTGGTAAAGATCTTTCTTTCAGCCAGTGAGAAGAACTCCATCTCTACATCCCTTAATCTAACCATGACTCCAACTTTCTGATTCTAACTGCACATAGTCTCTCCAAATCCAAATAAAATCATCTATGATCCATTTGACTGTGTCCTACCCAAGCAAGCAGGGAACTATGCACCTGGTCAACAGGTTGATGAGAACCTGATCCAAATGAAATTCAAACCAGTTTATTAAAGAGGTGATTTCTTAATGCTTTTGACATGGGGGAAATAATTTCAGTGTCCAGTTTTGTTGGAAAGCAATTGCAAATTATATCATGGATTAACCCAAGCTTTCTGAGCAAAATTGGGTAGAAAAACAAAAATTCTTCAGAAACTATGAAGTCAAGTTATCATGACTGAGGGTCTGAGTCTATTGGTCATGTTCAACTGGTGATCATACCTTAGTTAGTTTCTAGGAGAGAATCCACAATCTGGTATCTTCAACATATTTGCAGTATAAGCCACAAGTTGACTATGTGAGTCTTGGAAAAACACAAATCTACCAGAGCAGGTGTCTGCAACAGGGATTAGCTAGCCACCCTAGCAGACAAATCCATTTCTGTTTACAGATATGATCTAGTGTGACATATTTTTTTCTCCTTCCTTTTCAGGTGTTAAAGTGGACAGCTGAATCTTGGCCAAACCCATTATCTTACCACATGTGAAAGTTATAAATACAGGTTTTTGTTTGGATATGTGTGGGTAGTGTAATGAATCGTGGCTCAGAATGAGAAATTGGAAAGCTGAATTCAAATTTCAGTTAAAATCCTCTCATCTCCCAGGTATGGGTTAAATAGTAGGACTTGCATCTGGAGAAATCATCATTTTATTTTTTTAATCATTTCACCCCAAGCAATGCAGGACAATGAGAGAAAAGACTGGGTACAAGAAGTATTGGTGGATGGATAAAAGATGAACGGGATACAAGAAGATAGAAGACGGCAATTGACTTTGCATTTAAATTTTTAGAGATTGTAGCTATCAGGGAAAAGGAAAGACTGGGTACAGGGTTTATTGAGAAAAGGATAAAAGATGAACGTGATTCAAGACGATAGATGACAATTGACGATGCGTTTTGGAGATTGTATTTATCAAGGAGGCAATTAAATGGAAGCGAGTTCCACAGGCTGGAAAAGAAGCTGTTGGAGTAGAATTGGCAGTTAAACTATTTCAATGATAAACAGGTCGGATCTAGATGCCAACATAGTAGCATGCCTAAATTCTTGCGATCGGGGCATCAGGAACCAAAAAATTATCAGAGCAATTGCTATGAAAATATTTATAGAAAAAACAAAGGGAAACCACATCACATTGGCGATCAAGCTGCCAGATCCTTTTTTTATTTTATTGAGAATCTCGAGATGAATATAGCAGGAGCACCCAACTAGATATGGCAACAACATTCAATGCAGGAAATTGTTAATGCAATATTCACTTGCAAACACAAAATAAAAGAATTATTCTTATAATTCAAAATATGTTTCGACTTTAAATAAACCATAATGGCTTATGGCCATATTGCGTTGAATACACCGGTTCTTGCTCAATCACCGAAGTTAAGCAATGTTGAGCCTGGTCAGTACTTAGATGGGTGACTGCTTGGGAATACTAGGTGCTGTAATCGTTTAGTGACGGATATACGTTGTGGTTCAGGGGATATCAGCTCGGAAAGAGAAATCAGTGAGCCGAATTCGAATTCCAGTTGAATACCCTGCATTCAATTAAGCACTGGTATCCTTGGGAAAGGTATTAATCCATCCCTTCCCTCCAGTTATGGGTTAAATAACAAGGGTAGGACTTGGAGACTCTGTCCTTAAAAAAACAAATCCCAATGAATCTTGATACTCGAAAAAGAAAAAAGTATTACTAGACACAAAAACTTATATAAAAACAATAAATTGTTGAAAGAGAAAGGTATTACCAGCAATAAATAAATAAAATCTAGTTGGCAATAAATGACCCGCCGAGGTGTTGATATGCCATAAAAACAAAACAAAAAATAAAATCAGTCAGTCAACCCCATTGAGTAGGGTTAGCAAATACGAGTTGAATATTTGCTTACAAATGAATAAAAAAAAATCCTAGTGGCAAGGGGTCCACTCCAATCAGTTTTCAATGGCTGAAAACTGAATCAGCCAAATTATAAGTGAATATTTCAGTGAACCAAGGTCACTACCAAATGTGACACAAAGCTGAGGTTTAACACCAATAATGCGAAAATGTTGCTCAAGTCTCCTTAACACTCTTTTGACGATGCCCCAGCCCCTTCCCAAAGAAGAGGTATTACCTGTTCTTAATATTATTTTGAAATTACCTAGCTGAAGCCAGATAAGGTAAGAACAGCAAATATACAGATTTTAACATCCAAAGAATGTTAGGTTTTAGGATTGACAGTTTTCAAGAAAATAAAAAGTTAGACATCTGAAGATTTGAAGAATAAAAATAAGCTTTAGAAAATGTGCTAAATATGAAATTATTTAAAAAGGGTTTATGATCATTAGAGTAGCCAACTGATTGTTATCATAGCAAAAATCAATACAAGTTTTATTCTATCTTATCACAACTCTCTGGGTTGTTATATGAATCTTCATGATTTATATTACTAGTTTTATCATGATGTCAAAGAAATGACACATTTAAGTAAAATATTTCTTGAATATTGAATTAAGCTCAAGTAAAATTAAATAAAAATAACATTTGATACTCTGCTTTATTTCTATGTTATAAAAAAGCACTATAAATTATTTTAACATGTATAAAAACATTTGGCAAACTTGGACTTAAATGCTCGCAAAAGATAGTTGTTCTTGTGATATTGCTATTATTTTAACTACCTTCACTCCTCGACAATGTCTGTTATAAAATGCGATGATTAGAATTTTAATAAAACTTAAACATATGATGAAAGTGAATTCATACATTTTTTGTTTGTGAGAATTTACAACAAAATTATTAAAAACTATTTATAGATTGTTTACAAGAATAATTTTATTATTTGTCTATATTTCTGAGATGAGGTAGTATTTACACTCCTTAAAGACACATGGCCCATTGTATATAGACGTTGGTTAGTTCTTGACTCTTAGAGTTGTGAGTTCAATACCAGGCTACAGCAGTGGTGAACAAATAACTTGCAGGCTTAGAGGGAAATAACTCATGACTTCCAATTGAGGCTTTATGCAAGGAATGAGGATGATGTACCTCAGTGATTGTAATAAAGGGTTCGGTTCAAAATTCCTAGCATCTGAAGAAGGCCAGAGCGTACAACGGCCGAAGCATTGTACAAATGGCAACAATGATGAAGACAATACTCTGAATAATGTAAATAATTTTATATTTACAATATTCTAAAAACTAATACGGTTGTATATATAAATACTAATGCAATATTTATCATTTACTAATTTATAAAGAAAGAAATATGAAAATAATTTTGTCACTCATAAAATTATAAGCATTTACTAAATGTGAACCGACAAAAAAGAAATTCTTACTATTTAGCATTTTATAAAGTTTTAATTGATTGGCAATTAGCTAATGTTTTGTCAGCCATTCAATAAACAATAAAGCGTATAATTTAATGTTGTGTAAATTTTCAAGAACAAAGAAAATATATGAAGTCACTTCTTTGTTTTATTAAAATTCTGATCATTGCTTTTTTTAAAACAAACATTTGTGAGGAGGGTAGTTAAAATAATAGTGGTGTCAAAGGAAAAATCATCCTTTTGAAACTTCATCTTTTTTTTTTTTTTTGCCAAACATTCTTAGTTAATCAAAATAATTTTAATATATGAAAATCAGTCTTAATTCAATGATAATTCCTCATCTTGGAAATTCCAACCAAAATACTTCATAATAGGTCTTACTTTCTGAGATGCTGCAGGAGATCTTTGAGCGTTTCTCGGTGACATTTTGGAAACGAATGGATCAGTTCTTTGTAATTTCTGAGACGCTCGTCTGATTTCATCCTAAACTCACACTCTGGAAAAGAAAAAGTTAAAAATTGCAAGAAACAAAAAAAAAAAAAAATACTCCCTCCCTCAAGAACTTTTTTGACCACTGCTTTGAGTTCTATGATTACTGGCACATTCTAAAATAAACTGCCTAGTAATGGTTATAATAATAGTGAAAGTCTCACTGGAGTTGGTGTCCATGACCAGGAAAAGGTAAGTATTTTCGTACAACATAGGGTTAAATAATAGAGGTAGAAGATTGGATTGAACTTGGATAAAGTTGTGGACAGTGTAATCGATGGAAAATCAGAGAGCAAAGTTCAAATTCCGGCCAGATTTATTGCAATCACTTCCGTGCAAATACCCTTGGGAAAGGTATGAATCTATCTCTTCTTCCCCATCAATGGTTTAAGTAACAGGACAAGCTGTGTTCTGTCGTTTGGTTTGCAACCATTCTAGATATGGTAACTCAATAAAATCACCACCAATCTCTCAGCAAGCCTGGACCATTTGTAGGGATGCATCGGTCCATGAAAATGCAGGGCAACTGAAATTCTTTAGTCCTATACATTGTGCATTTTCCAGCAGGCAGTGAAGGTGTTTGCTTTCTTATTGAGCAAAGACAAAGTTAAGGATACTAGACTAGTTAATTAATATTCTCCAAATTTATGGGGGTGGCAAGTCTGTACTTGTAACTGTGATAAAATCTTCATTCTGTCAAGATTGTGATTTTTAAAAAGCAGGCGCAAACATGCTCTGTAATCGTAATTTTTAAAAAGTTTTAAATCATCCATAGCTGTTATGGAAATTTTTTGCAAAACAAGTGGCATGACCGAAAATTGATAGAAATGCATTTTTATTGCAGTTACAAAAAGTTTGTGTTCGTAATTTACTCCTGAAGATGATCTTAGAAAAGATAGAAAGTACTTGGGTTAATAAAACTATGGCACCTTCTTTGATGAATCTTCTCTTCACATGAAGAAACTGATTAAAGAACTGGAAAGGATCAGTATAAAAATCGACATAATATGTTTATATTGTTCAATGAAACATGCATACATATTTTCATGCATATATATTTTTGTTTTTTTTCTTAAAAGCAAATAACCCTGAAGAGTGCAGACATCACAGTGATGCCTTCACAAAACTTTAAAGTTGGCATGACTGAAATATCACTGCTTTGCTAAGTGACAAACTTCTCTACATTAATTCTATTAATGCTCTATCATTGTCTTGATATCTGCTTGCCTAAAACACCTTTCTACCAGTAAAACTACTGGAAAAAACAGTAATTTTAGCATTAAACATCAATATTTAGCACACACACATATATATATATATATATATATATATATATCTCCAAATGAATAAGAATGAAGAAAATAATTGCAACATTCAAAACATTAATTTAAAACACTGCTCAATATAAAAATAGAGCAATGGATATTTATTATTAAGTTAGAACACATACAAACTACTTTGTAGTTCTAATGTAATATGTATATATACATATATACACAGACAAAATTAAAGCATATTTTTGTTTTAAGTTCAACCAATAACGTTTGTATACTTAATTTCTTCACTGTATTTTGCTTTAAATGTTGTACATTCAAATAAAAATTATGGATAAACTCTTCAAAGTTCATATTTTTGTTTCAATATTTTTGAGTGTCTGACAATATCAAAAACTGAATTTTTTTTTCAATACAGTAAACAAGATTCTGTCAGCTTCATCCAAGCATTTTTAGGAATGCTAGATTTCAAATTAAAATACAAGTGTATCTTATAAGTAATGCCCTGAATAATTTCACAGAGCTTGACTGCACTGGAAAATGAATTTATCAAATACCTTGGGCCTATTATATATATATATATATATATATATATATATATATAGATGTGTTTGTGTGTGGATGTAAATAAGTATACATATGTATATACGTGCAGGTACACACTGATATATAAATGTTTATCAGGTGTTAATAGAATAATGCTCAATGTTATATAACAGCTATTAAGAATATATTAATAAATATACCTTTTTATCCTATGTAGGATAATATGTATTTAATATATATATTATAATATATATTATGAAAAGTTCCAGAGAGTAATGAAATGGATTAACAACTGACATGTTCAATTTATTTGTTTGAATATTTTTGAGAAATTTTGTTAGGAAAATGTGTCATTTAGCAGGATTCGAACCTGTGACTCCTAAAAACATAGGAAAAGCCATCAATTGATCTGATGCATTTGAACTGCTTGACCATGAATGATTTCACAGTAGACAAAGGCAAATCAAGCCTTATAAACACAAATTTTCAATTTCTTGTAAATGTTCATCTTTGCTCTAAAAATGTATCGTAACATGAACAACGTTACAGAAAATTCCAGAAATTCATGAGATGGTTTAATACATCGCCATATTTAATTATTTGTTTGAACATTATTTTTAATAGATATTCATGGTCAAGACACATCTTTTTTAGGGGTCACAAGTTCAAATCCAGCTGAATGACACATTTTCTTAATAAAATTTCTCAAAAATATTCAGGCTGGTAGAGTTTTTATATAATTAAAAACAGAGTATCTACTCAAATACTAAAAATAATGTTCAAGCAAATGTACAATCATATTGTTTAACTTCCTCCAACCACCATTCTTTAATTTTCTAAATAACCATGAATTATCGTAATATTTTCTAAATAAATCATTTTCACCATTTATTTTAATTTATCACCTGAAGAAGAACAGTATTGTTCTGAAACATGAAAACTTTTGTGTAGCGATATAATGCTTTTATAAACTATTGTAATAACAAAATTACAATATTAATCTCTACCTTGTATTGAGCACTCTTTATAAAAGTAAATGCATGAACAGTGGGTTTTAATCTACCTGTTCTTTCACTTCCTTCTAATATTTTAGATGCTATTTAAAATACTGCCTCCTGTATAAAAAACATATTTAATACTGGTTGTTTCTTTTATATAAGTAGAGACCAGAAGTTAAGAGACCTGTAAGAAATTGGCAATGTTATTTTACTTTTAGCTCATATCCTCCAGATATCAGTTTAAATTGGGGCTTAAATTTCTTAAAATTTTGCGATTATTTTATCTACAGTTCATATTATGATGTCAGATGAAAAGAGGGAAATTTTCACTTTAAAATAATTATAGTTAAACAAAATGGTGTTAGTTTAAACTGATGCCAGGAGGATTTGGAGTCAAAGAGAAAACAAAAGAGTAGAAAATAACTTACTAGCAACATCCATAAATTTTTCAAATTTATTGAAAGGAAACAGTGGTTCCTTTAATTCTCTGAAGAACAACTTGAGGGTCCCTGTCAGTGTATGGATGTCCCAACATTCATCATCCAAATTGTAATGGGAATTCGTACTCACTGAAATAAATTAAAAAAAAAACTTTAGATAAACCTAAAACTAAATCATTGAAATAAAATACAAACTACAACTACATAATAATCTTTTTTAAAATTTGTTCATAAGGTATTCTCAAGTTTGTTCACAGTGTTTTTGAGTGGGGAAAGGGCTTAAGTTAAAGGGGTTCCCTCTAAAGCCAATGAAAGCACACTGGATCCAAATCCAGGACCTTTTCACTCCTGTTAGAAGAACTCTTTCCTGAATGCTCATGTCTTTAGGGATGTTACTGTACTTACCATACTTGGTCAATTTCAGATTACTGAGATGACTTAACCCATAGTTGAGGGTAAAAAAAGATGGCTTCATGCCTTTCCCAGGGATATTTACATGTAAATAAATGTAACAAACTTTACTCTCTGATTCAGTATTTGAACCAGGGCAATGGTTAGCAGATATGAATGAGAAATTAATCAAGCTTGAATTACAGCCAAGTTTGTTATATTTGAAGTGAAGACTGCATTTCTGTATAGTCAATACTGGTTCTACAGTCCAAGACAATTGCCACTACCTTACATAGCAATCCTATATATAATGTCTACCCCTAGATGTAGGTTAATTAGTGATAGCTCAAACCAACCACTATCACATCACCCTAAAGTGAATAGGTTTTATGCTCCTCATTGATCTCAAGCTTGTTTGTCTATTTTGAATTTCTTCCTTCCCCCACTTCTAGGGACCTATTTTGAATTTCTTCTTTTCCCCACTCTCTAGGGACCGACTTCGAATTTCTTCTTTCCCTCTCTCTAGAGATCTGTGTGCATTTCTCTCTTGGTGACCTCTTGTTCTTCCTAATGCAGATGAAATCGTTCAAACTGTCTTAGTCTTCTATTGACTCATTATCACTTTTTTTTTTTTTTTTGTTGGTTTATAGCAGAAGTCAGCTTTTTGGCCTTCACTCTCCAAAAGGTTGCTATGTAGAATAATGGAGGATTGTCAAACAGCTATGGCTCCAGTGTCATGGAGAAGAACCATGTTATTAAATATGTGAATAAATTTTTCTATGCATTTGAAGAAAGCAAGGATTCAATATAATTTAATATTTGACAGGAATGTTGTAAAAAAAATATTACATCTTAAAAATAAATGTTTCATGAATCAATACAAAAAAAAATTCCATTAAAACCGGTTGAAAACACTATTTTATATTCATTTAAAAGTGCCCACTCACGAAAGCAATTTCACAGAAAAAGTGAAAGTGAGGCCATATGCTAATTATGGCAATCTTTACAAATAAAAGTAAAACACATTCTCCAGGTAAAAAGAAATAATTTTTAAAATTTCGATGCAATATATTCAGACTAGCAACTGTCACTTTGGTTTGGTTTACTTATATTTATATCATGTCCTAAGTAAGTGGGCCGGACAAGAGTTACTCAAGGGCCTAAGTGGCCCATGGGCTGGGGGGTTGTTGACTGTTTTAAGGTATTTTTTTTATGTTTGGTTATAGTGAGAAGGTTGAATTAGTCAGATTTTGATGAAAAATTTTTTTTTCTTGTAGTTTTGTATTAAAAAATGTATTGCTGGTAATTATTTCCTTTAAAAATATTTTATGGTAATTTTTTCCTTCAAAAATGAATTTATCTATTTTTTTAAAATTTTAATTAGAATATTAAGTTTTAAATCTTCCAAAATTCTGTATTAATTTCACTTTTTTAGATGATATTATGAATAAAAATGTTTACTAATCATGAATGGGAAAGCTTAGTACAAATCATCAGATACCAATATTTTTAAACATTTAGAATGTTTTTATGTGCATAAATATGCCATTTTTTTAATATACGGGCAACCATACATTATCAAAAGATAAGAGTGATAGCTATATTAAATTTACAGTCAAAAATATTTAAAGTTTAATAAAACATTAGGTCACAGAGAATATTTTCTTAAATCTAAAAAATTTACTGAGTAGTAAAAATTATATTTAAAAAATTTTCACATTAATTGAAATACTTTTTTTTTATGATTAGGTTCCTGTAGTACAATATTAGATAAATATCAATCTGTTAGGAAGCAATCAAATCCAACAGCACCTTAAATAAACACAGCTACCATCAGGTTTAAAATATCTTAGAAATGTTTTGGGTTTGTTTTTTTTTTAATCAGTAGTAATATTTGTTTTAAATCAGATTAATTATACTTTAAATCAGTTAATATTCTGTATATAAAATTTCAGTAAAGCATATTTTATTTTTTGAAGATTTTTTTATGTAAAGAGAATTACATTGCAATGAATGATGACAAAAAAAGGACGCTAATCATCTATTTCAAGAAATAAATAAAAAACTGATTCCTGTCAATTTAAGTTAATTTTGAAATACAGAAAAGTATTTTGTTTATTGAAAATATTAAATCTAATTTATTAGTTTGAAATTAAAACTAAAATAAAAGCTTTAAGAAACATTTTTCAATTTTAAAAATTGATTTTAAATCTAAGGTATCACGTTTTCTATGGTGGTACTTATATCAGTTTTATGGTAAGATACTATCGCACCTACAGTAGAGAGATACTAATTGGGTTTAAAAAGGGAAATAATTTTTGTAAATTAATTCTGATCATTTAATAAATTTCAGGCTATTTAAATCTATTGCTAGGAGTTGTAAATAGACTATAATTGGAGTTTAAGTGTCATTTGTGTTAGAGTGGCTTTTGTTAATATAGGATGCTTGTTAATTATACCTGATCTTTGCTACTGACTTAAGCCATAGTACATAAAAGAAACCAAATTATTGAAGTAAAAAGTAATTAAAATAAGATGAAAAAATATCTTATACTAAAAAGGTTTCAGCAAAGAGATTCAGGAAACTCAATACTATTATATCTACTACTACTACTACTACAAGGTGTAAACAAACAATATAGTATAACAAAAATTCAGATGAGAGAGAATGTAGTTAGATGATCATTTGAAATTTGTTCACTTCACTAAAAAACTTCATTTAGATTGCATTTTCATTTAAGAAATTTTAATTTTTTTTTCAATTATCTCAATTTTACTTTTAACTGCCCACCTTTTAAAATTTAAATAGTTGAAGTTCTTGAAACAACAGAATAATTTCTTTTGGGGTGAGAGATGAGTAATCTTTTAGTTTTCATATTGTTTTAAAAAATATTGTGTTATGAAATTCGCATTCACCTACTAAGACTTGACCTTTATATACAGATTGCCACTAGCAAGATCATTAAGAATATCCTCAGCAAATGACCTTGGATAGATATTTTTATGCATAGAAAAATGTTGAAAAATTGCCAAGTTTTGGTGTCCATACACACTGCAAATTTTGAAAATGTACAAATGTAAAAAGTGCATAGCAAGTAAAATGTTATCTAATAAATCCATTGTGATTAAAGTTACATTTTTGGATATTGGCAGCCATTTTTTTTTTTTGTTTTTTTGTCAGACATGTTTTTTGTCTTCTTTATAACCTATTTTTATTAATCTGATTATCTGAATGCAACAAACTTTCCAGTCTTGAATAAAACAAGGTTATTAAGTTCAAAGTAAGTCACTAGATTAGTTATGCTTGTACGAAGAAAGATTATATGAATTAGAAAGTAGGATTTATTAAACTTTCAATATTCTAATAATTACTCAGTGACTCAGAAAATTGTAATTGTAGGAAAGAAATAACAAAAAACTATTATGTTTTTGTCTGAATGTTTGAGATAAGAATAATAATAAATTACTCCCTTTCTTTCATTTTCTCACTGAAACCAAGTAGCATCTCTGATATGTCATTTTTGTGTTTTTATGCAGTCCAAATAGAAGAGTCCATTATTAAGTATTGGCAGGGGTGTAACAGTTGTGCTAACTAAGAAACTCACCGGAGAGAATTATTATATGGTTAAATAATAACAACTAGTGGAAAACTTGTCTTGCAAACATTTTTATAAATAAATTTATTTATAAGAATTTAATGAGCTCTTTGCTATGGTACCTAGATTTTTTAAATTTAAGTACAGTACTGGACTGGCATCAAGATCTCATCAACTTGCAACTTAGGTGGTTAGATGTAGTAGTAAAATCTGTGTTAAGAATTTTTTTTTCTCACTTATGGCATTCCCTTCTGCTTTCCAATTTAGTTTGCATATATATTTTTGGAGATTAATGTCAATTGTTATCTACTGCCTTATTGACTACTCTTCTCTTCCGATTCCTTGGTAATGCTTCTGTTCTTAAAGGGTTACTGGATTGTGGGAAAATTGTGTCTTAGTGGCTTTTCTGTCTTGCTTGGAGTGAAATTAATGGAGAAAATTTTTTAAAAAATGGCGTTTTAATGAAAAGAATTGAAATTTGACAACTTTTTCTATTTCAAGGAAAGAGATGTTAAACACTTCTGTCTTTCCTTTTCTTGCTGATACTAAGCAACATCTGTTGACCATGTCCACCATAGTTTATGAATATAGAATACAGTGCAGTACGTAATCTGTTCAATGAAACAACGTCAAAGATTAACATTCACGAGTCAGACACTTTACTGAATTGGGCTATATCATCAATACTTGGGAAAATATGATCGCCCTTTATACACATCTCATTGAATATTTTGAGCTTTCTGATTGGTGAACTATAAAATGAGTCAGCTCATGGCTGGCTCACTAGTATACCAGGGGTACCCCAAAACTCCAACAACATCTTTGTCATTTTTGTGTTTTTATACAGTTCAAAATGAAATAGTTTGTTATTTAAGTGTTATTGGCAAGGTGTAATGGTTATGCAAACTAAGAGAGGGGACAAGCAGAATTATTATATGATTATATGATGACTTGCTTGGACTAGTATCCTTATCTTTGTTGTTATTCTTCAGGGAATTTAAAAGTGAACTTTTTATTTATTTTTGAACTAATGTCTTCAGCTCTGTTGTTTTTATCAGAAGGTTTCGACCATTATGTCCTCTGGCCTTTTCAGGTATTTGTTGATTCCAATAAACTTTGGGGAATTTTAAACTGAATACTTTATTTAATCTACAGGAATAGAATGTTCTCATTTCACTGTCTAAGGATATATAGTCTTGTTCTTTTTTGGTATTTCTCAGTTACTTGCTCTGTTTCTCTGACAAAGACATTAATGATTGCTGATAGACCATGAAAAGTCAGAGGTGTTATGCAATACGACAATAATAAAATATCAAAATCATTTTTCCACTTACTGTTGTCAATATTGATTCGTAACTTTTGAATTTCTGCAATATTTCCACTGACTCTGTAGAGACCATCCTGATCAAGTCCTCGGCGCTCAATACTGGCAATACAGTCTTTGACAAATTTTGGCACCAGTGTTTTCTCCTTTTTGCATAAGTCGGTCAGCTTTGACCCAAATACCGTGCCTGAAAGCAAAAAGATAAAAGTTGAAAAATGAATGAAAAGAAATGTATTAAATTATTAACCCTCTGTTGCATATTGGTTACAATTGTGACCTTTCTCTAACCTCTGTTGCATATTGGTTACAATTGTAACCAATATGCAACAAAGGGTTAACAGTTACTGCATTATTGAAATAATAATACTAAGTAGTAATAGCCATGAAAATTTCATGGTTCTTCTATTTGAATTTTCTGATGTATATGATGAATAAATAAGCTTATTTCAAGTTCCACATATACAAAACATTAATAGAAATTCCCTTCTTGCACTGTTACATATTTCAGCTTCACAACTTCATCCGAATATTGTGTGATGTATTGTCTAATAAGTCATTAAAGAAGTAAGGGTACAAATGAAAAGAAAATCTAAAATTGATATTTGTTTCAATTTTAAACAGACAATTATTATTTCTACCTCTATCTCCTCTATTTTTCTTTTTCTCGTTGAAGACAAACAAATTGTCTCTAATATGCCTTTTCTCACAATTAAAACGGAAAAGCCATTACTCATGAGGTTGGGTGGTTGTTTTGATTTAGCGCCATCCTGCACATATCGCCCGGTTCACACTCCACCCATGTCTATTGAAGAGGTGAAGAGGCTCATCCCTTGTTCCCTGTTTAGGATGTGGTTTCCGGCTTTCTCTTTTCCAATCTGTTCACTCTCACGTAGCCCCCTGCACATCAGTGGCGTTACCGCCTTGCTCAGGGTGATATGATTAAAATATAGATATATATATCTACCATCCGCCCATGCATTGAATACTGCTGCCATATCATCTGGTCAGGTGCTCCTGCTATCCACCTAGGGGTCCTTGACAAAATCCAACGGAGAATCTTTAATGTGATAGATCTTGACTTGGCAGATCAGATACAGTCACTTTCTAAACGCCACAATGTCGCTTACCAGTGTCTCTTCTACAAATACTTTCATGGCTTCTGCTCCGATGAACTTAGCTCACTGGTGCCCCCTATATATAAATTTACTCGAGCCACAAGATTAGCAACTAGGTCCCACCCTTTTACCGTGAAACCAATAAGATGTAAAGGCAAATTCTACTCTAGCAGCTTCTTTTCTTGCACTTCTCGCCTGTGGAATTCTCTTCTGTTTACTTGCTTCCTTGACAGCTACAATCTCCAAGAATTTAAATGCAAAGTCAATAGCCATCTCCTATCTCACTAACCTTCATTCTCTCATGCTCTTTTCTCCATCCACTCCACTCTCATCAGTATTCTCATCCTTCTCTTACCCACTTCCTGACATCCCCTATAACCTGTCACTCTTTCTCATAACTTTCCTCTTATGTAACCCTCTGCAAAACAGTGTCAGTAAAACACCTTGATTGAGGTGATATGATTATAAAAAAAAAAATCAACCTGTATGGATTATTGAATGGCAAAATCTAAATATTTTGTACACTGTTTTATGGCTTCAACTACAAATATTTTGCAAATAATTTTATACTTTCTGAGCAAGCATGATATTTTTAGATATATAGTTTGTGGATGTATAGTTTGTATTATTGGTAATTTTATTATAAAAATGTATTTTTATACTTTAGTACTGTATTGATTTTTTATTTTGCTATAAAAATGTATTAATACTGGTCACTTTTTTGATAAATATATTGCTGGTATTTTTTTTACCATAATGTATTTTTAGACTTTCTTATTTGAAGATGAAGGAAAAACTTGAAGCAACTGAAATGTGGTTCTCCAGAATGATGCTGTGGATATCATGGATCGAGCATGTGAGCAATGACGAGGTTTTGGAAAGGATGGAGACAAAAAGAAAATTAATACTGAGCATCAGGAAGAGACAACTAAAGTTCCTGGGACATGCAATGAGGAAGGAGGGTTTGGAGAACCTGATACTAACAGGCAAGATAGAGGGGAAAAAGGGACAGGAGAAAGCAGTGGATAACATATTTGAAAAACTTGATCAGGTGGATGATGGAACGAGAGTTGCATGGCGCAACAGGAGAAAGCATGATAAGAGCCACTAGGGATAGGAAGACGTGGAAAGCCATGATCGCCTACATCCTGAAAGGACATGGCACATAAAAGAAGTGAACCATCAAACAAAAATTAAGACACTATTTCCCCAGATTTGGGTATTTATGAGGTTTATGCTGAGGTGGATGCAATACACAGAAAATGTGTGTTTGTCTATAAATGAGGTAGTATTTACGTTATTCAGACTCTTGTCCTCATCTCTGTTGTCATTTTTACAATGTTTCGGCCATTGTACACTTCAGCCTTCTTCAGGTGCTAAGAATTCGAACCAAAACCTTTATGATGATCACTGGGGTATATCATTCTCATTTCTTGTGTGAAGCCACTTCTGGTAGTCATGAGTTATCTCCCTTTAACTTTCTAAATTATTTGCTCACCACTGCTGTAACCTGGTATTGAACTCGCAACTCTTTGGGTCAAGTTACTGGAAACTATGTAAACTTAAGAAAGCAGCAGATATATTAGGTTACAAAAATCTAAGTCAACCAAATATAGAAATGAATATAATATGGAAACCAGTAATATGGAATGCTAGAGAAAATCATTTGTGTCAAAAAGATTGCAATATGAGCTCTGTTAAAAAAAAATACTAGAGAAAATCACTAACATCAAAAATTGCAATATGAACTCTGATAAAAAAATGGTTACTGAAACATTAAGTTTATAAGTCTCAGAAATTCACTTGCTCTTGGACACATGGCCCAGTGGATATAGATGTTGGTTAGTTCCATTTTGAGTTCAATACTAGGCTACAGCAGTAGTGAACAAGTAACTTGACTTTCTAAGTTAAAGGGAGATAACTCATTATCAGAAGTGACTTTGTACAAGGAATGAGAATGATATACCCCAGTGATGTGCGCTATGGTATTATTCAGCATAAAATCTGTTGCTAAACAGATATACACAGAACAATACAATGACTGACAGAAAGGAGGATATTGGATCAGAATAGGCGCTGAAGTAGTCTGAATATTACTTGAATGACACTTAAATATTATGCCTTGAATGCTACTATTCTTTACTTAAGTAGACCATTTCAGGCCATTCCATCATTGAGAGAGCTGCAGGGGTGTCAGCCACTCTACAACATAAAAAAACAAGCAGAACTAATATGATCATTATTAAAAAAACTAGCAGTATAGCCCGGCGTTACTCGGGTGTAACGAAAGCTTTAAAACTAATCCATGGTCCTGGAGCTCAGACTCTTTGGACGTTGGCACCAAAGACTAAAAAGCAATAGTTGTTTCCAGTTAAAGCGAAGCCGTAGACTGAAAGAAAAATGAATGGATATAAGTCAAATTTTGATTTCCTGGTATTGATATCAAATAAGTTTTTTTTCATCATAAACTGAATTTTGAAGGTTAAATAAGTCCTCTGAGTAAATGGTATCATGTCTGAGACTAAGAACTACAATTATACCCACTTAGAGCCAAACCTGAAGCAAAAACTAAAATAAAAGGGCTGAAAAAATACAGACATACAGGCAGATAAACAAACAAACACACACACACACACACACAAACATCTTGCCTTTTATTTATATATATATAATCGATTTTCTGCACTATTGCAAGAACTGCAACCTTGAAACTTCTGAATATCATTTCTTATGTGTTTGTCTATGAGTGTATAAAATTTGATTAAAATCGGACCACTCCTTCTATAACCCGATTTTTTTGATTATCAATATTTATTGGGGGTACCTCAACACAAAACCCATCTAAGAACATTCACAGATGATTATAGTACAACTGTGTAAATTTTCAAGAAAATCAGTTCAGCCGTTTCAGAGTCTATAGGTAACACACACACACACACACACACACACACACACACACATTAAAAGATGAGGCAGCTCTGGAGATTTTGGAGTCCCATCTAGATCCTTGGGAACACTCAAATTATTTAAGAGGACAAAGTTACCTGACCTAAAGGTGTTTCTGTGCCCCACCTGCAAGGTTATGCATGGCTTTTATCAAACTTGTCATCATGTATGTTTGACTGTGATGCCTGTACCTGGTCTAACCTTATCAGACTTGGTGTTATGATGAGCATATTGGCCTTCATTATATATGTACTCCAGCATCACAAGGTTGACATGCTGCTCACTCAACCAATAATGATGATAATAATAATGTATGCACCTTAACCGTATGGGTATCATGAGGGTGTTCTGGTCTTTATATATATGTACCCCAGTATCAAATTATTGATATTCTGCTCTTTCACTCGATAATAATAAAAGTAGTAATAATGACAGTTAAAATAATATTTTTATGGAAAACTTTATTCTCCCCACCCCTCGGATTCAACACGCCTTAAAGGCATGTCAGGTCTAACAATGGTTTCCTTCAACCCAGAGAGACACAGGTTCTAATCCTGTCATATTTTTCTTTAATAAGATTTCTTAAATATTCAGGCCAGTAGATAAAAATAAATATACTATTTAACAAATAAACGAAGCCCCTACACAAATATTAGCATCCATTAAAAGTAGCGTTTAAAGTGATATGAGAAATAATCTTTATTTTAAACATTTTTAACTAAATATGACAGACAAGGAAAATTTACTTAGTTTTTCCAGCATTCTTATATTTTTTTGTTTGGTGGGAGTACAAAAATTTTCCATATTGTTCATTGTCCCAAGCGCTTTCGGCTACTTCTTTAGTCATTTTCAAGAGGGCTTGTTTTTAGGTGTTGTCAATTTCTCTTAATAAACACTCCTATTAGTATTCAAAACAACACAAAAAATAAAATACATCTTAAACAGTCAAAACATAAAGAGAAATTAACAACATTTAAAACAAAACCGCTTTGAAGATGACTAAAGAAGTCGCCAAAAGTGTTTGGAACGATGGACAATACAAACATTTTTTGCACTCTCTATTCCAACCAAACATAAAATTATTAAAAGGCTGGAAAATCTAAATAAAAAAAAATTAAATTTTCCTTGTCCGCTATATTTAATGAGTTTGAGTTTTGTTTAATGACATATCAACCTCTGTGGGTTATTTAATGCCAAAAAGATGAAGTTTTAATTTTTTTTTTAAATTTTTGATTATAGTGTAAAGGTTGATTTAGTTGGATTTTAATCAAATTCTTTTTGTTTTTATCCTTTTTATTTTATAAAACTGAAAATGTCCTCTTGTTTTGTATTCAAAAATGTTTTGCTGAGAATATTTTTTTCCTTCAAAAATGTGTTATGGTAATTTTCTCTTCAGAAATGTATTGTTGATATTTCCTTCAAAAATGTATTTTTTTTATAAAAGTCTAATTTTATGTACATATATTTCTATAAAAGCATATTTTTATACTAAAACTGATTTGACTCCAGTTTGGGGGTTAACTATTTGCCCATAGTTGGGACTCTAACAGGTGCTACCACTCCGGGTCAGGGTTGACCTGGGAACAACAGTAATTAAGAGGTGGTTTCATGCTCCTCATAACCTTCTAATCAGAGGCCTTGCTGCCGGATGCTGTTTACCATCATGCCTAGGACCCATATTTAATGAAAGAAATATTCTAAAAAACTTACAAAGTACTTTTGCTTGTTTTTTTTTTTTTGTTTTTTTTAGTTCTTTTTTTTAGTTATATATATATGTGTGTGTGTGTGTGTGTGTGTCTTCTTTTCTGGAATTAATGAAAGTAAACATTGTCCAAAGTTTTGTTGATTCAAAACCAAAGGGATACCCATATAGTTATTGCTTGTCCTGAGCACTTTCAGCTAAACTGGTAGCCATTTTCAAGGATTATTTTTTAATTTATATAAAAAATGATGTATAAATGTTATTGTAGCCAGTCTAAAAGTGGCTTTATGTAAACATATTCTTAATTTCTAAACACAGCCAATACATTGTGACCATATTCACAATTAATGCTATTAAGGGTTGATTTGTTGTTTTTATAAGGGATTCCATCACTTTAAATTCTTTAATGGTGGGAGAGATACATGTCTCTCTCTCACCCTTATATATATATATATATATATATACACACACACTAGAATTAATGTGGAGAAGTTTGTGCAGTATTATTTCAGCCATGTCGACTTTGAAGTTTCGTGAAGGCATTATTGTGATGTCTTCACTTCTTCTTCAGGGTTTTTTCTCCTTTTTTAATTCTATAAAGGTTCTATTTTCATATTGAGCACTTCATGACAAAAAAAAAAAAAATGTCTTTCTACCAGTAAACTACTGAAACAGCAATTTTGGTACTAAGGATCATGACAATTTAACATATGTATATGTATATGTATATATATATATATATATATATATATATAATTCCAAGTGAAGTGGATTCAAGGTTTTTTTATTTTGAGTGCTTTGGCATTTATTTTATTATAAACAGTGCTTAATATAATTATATGGTTATATATCAATTTTACATTGTGACATGCAAATTTTTATGTTTCGAGATAGGTTCTCATCATCAGGCAATCCTATCTCGAAACATAAAAATTTGCATGTCACAATGTAAAATTGATATATAACTATATATATATATATATAAGAGGGTAGATTGGGCAAGAAAAACAATAAGGTTGTACTGAGGAGAAAAAATATAATTGTGATAAACATTGTACACCTGAAGAAGCACAGAGAACGGACTGATCAAAATATAATGACGATAAAACAATAACAAAAAAGAAAAAATGAGTTCAGCTGTTGGAAGGAAAAAAGCAAAAAAACATTTCTCAAACAAACAACATAAAAACATACATGGTCCAACATCCGAGCCTTCATCTGAATCATCCAAGTTGATAGAATCCATTGGTTGGTTGTAGCCTATTTGATAATTCCAATTGTAAACATGATTGTATGGGACATTATAAGGTGTATTTGAGGCAACTCCCCAGTTTGTATAATAATAATTATAATAATAATAGACCCTTGGATAGGCTGGGTTGTAAGCCACATTATAGGACATTCTGGCCTAAAATAAGGAATTCTAGGTGATGAAGTGAAAAAAAAAAGATTGCTTAGCAGCCGATCGCTTGACTTTGTCGTTTTCAGTTGACAGTAGAAGGATTTGTGAACAGTCTGTTCATTGTTCATCATATGATTATTGTAGAAAAGTTCAGAAATGTTTTTAGAGCCTTGAACATCTTAAAGAATTAATAATATAACAATATCAATTACAAATCAAAACAGTTGTGTATGCAACTGGTATCATTTAGCTAAAACTGTGTTTCAATGCTATTGGATTAAGTTAATCGATTTCTGAATAGAAAGGTTAAGCCTTATCACAAATTAGCCAAGTTTATGATCTACGCACAGAACCCATTGATCATATTCACCAGATGATCATCATGTAAATACAAGGAAAAAAAAATCCATATAAAAATATTCAGTATACTTATATAAAGAATGAGTCAAAAATAGCCTCCAAATTCTGGGAAGTCATGTTAATATTTTACTTGCAGATTATTAATTTTAATCATTCATCTTTTACATCATGTTTTGCTAGTTATTGCTGAAAAAGAAAGTAGGTGCTACTTTTGATACTCTGTGTGTGTCTGTGTCTCTGTATGTGTGTGTGTGTGTGGACAGCAGTCCCTCTTTTATACAAGTTTCATTAAAGATGACTGACAAGTTACTGTGATTTAGCTTTTTATTAAATTTTTCCTGTGTTCACATGGACATAAAGTATGTAAAAACTGTCCAAATGTTCTCTATATCTGAGCACTTTCGACTATTCTATTAGCTTATTTTTTTTTTATCTGAATGTGTAGATGTTTGTATATGTTTCTAGAGTGATGTGAAAGGTTTTTATTTTACAACCATTTTGGTCCTGGGTATGATGATAAACTACATCCAGCAGCAAGGCCTGTGATTGGGAGGTTTAGAGGAGTGTGAAACCACCTCTTAATTACTGTTATTCTCAGGTCCACCTTTATATATATATATATATATATATATATATATATATATATATATAATCATCATCTTTTCATCCGTTACACCCAATGGTGTGTAGGGCAGCAACTTCTTGTTACTGTTTCCATAACAAACTGTTTTTTATGGGGCAGGGTTGTTAGCGCTGCGCCCAACACCCAAATATGGAGGACCGATGGACCATTCTTGATCCTTACATTTACAGCACCTGGTATTCCCAAACGGTCACTCATCTAAGTACTAACTAGGCTTGATGTTGCTTAACTTTGGTGATCGGACGAGAACCGGCATATTCAACATGATGTAGCCGTAGACATATATATATATATATATATATATATATATATATATATATGAAATGATTTGTTTGAACATTACGTATAGGTATAGATGTCAACTCCATGAATGGCAAGGGCAATGCAAAAAAGATCAACATAATACAAAATATTAAGTGTTATATCTGTATAAAAAGCTCAATGGGTGTTATCCAGAGCAATATGATATTCACAAAGGAAAACTTGACACATCATTTAGATTGGTTATAAATTATAATTCATTTCTATGGGCTAAATTAGCTCATTTCATCAGATGACATTTGTGCCATTCTATATAAATACCTTTCCCCTGCTTTCCGGGAATAAACATTTCTTTAAAATAAAATGGAAAACAAATATCATGATTTTAGAACAGAGACCTTAGCGTTATCTCAGTTGGGGATTTCTAGATTGGTTGAAAAGGGTTCATCATTCTTGGATAGTGACCATAAACTCATTACATGACCACTCAAAAGCACATAGACACGTGCAATGAGTTTATGATACGTATCCATGTGCTTGTGAGTGGGCATGTAATGAGTTCATGGTCACTGTCCAATCAACTAACTTCCAAATGAAAATATATACTTGAATAAAGGCTTAACACCACAGAATTTGTATACACATATGAATAGGGAAAACACGTTTTTGAAAAAAACCCAAAAAAACCTGAGGACCATTTCAGCCAGCACTTTAGAGGGTATCGTTGGCAACACAATACTTAACAGGAATATAATAAATCATTATATTTTTTTATGAGAAGAAATGGAAAACTTGAAATGCAATTAAAAAATAATTTATTTGTAAAGACAATTTATATATAATTTTTTATCCAAAAAATATGTTTCAACGAGTATAAAAGGGGGAAAAAAAAACTTACTCATTAAAGTTCACTGTACAACAAAAGAGAGTGCAGAAAGTGTTTCTTTTGTCAGCCTCTGTATTTTAATACAGAAGACTAAAAATGATTATGATAATAATTTATTATATGTTGACAATTGTACCCTCCAATGAAGTGTTGGCAGAAATTTTCCTCAGGGTTTTTTTCAAAAACATATTTCTCTGTTCATAAGTGTGTGTGCATTATGCTCTCACACCTTGATTGAGCATTCTGGAAGAATGGTAGACTTTGAAAAACAGTAGCTACTCTAGCATTTATGCATCGTTCATTCAGCAATGAATTAGAACACTCTCAGCAATTGAGCGTGTATAATGATAATATACACACTAAAAAGTCTACCTCCTTCTACCAAGTGCCCGGAGCTCAGAGATAGAATCGCTGACTGACACCAATTCGGTCGGGTTTCAATGCTGGGTTAAAGGCAATCGGCTGTCTAACCGTACTGATGAGCTGTGATACAGTAAAACAGATCTGTCTGCGGATGACTATATATTTATATATATATATATATATATATAAATTTATATATATATATATATATATAAATAAAGAGATTGAATTCTTAACGGTTTGGTAAGCGAACGCAAGCAACATAACTCGACTATATTCTGTAAAAAACGGTTTAATTTCTATTTTTGTCTTCAGAAATTGAATTAAATCAACTTTACAGTGTTAGCTGCTTGTGGTAAGTCAACCGGGATTCAGTCCATTTTTCAGTCTGTTTTTGTGAAATTTCTTGGAAATTATTTTATTTATTTATTTATTTTTTTTTTTTTTTCGTCTTTTGGCCGTCTTTGTTTTTTTTTCGTCACTTAATTTGTGTAAATAATTTTGCTATTCAAGGGTATTTTCGACTAATGATAAATAGCATCACGGTTCAATTATTTCCATTAGTTTTGTCTTGTAGAAGATTTAAATTTCTGTCTTCGAGAGATTGAATTCTTAACGGTTTGGTAAGCGAACGCAAGCAACATAACTCGACTATATTCTGTAAAAAACGGTTTAATTTCTATTTTTGTCTTCAGAAATTGAATTAAATCAACTTTACAGTGTTAGCTGCTTGTGGTAAGTCAACCGGGATTCAGTCCATTTTTCAGTCTGTTTTTGTGAAATTTCTTGGAAATTATTTTATTTATTTATTTATTTATTTTTTTTTTTTTTTCGTCTTTTGGCCGTCTTTGTTTTTTTTTTTCGTCACTTAATTTGTGTAAATAATTTTGCTATTCAAGGGTATTTTCGACTAATGATAAATAGCATCACGGTTCAATTATTTCCATTAGTTTTGTCTTGTAGAAGATTTAAATTTCTGTCTTCGAGAGATTGAATTCTTAACGGTTTGGTAAGCGAACGCAAGCAACATAACTCGACTATATTCTGTAAAAAACGGTTTAATTTCTATTTTTGTCTTCAGAAATTGAATTAAATCAACTTTACAGTGTTAGCTGCTTGTGGTAAGTCAACCGGGATTCAGTCCATTTTTCAGTCTGTTTTTGTGAAATTTCTTGGAAATTATTTTATTTATTTATTTTTTTTTTCGTCTTTTGGCCGTCTTTGTTTTTTTTTTTTCGTCACTTAATTTGTGTAAATAATTTTGCTATTCAAGGGTATTTTCGACTAATGATAAATAGCATCACGGTTCAATTATTTCCATTAGTTTTGTCTTGTAGAAGATTTAAATTTCTGTCTTCGAGAGATTGAATTCTTAACGGTTTGGTAAGCGAACGCAAGCAACATAACTCGACTATATTCTGTAAAAAACGGTTTAATTTCTATTTTTGTCTTCAGAAATTGAATTAAATCAACTTTACAGTGTTAGCTGCTTGTGGTAAGTCAACTGGGATTCAGTCCATTTTTCAGTCTGTTTTTGTGAAATTTCTTGGAAATTATTTTATTTATTTATTTTTTTTTTTTTTTCGTCTTTTGGCCGTCTTTGTTTTTTTTTTTTCGTCACTTAATTTGTGTAAATAATTTTGCTATTCAAGGGTATTTTCGACTAATGATAAATAGCATCACGGTTCAATTATTTCCATTAGTTTTGTCTTGTAGATGATTTAAATTTCTGTCTTCGAGAGATTGAATTCTTAACGGTTTGGTAAGCGAACGCAAGCAACATAACTCGACTATATTCTGTAAAAAACGGTTTAATTTCTATTTTTGTCTTCAGAAATTGAATTAAATCAACTTTACAGTGTTAGCTGCTTGTGGTAAGTCAACCGGGATTCAGTCCATTTTTCAGTCTGTTTTTGTGAAATTTCTTGGAAATTATTTTATTTATTTATTTATTTTTTTTTTTCGTCTTTTGGCCGTCTTTGTTTTTTTTTCGTCACTTAATTTGTGTAAATAATTTTGCTATTCAAGGGTATTTTCGACTTTTACTAAGTTAAAACTTTGTAAGCCTCAGTCACTTTTTCCTTGTTTTTTTTTTTTTTTTTTTTTTTTTTTAATTGGAGTAGATAGTTTCTACTATCGCCCGGTCTCACACTCCACCCCCTTCTTTTGAATGAGTTTAGAGGTGATCACCTTGTTTCTTGTTTAGGAAGGGGTTCCCGGTTCATCCCCTTTCTCTGGTCTTGGTGTTAGTTCAGCTGGAAGCTCTTTGCAGTTACGGAGTATGGTGGCAAAGTCTTTACATTCTGAGGGTACCGGGTTGGCAGTTTCCTGGTTGCTGCTTCCGACTGGTAGTTAGGAGCCCGAACTCTTGCGTAGCGTCTTGAGAGGCCGCTCTGATCAACAGTTGAATAATACCGGGGTTCTTGTAGTGCCATATCGCGCATGGACGGGCGTCCCTGCATGAACGTTCGGTGGGCAACCCCGAGGCCACATTATGTTGTAGGCCGCGCCAGTCTCCATCCTTCACAAGTTGCAAATGATTGACCGACTGATTCTATTCTAAGACCACTCCTTTAACTGAATTACTATGGAAAAAAGCAAACATAATAACAAAACTAAACCAGCTCATTTGAAAACGCCCAAACCTGTCTGCATCTCTTTCACTAACATACGCGGCATCCGCACCAACTTCCCCAGCGTAGATTCTTTCCTCCATAATAACTCACCTGATATATTAGCCCTATGTGAAACTAATCTTAACCCTTCTATCCCCTCATCTGAGTTCTGCGTTCCTGGCTACCTTCCCCTCTTCAGGAAGGACTCCAATGTTCATATGCATGGGCTTGGTGTCTATGTCAGCGAACACCTTCCCTTAGCTAGGGTGTCATCTTTTGAATCCCCAGATCATTCTTTCATGTGCTTCCGCCTCTCACTTCTCAGCTCGATTAGCTATCTCTTCTTTCTGTACCGCTCTCCTTCCTCCCCTGACTGTTCGTTACTTGACATCATTTCTGACAATATTGACAAAGCCATTTCTACCCATCCCTCTGCCCATGTATTCGTGTTTGGTGACTTTAACGCCCACCACACCAAGTGGCTGAAGAACGCTGTCACTGACCCTGCTGGTGTCCACACCATGAACTTTTCAATCACCCAATCCCTTACGCAAGTAGTGGACTTCCCCACGCGTTTCTCCGACAACCCTAACGGAAGGAACTCACTTCTAGACCTCTGCTTCACTTCCATCCCAGACTCTTGCACTACCAGACAACTCTGCCCACTTGGAAACTCTGACCACACTGTAGTGTCCGTCAATATTTCACTCCACTCCCGCCCGACCCATGAAACACAGACAAGTAGAATATCATACTGTTATCAAAGAGCAGACTGGGATTCGTTCCGAGACTTCCTCTGTGACATCCCTTGGAACAACGTCTTTAGTCTTCCCATCGAAGAATGTGCATCCGAGGTCTCCTTCTGGGTTAAGGCTGGCATTGATGCCTTCATCCCTGCTAGGAAATTCCAGCTTAAATCTCATTCGTCTCCATGGTTCTCACCCGCTTGTTCGGCTGCCATTGCCCACCGGAATCATTTCTTCCGACTTTATCGTAACTATGCGTCGGAACAAAACAGGCGCCTTTTCACTTCAGCTCGTAATAAGTGTAAAAGGGTACTTAACGAAGCTAAGATGTTGTTTGCTGCCAGAATGAAGCAACGCATAGCATGCTTTAAATTCGGCTCTAAAGACTACTGGCGACTCTGTAAAAGAGCACTTAACAAGAGCAAGTCCACAATACCCCCGCTAATCAACAAATTTGAGGTCCTCACCTCCCCAGCAGATAAGGCTGAATGTTTTGCCCGCAGATTCTCGAACAATTCGAGTCTGGACTCGTCTGGAGTTTTTACACCCGACTTCTCACCTAGAACCGAGGCACAACTGAATGATGTCCACATTACACCTTCGCTTGTCTCTAAGATAATCTTAAAACTTGACCCTCACAAAGCGAGCGGTGGTGACGGAATCCCAACCATAGTCTTAAAGAAATGTGCCCCTGAACTCTCCTCTATCCTTTCTAAGCTCTACAACCTCTGCCTATCTGCTTCCTGCTTTCCTGCCTGTTGGAAATCTTCCTCTATAGTTCCTATATTTAAAAACACTGGAGAACCCTCTGACCCTGCAAATTACCGCCCTATCAGCCTTCTTCCGATCTTTGGCAAAGTGTTCGAAGCCATTATCAACGCCGAGGTGGTTCAGCATCTCACAGCACACAGGCTCCTCTCGGACAAGCAATATGGTTTCCGCTTCACCAGGTCTACTGCTGATATGCTAACGACCATCACCGAGTACATATACCAGGCACTCGACAGGAATGGCGAAGCTCGAACCGTTGCATTGGATATATCTAAGGCGTTCGACAGAGTTTGGCATGCTGGCCTTCTATGTAAACTGCGGAGCTATGGTATAACTGGACATTTGTTTGAACTAATCCAGTCATTCCTCTCTAACCGCACAATGAAAGTGGTATTAAACGGACATGCCTCTCAGAACTACCATACAAACGCAGGTGTCCCCCAAGGCTCCATCTTAGGTCCTACACTCTTCCTGATATATATTAATGATCTCCCTGATTCCATAAGAACCCAAATAGGTTTGTACGCCGATGACACCACAGTTTACTCTCGCCTCCAACAAAAATCTGGTGTAGGCGTCAAAGCTAAACTCGCAGCCGAGATTGAAAAAGACCTCCAATCCATATTGGACTGGGGTAAGAAGTGGCTAGTAAATTTTAATGCTTCTAAAACGAAGCTACTGTCAATTAACCATCATCGACAATCTCACCTACCTCCCATTAGCATGGACCAGGCTTGCCTCCCAGAGAGTAAAACACTACGCCTCCTTGGTCTCACACTTTCAGCGGACCTCAAATGGAATGACTATATCGAATCCATTGCTAAATCCGCTGCTATGAAAGTCGGTTCTCTGTGTAGGGCCCGGAAGTTTTTTCCGTCTAAATCTATCCTGCACATTTACAAATCTACCATCCGCCCGTGCATTGAATACTGCTGCCATATCTGGTCGGGTGCCCCTGCTGTTCTCCTCGGGCTTCTCGATAAGGTTCAGAGGAGGGTCTGTAATGTGATAGATACCGACTTGGCAGACCGCCTGCAGTCTCTCTCCCACCGGCGAGACGTGGCTTCGCTGTGTCTCTTCTATAAATACTTTCACGGCTTCTGCTCCGATGAACTTAGATCACTGGTGCCCCCTAAATACGAATTTGCACGAGATACTAGATTAGCAACTAGATCCCACCCTTTTACAGTGAAATCGATAAAATGCAGCCGTAACTTCTACTCCAACAGTTTCTTTCCTCGCACTTCCCGACTGTGGAATTCTCTTCCAAACGATTGCTTCCCCGACGGCTACAATCTTCAGGAGTTTAAATGTAAGGTCAATAGACACCTCCTAACACACTAACCTGCTCCCATTCTATCAAACACTCTTCCCATCTGCCCGACACTCATCCTCGCTATCCTTACTCATCTATTACCTTTCTCCTGACATTCCCTATGTCTATCCACTCCTTCTCTTTACCTTCCCCTATGTAGCCCCATGCGCAATAGTGGCAGTGGAATGCCTTGCTTGGGGTGAGATGATTAAAAAAAAAAAAAAAAAAAAAAAAAATATATAGGTGTTACGAAAAGTTTCAGAGATTAACAAAATGGAATTAGCAACCAAAATATTTAATTTATTTGTTAGAACATTATTTTTTAAGCAATACTCGTATTTGAGTCGATATTCTGTTTTTAGTTAAATATAATTATATATATAACTTTACTGCCATGGATAGTCATCACTCACATTTTCTCAGGCTGGTAGAGTTTATATATAAACAAAGGCTTTATACACAGAGGCACTCCTTCACTAACCCTAATTTAAGGTATCAAACAGCCCTTTTCCAAAAATACTGAAAGAAAATAACCTAAATCCATAGATAAAAATGGAAGGTGATTAGCAAGGCAACCATTCCTAATAGCTTAAGAGATCGATGTAATCTATGTTTAACAGAAAAAATTAAGATTTTGAAATTTCAATGTCAGAATGTACTTCTGAATAAACGTAGAGAAATTATTAGTATGTGTTGTCACAGGAATAAATTTAAATTGCAATAATTATCTCTTTCTTCCATTTAGTCCCAATAGAATTTTTTAAAAAATTTGGCAAAGCAGTAAACCTTCCCTCCTACCTACCACTACTAACTCAATGGTCAAGCCACATGCCTCCCACTACCATAAGAGAAATTACTACTAAGATTCCTCCAGTTTAACCCACTAACATTCCACCACCCCTTCCTTTACTAGCCCCTGCCTCTGGTATTAGAATTTTTCCTCATTCTTTGATTAAACCGGGTTGACAATTCATATCTTAAACTGACATGTTGAAAATGACTTTTCCCTCTATATTTTATCTGAATTTACAGATTATATATATATATATATATATATATATATATATATAAACAAATGAATAAGGAACAAAGAAAATATTTGCAAATGTTCAAAAAATTAATTTAAAACACTGCTCAATATAAAAATAGACCAATGAATATTTATTATAAATTATACTTTAGAACATGTACAAACTAATTAAAAACAGAATATCTACTCAAATATGAGTATCAATTAAAAATAATGTTTAAACAAACCAATTAATTGTTGAAGGATACTAAATAAAAATGGAGACTAGACAAAATGAAAAAGCTTTTACAAATAATGTGTTTTGTCTCTGTCTGGTAAGTGTCTACAGGTCAGAATAGAAGATAAACCCTAGGGATAAGGAAAGTGTGTTGGAATTTTTGAGGAAGGGGGTAATAAATAACCTTATCTGATAATATGGCCAGAAAGTGATTTTGTTTTTTTTTGTACTGAAACCATTAATGTTTGCTGGATTTGACAGTTGTGAAATGTGTTGTCTGTAAAAACTTTTTTAATTTGTGTTTCTCTCTCTCTACATATATATACACAAACACAAATGAAGTTTTGTCAGATTCAACTGACAGTCTGCTTATATTTTTTCCAATTTCTGAATGAGATGTGCATCGCCATTAAAATTATGAATAAACTGTCTAAAGTTTTTTTTTAATTAATCAAGTACTTTTGACTAAGTCATTATCAATCAGTGAGTGCTTCAGCATTCTGACTAAATATTAGCATCTTCAGAATGTTGTAATTGGAATCATTTCAAAATTGAAAAGCATGAATTTTAGATAGTTTGTTGCTTAGGGAGATGGTTAATGTTTCTCTGATTCGGCCTTGTGTCAGACTTAACTGAACTCCTACAATTTACAATTTTTATGCAGAATTATCATCAGAATTATTATCAGAAGTTTGGTTGTCGGCAATAGTGTGGAATCTCCTGGTCGAGTTGAAGTTGCATTTTAGCTGTTTTATCTGGTCTGCATCTTCCATTTGTGACTCTCTTGACTGCCACCAGGTCATTTATATAGTCTTTTTGAATTTAGCACTGGATCACCAACTCCTTCCAAGTCATGCAAGTCGCTCCCATTGGTCAAAAATCATTTTAACACCTACTTGCGAAATCTGGTTTTGTTAAGCACATGGTCAATTCTTTTTCTATTTGGGAAAAACCAGGATTTCACACATCATTGTGAATTTTTGTAAAAGTGAAGAAGGTTGATTTTAATTAATTTCTTATCCACTACAAGTTTATTCATAATTTTAATCCTGATAAACGTCTCATTCAGAAATTGTAAAAATCTAAGAACAAATGAAACCGACAGATATTGTTAGTTGAATTTATCAATTTTTTTTTTTTTTTAATATATCAGAAATATAAAGATTCCATAAAAGTAGTACCCCCACTTTTCCCTAAAAAAAACTGCATAGTATGATGAAAAAATACCTCAAACCTAAACATTTTGATGATAAAACTTTGGTCTTTCTTAAAAATAATAAAAAAAAAGTATTATTTTTTTATATTTTTTTTTTTGAGTCCTTTCTAACACATTTGAAATTTTGGTAAAAATCATTATTTTTCCCTCAGTGTGGGACCATAGCTGACTGTGGAAATTATAGCACCTTTGTTTCTGTTGAAAAATACATTAATTTGGAAATTCTTGCAAAAATCAAATAATTGTTGGATTTTAATGAAACTTTAAGGACTTATAGACAAATGAATGAATTTACTTTTAGATTATTATTTTTAGGAAATGTTTGGAAGTTTGTTTTTTTGGGTTTTTTTTTTTTTTTACATCTGTTACCCTCCCCATTAAACTTTATTTGATGAAATTTCTAGGAAGTAAATTCTGTCTGAAAACTTTGTTTTATTAGTTTAACACAGGACTCCTTGGAGAATTTTTTTATCCAAACAATTGCTCCTTTCCTTAAAATTTTACTCCAAATAGTAAAATAAAAATACAATAAAGCTTTGGCATTATTTAATTAGATAAGCTTTTAATTGCTTTCATAATTAATATATAAGGACATTGTCAGAAGAAAAACTTTTTCAATGAATAATGAATTTTTCGAAGAATTGTTTTCATTTTTTAATTATAGTAATTCAAAAAGTTTCAAAAATATTATAAAAATTATTCAAACTTCGTCTGCGTTAGGTCATTAAGTGAAGGCTATATATATATATATATATATATATATATATATATATATAACTCATTTACTAAGCAAAAATTTGAAAAGGTTAATACAAATCATCATGCAGCAAAATTTTTTTCATGTGTATAAAATATGCCTATTTCGAGAGTATGGACAGCCACATGACATTATCAAAAAATGGGATCGATGACTATAGTAAATTTAAAGTTAACATTCCCAAAATTAGATAGGACGGCAATAAACATGTAAACACCTTAGGGGGGAGGAAAGATAAAAATCACTGCTACTGTTTTTAACATCCATTTTTCTGTTTTTTAATTTTAACTTAAAGTAAATATTTGTTTCAAATCCGATTAATTATACTTTAAGTCATTTAATATTCCTCAAAAAACGTTTCAGAAAAGTATTTTTTATTTTTAGAAGATTTTCTAATAAATAAAATTACATTGCGATGAAAGGCGATTAAGAGGGGCGCTAATCAGCTTTTTTAGGAAAATAATAAAAATAATCGATTCCAATAAATTAAATTCTGTTTTAAAAGTACGCTACAGAGTATTTTACTTTCTGGAAATAGTAAATTTAATTATTTAGCTTTCGATTAAAGCTAAAATGAAAGCTTCAAGAAAGGTTTTTCATTTATAAAACTTAAAAACGAATTGCGAAAAAAGGTGAAGGCATCTAATAAAAAAAACGCGCTTCTTGACGTGCATTATTAAGGGGAGATTAATCTTGTAAAACTATTTCTGAAAATTATTTTTAAATGAAGGAAAAATAAATGTTGCAACAAAAAAAATTGGTCATACATTTAAATGAATCTGAAGAAGTATTAAGACATAATTTTGGTTTCAATGAAAATAATCTGTCAAGTATACAAATACATTCGTGTGGGGGTAAAAAAAAAAAGAGGACATGATACAAATAATACAAGGGAGATAACTCGTGTATTTAAAAATAATTTTCAACTTTTCACTTATTGCAACTCGCAAGAAGTCGATCATTTGTAAGAAATTCAGATAATATTTATACTTGCATATCCGTTGAGTTTAACTCATTTTCAGACAAAAAAAAACAAAAACAATTTTATTAGTAAAATCATAATTTGCCGAAATAAAAATAAAATTATAGCAATAGTTGTTTGTTAATTTTTTTTTAAATTGATACAAAGAGGTATTTATTACAATTACATTGCTTAACATTAACAAACATTAAAGAAGATCTATAAGAAAGTGTGAGATATATATAAATAAAAACAGAAAATATATTTTGGGTTCATACAAACATGAATGAAAGTATGTACAATACTGTTTTGCTATTGTGTAGATATAGAAGAATCCAAAGGAGTATCCTGTACATACAGTGGTAGGATTATAGAGCAAATATAAGAAAAATTAAGGCAGACATGTTATTTTGTGGTAAATCAGAACTATGAGCCTATTTCAGGTGAACCATCATCAGCTTCCGTCTTTATTGTACAAAAGATTCGTGTAAAATCTTTTGTACAATAAAGACGGAAGTTGACGATGGTTCGCCTGAAATAGGCCCATACTTCCAATTTACCATGAAATAACGTGTCTGTCTTAATTTTTTTTATATATATAAACAGACAGACACACACTATTAAAAAATAAATGGTTACTTGTTTTTCTTTTTGTCAATTTTATTTATTTTTAAAATGCCATGTCCATTTAGGCCAGTGTTTCTCAACCTTTTCTTTTTTTTTTTTAACTTCAGGGCACACTTAATGAAAAACTAAAACTCAAAATTTTAATAAGGAAAAATTAGTCATGAAATTTGAAAATAGGAAAACAAAAACATCTGAAACAAGCATTTTTTTAAGACATTATATTGTATATTTATGTGGTACAAATTTTATTTAAAAAGATTTATGAAAAATCTGACATTACTTTTAGAAAGGCTGCTCACTCAGTTAAGTGCCAGACGTGAAACACGCTTGGGCAATCATGTCTCAAAAGAGACATGACTGACTGGGCAGAAGAATATCCCGCAGTAGGTTTCCATTGCTTTTTGCGGTAGACTGGTTGCCAGCCCAGGCTATAGAACCCAATCTGTCCTGTTATTTAACCCATAACTGGAAGGAAGAGATGGATTAATACCTTTCCTAAGGGTATTTGTGCATAAGTGAATGCCATGAATTCAACTGGAATTTGAACTTGGCTCCTCGATTTCTCATTCTGAGCAGATATTCACTGCACCGCAACGCACATAATGAGTGATTTAAATCTCTTGAGGAAGCCAAAAAGAAAAGGATTATCTACTCCTTAAAGATTAAGGAATTTAGTCAGTCAGTTAAGTGCCATACATGAAACACACTTGGGCGATCATGTCTCGAAAGAGACATGACTGACTGGGCAGAAGATTATCCCGCAGTAGGTTGCCATTGCTTTCTGCATTAGACTGGTTGCCAGCCAAGGCTGCCAGCCAATCTCTCCTGTTATTTAACCCATAACTGGAAGGAAGAGATGGATTAATACCTTTCCCAAGGATATTTGCGCGTAAGTGAATACAATGAATTCAAGTTTAAAATATCAAATGACAAACACTTGACTTAGATATGGAAGCCTGTTTTTAGTGTCTCAAGCTTTTTAAAAATGATTTTTTAGATATAAAAATAATTAAATTTTTCTTCTGTTAACATGGGGTGTGGTTGGTTACTTATTAGGCTCATTAGTTCAACAGTTGAGAAACACTAAGCTAGACGGTAATGGCTATCCATACTTTCTCATTCTTTAATATTTTTGAATTACAATGACTGTTGCAGTGAAAGACAATGGTTCTCTGTAGTCTGGAATTTAGATTTGTTCTCTTAAACTGGTTACCCTCCCAAAGCAAAGCACCATCTATCTATTGACTTATAGCTGAGAAGAAAAAATGGATTCATGCCTTTTTAAGGGCATTCATGTGAATAGAACACAAAAGCCTCGGACAGAATTTGAACTTGGCTAGTCAATACCAGCTTTCTTTTTGATGAACATTATGGCAACTGGATGTTGGATAGAGAGAAACAGGAAAGAAATATTTTTTTATTATTTGAACCCTAACCTCTGACTAGACAGGTTTTAGTGTTTAAAGTAAAAGAAAAACAGTAGTTCTCTAACGTTACAGTGGGTAATCTCTGCACGTATGCAAATGTACGCTTGCTGTGTCGAAACGCAAACAAAAAAAGTACTTGTCGCCCACCTCAATTTCGGTCCCTCTTATATATATCGAGTCTCACCACGTCACGCAGGACTATCACACTCTTCCATAAAACTAGTTAGACTTGTATCCTTTTCTTTCTTTTTTCTTCAACGTGCCAGTAGCAGAGAGAACATACCTTATGTCTCTTTGGGGCAAGTCTATTTGTTGCATTACTGCTACAACTTTTTATATCATGTCTTATTTTCCTCTTAGCTTAGAGGTAAACAGAAATTGTGTTATGGCTGCGACAACTATCCTTGTCTTTATTGCCATGTTTACAATATTTCAGCAGTTGTATGCCCCAGCCTACAGGTGAGAGGAATTTTGAACAAAACCCTTTATTTTGATTACTGAGGTATATTATTCTCATTCCATGTGCAATGCCACTTCTGGTAGCCATGTAGTTATCTCCCTTTAACTTTCTAAGTTATTTGTTTACCACTGCTGTAGCCAGCTATTGAATTCACAACTCTTTGGTTCAAGTTACTGGAACTAACCCTAACCTCTATCCACTTGGGCATGTGTCTGTGAGGACATCAGTGTATGGAATGAAAATGATATACCCCAGTGATCAAAATAAAGGGTCTGGTTTAAAATTCCTAGTGCCTGAAGAAGGCCAGAGTGTACAACAACTGAAACGTCAAAAATGGCAAAAGATAAGGACAATATTCCAAATAATGTAAATACATATTTAATTTGACAAGTCCGGCTTAACATTTATGAGAAAACACAAAAATCATTATGTATATATTCATTTGTAAATGAGTTATTACGCTACCTAGGTTTCTACCATGTGGTGTCTTCAGGCGATTTGCAATAACTGATTTTACTGGGTTTTTTTGGGTTTTTTTTTTTAAGAACACTCATGTTATGGGAATTTTTTTGAACACTCACGTGACGGGGAATTTTTAAACATGCAATTTTTTAAATTAGAAGAAATTATAACATTTTCATCCATGGTTGTCTGAACCTATTAGGTTTTTTATGGTATAGTTACACTTAGTCATAATTTTTGTTCTTTCATTCAATAATTCATTTTTTAAGACAACTGTCTACTGGTCTAATTTTATTATGACCAAAAACTAAGTAATTAAACAATCAATATATATATATACATATATATATATATACACACACACACACACACAACCATGGATGAAAATGTTGTAATTTCTTCTAATTTAAAAAACTGCACGTTTAAAAATTCCCTGTCACGTGAGTGTTCAAAAAAATTTTGATGTTATATCTATCTGCTTTCTCACAGCCCACAGGCTACTCTCGGACAAGCAATATGGCTTCCGCTTCACAAGGTCCACTGCTGATATGCTAACGACCATCACCGAGTATATATACCAGGCTCTCGACAAGAATGGTGAAGCCCTAACCGTCGCCTTGGACATCTCTAAAATGTTCGACAGAGTATGGCATGCCGGCCTTCCATGGAAACTGCGAAGCTACGGCATTACTGGACTTTTATTGGACCTAATCCAGTCATTCCTCTCTAACCACACTCTGAAGGTGGTATTAAACGGACATGCTTCTCAGAACTATCCTACAAACGCGGGTGTCCCCCAAGGCTCTATCCTAGGTCCTACACTCTTTCTAACCTACATCAATGATCTCCCCGATGCCATAACATCCCAAGTAGGCATGTACACCGATGACACCACAGTTTACTCTCGCCTCGATCAAAAATCTGGTGTTGGTGACAAGGCGAACCTTGCTGCTGAGCTTGAAAAGGACCTCCAATCCGTGGTAGATTGAGGTAAGAAATGGCTCGTAAAATTCAATTCTTCCTAAACGAAGCTAATGTCAATTAACCACCACAGACAACCGCACCCCCCCATTAGCATGGAACAGGCTTGCCTCCCAGAGAGTAAAACACTACGCCTACTTGGCCTGACACTCTCAGTGGACCTCAAGTGAAATGACTACGTCAAATCCATTGCTACATCCGCTGCTATGAAAGTCAGCACTCTGTGCAGGGCCCAGAAATTCTTTCCGCCTGAATCTATCCTGCACATATATAAATCTACCATCCGCTCATGTATTGAATACTGCTGCCACATCTGGTTGGGTGCCCCTGCTATTCTCCTCTGGCTTCTTGACAAAATACAGCGGAGAATCTGTAATGTGATCGATACCGATTTAGCTGACCGCCTGCAGTCACTCTCTCACCGGAGTGACGTGGCTTCCCTGTGCCTCTTCTATAAGTACTTTCACGGCTTCTGTTCGGATGAACTTAAATCACTGGTGCCTCCTAGGTGTGAATTTGCATGAGATACTAGATTGGCAACTAGGTCCCACCCCTTTACAGTGAAACTGACAAAATGTAACCGCAATTTCTACTCCAACAGCTTCTTTTCTCGCACTTCCTGCCTGTGGAATCCCCTTCTGCATGATTGCTTCCCTGATGGCTACAACCTCCAGGAGTTTAAATGTAAGGTCAATAGACACCTCCTAACACACTAACTCGCACCCATTTCCTCCAATGCTCTCCCTACGTACCTCCTAACTCTTCTATCACCCTCCCTCTGACATTTCCTATACCCAATCGCTCTATGTAACCCCCTGCACTATAGTGGCAGTGGACTGCCTTGCTTGGGGTGATATGATTTAAAAAGAAAAAAAAATTGGAGGCGTGTTTATTGCTACATTTTTCTTTTTTTTTTTTTTTGCCATCTGGTATTTGTTCTCATGTGTGAGTGAGTGTATCATCTATGTGTGTGTGTGTGTGCACACGCATATACTTCATGTACTTTTTTTTTTTTTTACTTCTGTGTTCATTTTATATATATATATATATATATATATATACATATATACACACACACACACACACACACACACACACATATATATATATATAAATTATATGGCAATTGGAAAACTGTTTCATTAAAACTAGATTTGATTACACATTTTGCCATTCTAGGCATCATCATATTGCCAACACAGAAAACACATGGACAGACATAAAACCAAACAAATCTTTTACTTTCAACCCATTCTGGAAAATTGGATAAGGATTTGTCTTAAATTAATTTCAGAAAGGCCATATGAATATTTTGCTTTTGGACCATTTTGAAAATAAATTGGGAATTTACCTTAAATTTAATACAGAAAAGCTAGGAGAATATATCAATAACTTGAAACATGAACTATGAATTATAAAGAAAATATACAGAATAAAAGTTAATATGTTCTTTTAAAAGTAACTCATTTTTATTTTCTTTCATTATGAGAAATCCTACCTTGGCGAAGAAAGTATTAATGATTTACGTGCACACACACACACTTGTTTTTTTTTTTTTCATTTTTGGATCTGATGAAGTCTAGAAAGATGAAATATGTAATCAAATCTAGTTTCAATGAAATAATTTTCCATTTGTCAACTTTTTATCAAAACTGTGCTCTATTATATATATATATATATATATACACATACTTCTTCTTCTATGTGCCCTGTCCCTTCAGGACGTAGGCGATCATGGCTTTCCACGTCTTCCTATCCCTGGTGGCTTTTAGCATGCCTTCTTCTGTTACACCATGCAACTCCCGTTCCATCATCCACCTGATGAGGTCCTTCAAATATGTTATCCGTTGCTGTCCCCTGTTTCTTTTTCCCCTCTATCTGCCCTGTTCGTATCAAGCCCTCCTTCCTCATTGCATGTCCCAGGAACTTTAGCTGTCTCTTCCTGATGCTCAGATTAATTTCCCTTTTGTTTCCATCATTTCTAAGACCTCATCATTGCTCACATGCTCGATTCATAATGTTCGCAGCCTCCTTCTGTAGAACTAAATTTCAGTTGCTTCAAGTTTTTCCTTCATCTTTGATGATATTGTCCAGCATTCACTGCCACATTGAAGAATTGACATCATAAAGCAATCCAGTACTCTCCTCTTTGTTTCTAGCGAAATTGTCCTGTTTCTTAATACTTTACTCAACTTCTGGAATGCTTCCTTTGCCATGCCAATTCGCCTTCAGATCTCTGTGTCGTGCTTTCCGTCTTCTGTTATAACACTTCCCAGGTATTTAAATTTTTGTACCTGTTTTATTCTAGTATCCCCGCCCTGTATTTGGCATATTGGGCTGCTCTTTTTACTGATGACCATGCATTCGGTTTTCTTGCAGTTTATTTGTAGTCTCTTCAGCTACCTTCTGTAGGAGGTCTTGTAGTTTCCTTTCTGTATCTGCTATCAGCACTGTATCATCTGCGTACGTTAGGTTGTTTAAATTGTGGCCTCTGATGACAAATCCAGGTGTAACTTCTAGGGTCCTCAAAATATTCTCACTGTACAAGTTGAACAGATCTGGTGAAAAGACACATCCTTGTCTTACGCTCCTTTCTATCTTTGTATATCTACTCTATTCATTACCTGTCCGTATGCAAGCAGTTTGCTGCCAGTAAAGATTCTTGATTACTCTTAAGTCTTTCCCAAATATGTCAAGGCTGCTGAGCATCTGCATCAATTCTTTGTGGCGTATTTTATCAAATACCTTTGCATAATCAATAAAGCACAGGTATAAGTCCTTCTTCATTTGTATTGCCCTTTCAGAGAGCATCCGAATCATAAATATGACATTCCTCGTTCCAGAGTCTTTGACGAAACCGCACTGTTCTTGTCCTATCCCTGGCCTGATTCAGCTTCTCGTTCTATTCATCAGGATTTGGACGATATATACGCCACCAACCATAATTATTAGGCCACCCCAGTTTTTTAAAAGAAATGATGTATTTCATACTATTTTTTAGTATTTATTGGCAAATGAAAATAGAATGGTTCTTTTGTTATTATTACTTTGCTTCCTTGCCTTGAAAAATTTTGCAAAGATGAACTCATCCAAGTCACCCTAAATTTTCTTCATTCTTTCATTGATGAAACTGCAATATGTGTAATTATTAAATATTTATAAATTCATTTGATGCACATGTTATTGTGCAATATTAACAAAAGAACCATTCTATTTTCATTTACAATTATTCAAAAAGAGTATGAAATACATCATATTTTAAAACACTAGGGTAGCCTAATAATTTTATATATATATATATATATATATATATATATATACACACATACACAGCCAAGAATTTACTAAAAACAAAAAAATGAGCATACCTAAATAAAAAAATATGTCCCAAACTGAATAACATTTTTTTTGTCAAAATTCAGAGGAACGACAAAAGGATTTTTTATTATTAAATTGTATGTTTTATACCTTCTTGTTTTGTTGTGTCAGTCTGTGACGATAAATTAGCACGAGAGATTTCAATGTATTTTTGCAGTGAAAAAACATATTGCTTTGGGAATTCTTGCAAAATTCAACTAATTGTCAGAATTTAATTCAATTTTTAGGACTTATTCACAAATGAATTAAATTAAATTAGAAATTTTTATCTCTGTTAACCCTCTCCCCAACTTACTTAATTTTATGAAATTAAAAAAAAAATGTTTTTGAATGGTTTAATGTTTATATTAGTTATGCACAGTTTTTTGTTGAAACGTTTGATCCATAAATTTAAAGTTTAATCTTTAAATTAGAATCAATAAGTTTAACAACAATTACTAAAAATAAAATGAGGTGGTTTATATAAAAGTTATGTGATGTGATTGATCATGAAAAGAAAACTATAGCCAAGGGAGCTCATTGTATTTTTATTCTAAAGCTTTTTGAATTGTGTGTCCAGAATCAGAATATACAATCAGTATTTTCAGTAGTCAAACACATCTCAACAAAAATGAAAATGCAGGCTTAGGGTGAGTCAGGAGACATTTTAAATAGAGAAAACAACATTCTCCAAATTAACAAACTATACAAGGGATAAAAAAAACAAAAAAAAACAAAACTGTTAATTTCTCACTACACAGCAGTATTAAATAGACTGGTCTACTCAAAAAAATAAGGATAATTTTCATAGACTAGCATTCGTTAAACATTCAAGCCTCAACATTTGTTAGAATAAAAATATTTTTTTTAAAATGATTTAGAAAGAGATACTGTTCAAAATATCAGTACATTGTAAAATGAAGCACTTACTTTTTACAGAGTTATTGGTCATAGTTGTTATTTACAAATATCATGCTTGAAATTGCTTGCATCATTGATATTTGCATATATAAAAGAATCTTTTTAACTTCTGAAAATTGTTTTTTAGTGGGGAATTATTTTGGAAGCATACACATCGGGGATACTTATTTATCTTAATAAAAATATATATCCATTTATACTTCATTTAATTTACATAAATTTCTGTTCTTTAATTAAAAATGTATATAACTATTCTTTATTAAAAAAAATCATTTTGTAGAAAGAAGTCTTTTCATACACAAAACAGTTCAGATAACTCTATAAAAAGTTGTGATTGACTTTATGCTACATTGATATTAGGAAAATACCCTCTCTTCTAAAAATGATAAAGAATCAATATGTTTCTGATTCTGCCAATTGTCATAATATGAAGGTGTAAGGATTGCTAATCTAAAAAAATTATTTTTAAAAACAATTTTCTCCTATTTATTTTTTATTTTTATTTTTTACAAGCAGACCAATCTACTTAAGTAGTGGCCAGTATTGTTCAAGTTTATGAATACAACTTAAACAATGTTATATCAAAAGAGGGGAAAAAAAAATCACAAATTTATATTATTAAAACACATCATGCCACAACAAAACCATTATATTTAATCAGCGTATTATACACTCTTATCAGTTTAAATAACTTTTTCCATATATTTTGACCATTTCGCTTAAAATTTATATTTTCTTGATTTCAGATGAAAACTATTAAATTTTCCAAAATACATCAGTGAAATTTTCACTTTATAATTATAGTTTAAATATATGGAGAAAAAAATTTGTCAGTTTAAACTGACAACATTTTTGCATAAAATTTATATATTTTTTTTATTTGGCCTGAAGATTGTATTCAAGACTGTCTTTGCTTGGTGTTGACCTCAGTGTCCACTTTTATAAGTATGTACACTTTTTACCTGAAATTAAGCACAAATATTACTCCTTAAGTAGGCTCTGCAGGCGGTGATCTATGGAAAATCAGGTAAAATATGGCTCTTATGGTTTTGGGGTTATGATTATTTTTAATCCAGACTTCAAATTTTTTTTTTATGATCTATCTATTTATTGTTTTTAGAAACATTTTCATTTAATAATTTTTTATTGTTTAAATCAGGATATGTATTTTGTACAAGTCAAAGTTTTATATTTTAGTCCGAGGATATTATTCAGCCTTTGTATTTAATGATCATGCTCAAATGGGGGGGGAAAAAAAAAAAAAAAGTAAACACAATTTTTCCAGTGGAACAAAACATTACACTATAGCCAGTGGTATTGAATCGAGGTCGCTGCATAATAAGCAAACTTATAGGAAAAAAGGAAACCCAGATGATTTGTAACTGAATGGTATGATAATATATGATTTGTAACTGAATGGTATGATAATATATTGCAGACAGCATTTACACACAACAGAAAAAAAAAGTTGAAGTGAAGGATGAAAGGGAGATAATTTTTAATGCTATTTAATGTTAAATGTTACTATCTCATTTATTTGTAAAAGACACCACCTTTTTAACATTATACACAGAATGTAGCATAAGCTACAAGGAAGCAAATTCAGTGATAATCTGATTCCATCATAATTTCCTCTACAAGGTTGACATAATGGGAGAATCTAAATTCAATACATACGTATATATCTTTAGGAATGTATTTTTCATTTAATAATTTTTTATTGTTTAAATCAGGATATGTATTTTGTACAAGTCAAGGTCAATATACCTGTTCTACAGCATTAAACTGCATTAGCTGTGAAATTTTGACACGAATATCAAGCATTTTGGAGGTTGACAGGTAGACAGAGAGCCACTCAGAAAATGGCTTGTCATGTACACATTACTGTCCTCACTGATGAGCCATGCTAGTCATTGGACTGTTGGATCTTTATAAATGTGTAACCCATTTTAATGAATGTCAGTGGGTGCAATTTGTTTCAGTAACATTTATCTCTGACATTGTCAAGCAATCTAATAAAATCATAGGTTTTACTTTCAAACTGACTCATGTTTTTAGAAGACAGACATGTTTTATATATATATATATATATATATAAAACATCTGGTGTACCTACGACCAGCCAGGACTACTATTATACACAGTCATCAGACAGTTGAGTGAGAGACCAAAAAAATTCCTTGAATGTTAAAGATGAACTGAAAGCAAGGATTATGGCAGTGTTAACCAACTTTAAGAGGGAGACTGTCTAGAAGAGGTGAAGAAGATTCTGAAATCATCTGGAGGCTGTAGTTGAAGCCAATGGCAATTTTATTGTGTAATTTTGGCAAATATATAAAAAAAAGGTGTTAGTCTTATTTTCATTTCTTGCATAATTTAGACGACAATATAACCATCACACTCTCTCTTGTTTGTGTGTGTGGGCTGCAATTTCTATTGTATATGAAAATCACTGTGGTTAAGCTTTTTTTATTCAATTTTTTTGCATTCAAACAAATATTTTCTTTTCATGCTGTGTTTAGAAAACAAACGTATTTCCATCACTATATATAATAAAAAAAGCTTAATCGCAGTACCTTGTCTGTTGTCATTAAGAAAACATTTTATTAATGACTAACAAGTTACTGCATTTAAGCTTATATTAAATTTTGCATGCATTTATACAAGGATTTTCTGTTCTGGATATAAAAGGTGTAAAAACCCATAAAAACCTGGTTTTTAACCCATAGCTGGAGACAGATTAATACCTTTCCCAAGGGTATTTGCATGTCAGTGAAATGCAAAAAATTCAGCTGGAATGCCTAAAGGTTAATTTAAGTTTGTATTAAAACTTGTAAGATGTGTGCAAAAGTTCCCAGTAAAGAACTAAGATTCAACTGTGTACTCAGTCTATCTTTAAATAAAGGGCTGAAAACATGCACACAATATATTCATTATACATATTTATATGTACATATATAAGCTCCATTATATTGAAATGCTTGTTTTTCAAAAAAAATTTCATAACTACAATGGATAAGTCTAAAATAACTATAACAGCGTGTTTGTATGTCTTTTTTTAAAGAAATCACTATCACAATAGAATGCAAAGCAGATTTTATCACAGTTACAATAAATTTGTCTTTCTAATTTACCCTTGACAATTATCTTAGAAAAGATCGATTGAAAGTACTTAACTTTAAGAAAAAAACTATGGTACCTTCTTTAATGAATTTTCATTTTAACATCAAGAAACTGATTATAGGGAGAATTAGAAAGGATCAATATAAAAATATGTTGACACAATATGTCTATATTATTCAATGTTTGAATGAAGATTTGCTTTTTATATATATATATATATATATATATAGCTATGAGGTGTAATTTTAAGGTTTGTCACAAATTACATTTTTAAAAATTTCCCATTTGCTTTAAAAGCTAATAGTGGTATTATTCTATAAGGGAATTAAAAAAAAAAAATTACCCCCATTACAATTTTTGATTTTTAACACTGGAGTTTTAGTTATTATTTTTTTTTCTAAATTTGTGAGATTCAATAGTCACGAAGTTGGGGAAATAGTTTGGAAAAAAAACAAAAAACAAAAAAAAAAAAATCTATCTAAACCAAAAAAAAGAAAAGTTCTATCTAATGGCAAACACCACAATCACGCCATGCTTGGTCAATCAGCAGTTACCTCCCTTCCACCACGGAAATCATCTGCTGCTAGAAAATAAAAATTACCAAAACTTTCATTCAACTCAAGAAAACATGTAAACAAACTTTGAATAAAATAAAAGAAATCATTGAAACCTGTTCAGAAAATAATTAAAATACCCATAAATTAAGAAAATTAAGTCAGGCAAAGCAATTATATAATATAAGTAATGTTAGGCAATTGAATGAGAAAATGGAAACATATTTTGTCCTCTAGAAGTTGGAATAAAGTAATTTTTTTATTGACTGAATTACTTGTGTGTGTGTGGTGGGGATTTATACGTGATTATAATTATGTACTGAGGATTAATTCTAGAGGATGAAACACATTACACAGAATTTTCCCACTTTGTTATTGAGTTGCTTCACATTGTTCTGACATATCATACCCTCATTGTATATCATATTCTCTTTTTTAATCATTTCACCACAAGCAAGGTGGGACCACCATTAGTATGCAAGAAGTTAAAGTGAAAGAAAAGACTGGGTATAGGGGGTATTGAAGAAAGGATAAAAGATGAACGGGTTTAAAGAAGACAGAAGATGGTAATTGATGTTGCATTTTAGTTTGGGTTAAAATCTGTGATGAATCTACTTTGGTATGTGAAGCTCCTAACCTCTATTTAGTAATTTTAGCCAATGCATGTGCTGTTTATTGCTAGAATATAATTACTAGAATTTTTTTTTTAATATTTTAATAATTAAAATGTTACATCTTTTTTATGTTATTTATTTGCTATATAAAATAAATTCTACCAAAAAACAAAAAAAAAAAAAACATAGTTCAAACAAATGTTTGAGGTAACAACAATTGATGCTATTTTTATTATAATTTTCCCCTAAGCAAGGCAGGACCACCACTAGTGCACAGGGGGGTTCAAACAGTTAACTGGCATACATGATACATACTTGGGCGATCATGTCTCATATTTTTTCACAGTAGGTTGTCATTACTTTCTGCGATAGACCAGTTGCCAACCAAGGCAATAGAACCCAATATGTCCTGCTATTTAACCTATAGTTGGAGGTAGAAGTGATGCATTATATTAGTAATAAGTGGGGGATCAGTTTATTACTTCATAACAATGGAAAACTGATCCCCAACTTTATGTCCAGTAACAGCTTTAATTATGTTTCCAATTATTATATTCAGTCAGTCAGTTAAGTGCCATACGTGATACATGCTTGGGTGATCATGTCTTGAAAAAGATATGACTAACTGGGTAGAAGATTTTTCCAGCAATAGGTTTCCATTACTTTCTGCAGTAGACCAGTTGCCAACCAAGGCTATAGAACCCAGTCTGTCCTGCTATTTAACCCATAGCTGGAGCAAGAAGTGATGGGTTACTACTTTTCCCAAGGATATTTGTGCATAAGTGAATTAAACAAATTCGAGTAGGATTTGAACTCGGCTCTTCGATTTCTCCTGACTCGATATCCATTACATCACAACATGCATTACAGTGAGAGAAAAAACTGGGTACAGGTGGTATTAAAGAAAGGATAAAAGATGAATTGGATTCAAGAAGACAGAAGATGGCAACTGGTACTAAATTTAAATTTTTGGAGATTGTAGCTGTCAGGGAAGAAAGTAAATGGAAGAGAGTTGCAGAGGCAGGAAGTGTGAGAAAAGAAACTGTTGAAGTAAAAGTGGCAGTAATGTTTAACTATTTCAGTAGTAAGAGTGAGACCTAGATGCCAATCTTTAATACTTAATGTGCTCAGAGCACCGGGGAAGAAAAGCTAATCAGAGAAGTTGCCATGAAAATATTTGGAGAAAAGTTGGAGGGAAACCACCACCCATATATAGAAAATTTATGTATCATACTTTCAGAATGGAAAAATAACATAAGCATAATGAAAAATATTTCATCCATTTTTGTTGTTAAATTCAAAACAAAATAAACATAATATAGCAAACAGCTTATAAATTATTTTAATAAATTAAAAGCAATTGAACCAAATCTGTTTTTAAAAATATCACCTGCTTTTTGAGAGTTCTCTTTTATAAAGACCTATATTAGTACAAGTTTCCTCTGCTATTCTAAATAGTGCTGTGCAAACGAGCAATTACCTTATATAAGAAAAACTGTTCCAAGACCACTAAGCTTTTTCTATGTCTTCGTGTCAAAGGTCGAGGCTTGTCATTCACGATAGCTTGAAATATGATAGCATACTTGACTACGTGTTTTTTTTATTAGGCAGTTCTTGATACACAGAACGACTTGAAAAACTACTCTCAACTTACACGCAACTTTAAGAAGCCATACTCCTCTGGTATTGTTGCAGCATTGTCAATTATAGTGAAAATCTCATGCAAAGTTCATTTTTTTTTTTAAGTCTGGAAATGCTCAAAATTAAATTCTAAATTATACAAAAGATAAATTAATGATAACTGCTTGCTTGTTTTCACCCAATAAGGCTTTTTTATTAAATGAATTCACCCCAAGCAAGGCGAGAACACCACTAAGATACAAGGATCTACTGAAAGTGAAAGAAAAAGGAAAGACTTTAGAAGGAACCGGAAACTCAGTCAAATCATTGTGTATATAATTTATTACATATAAAAAATTAAAGTTTTCCAAAATTGTGTGGCCATTTTAATGAGTGAAACTAACATTTGCATTATCATAATGGTTATGATCACCAATGTTACGAGTGTTAGTTTCACTCAATGAAATGGCCGCACAATCTTAGGAAATTTCAATTTTTTTATATGTAATATATATATCAGATATAAAAAATTCACCAAGCGCCCATAGCTTATCGCCGACTGATATCAAATCGATCGGGTTTCAATCTTGGCTAGAAGCAATTGAACGTACTGATGAGCTGTAATACAGCAAAACAAGACTGTCTGTGGAGATATATATATATATATATATATATATAAAAATAAATAATTTTAATTATATTGAGCCCTCCGGTTGGATCAGTTTTAATATTTAATTTTTAATAATTAATATTAATAGGATTGCCTTTGGGATTTTACATTCAATCTGCTTCCTTTTGGATTTATATATAAATATATATTTCCCTCCTGTTATGCTCATAAAGAGAGAGAGAGACAATAGCAAGGCAGCATTGGCTCGGTTCATTCTGGTGATGGTAACCATCATTATGAACTACCTGATGAAACATGTTTTTTCAATGTCGAAACAAAATGTACAATTTTGTAGTAGTTTGTAGTTTACACGTTCTGAAGTTATATATTCCCTCTTGTCACACTCAAAAGGATAATCTGTGAGCTAATAATCCTCTCCAATATACAAATATTTTGCAGTTATTTTTTATGGCAGTGATACATTCATATATATATATATATATATATATATATATATATATATATATATATATCCCTCTTGTCATGCTCAGGGGTTTGGATTATTTCATTTTCCTTATGTCTTAATGTAAGATAGGATGTATGTTACAAGGATGCATTTATATATATAAAAAATATCAATAAACTCTAAAAATAAAGGTTAAAATGTATAGTAAGGGATTCTACTGAGTCCTATTTGTTAATATGAAAAAGTTTTCCTTCATGAAGTAATTGTAAAACAGAGAAATTAGAAAAAGAATGTTTGGAAGATTCTAGATCATTCCAGTATATTTTAGAAAAATCTAGATGATTCGAGAAATATCCTAGTTAGGTGCTAACCCCTATAAAAATAGGTTTTTTTTGAAGAGAGTTGTTAGTTGAAAAAGAGAATTTCTGGCATCATCAACTCTCGCTTAGTGTTTTTAGTAAATTAAATATATGTTTATGATTTAGCTCGGTGTTTTGGTAAATCATTTTCTTTTCTCTTATTACGACTTCTAGCACGTAACAAGTATAACAATATATATGTTACCATCAATATATATATATATATATGTTACCATCATTTTAGATGGCATATCAATGTAAGTATTTTGCCATGACGAGTCCACTCATAATAGTCTAAATTTTAGAAATTTGGTGGAGGCATTAGAAGTACAGAGTTAAAGCAAAATTTATAAGGAACTGGACACCCAATCCTAAACAGGAAACAAGGTTTGGAAAGGTTTTAAAGGAACACTTGAATTTCAGTTTACAGGAAAGATATGTGTTTATAGTAATTGCTTTCATTTTCCACAAAACTGTTTAAAAGTGAATTTTTGGTGGGCCATTACTGACCTCCCTCCCTCGCATTGTCTGTCTTGTATCTGTTATTGGGGGGGGGGGGGCAGTAGAGTATAAGTACAATTATATGTACACTAATACAAGATGCTAAATAATAAAACAAGATGGCGTAATATTTATGAGCAGAAAAAATTAAATTAAGGAAATTTGAATTTCAGCTTATGCTGTTTATGACCAGTTCACATGAACTCACTTTTCCCTGTGCTTTATCTCATTACTGGAAAACCACAATAACTGATGGAGAAAATGGTGGGTGAAGTAACTCAGCCATTACTACCTTAACTGCTCAGCAGCAGAAAGCCATTGTTGTCAATGTTGACCTTAACAAAGGTCAAAACAACAATTATCATATTTGATACAATATAAGACATATTTCCCTCCCCACAAAAAGAAATCATGGTCTTATGTATGGAGGCCTCTTGTAGATTAATTTTACCTTATTTTATGTTATAATTTTTACTCCAATATTATTAACATCAGTATTGTAAAAGAAATTATAACAAATTAGCAGTAATATTCTCTCTTATTAATGTAAACATGGAATATATTTTTACTCTTGCAATTACTGGCTTTATGATCTGCAAGGTTTTCTGCAATTGCTAAAGGGATTTTTCAATATTTTGTAATATACTGCAAGTTTGCTTTTTTATATACAGTAAGGATTTCTGCTATTGCTGAAGTGCTTTTGTAATTGTTTTAAACATCACATAATTAAATTAAATACAGTCAAAAGGTTTTCTCAAAAATGTCCTGCTAAAATGGCGGGGTGCATCGTTCATATCTATCTAATCTGAACTTATTTATAAATGGAATTTTGTCTCTGTGTCCATTACCTATAGACTCCGAAATGGCCAAACTGATTTTCTTGAAAATTTACACAGTTGTACTATAAGCGCCTGCGAGTGTTCTTAGCTAGGTTTTGTGTCAAGGTACCTCCAATAAGTACCGAGAATCGAAAAAATCGGGTTATAGAAGGAGTGGCCCAATTTTAATCAAATTTGATACACTCATAGACAAAGACATAAGAAACGATATTCAGAAGTTTCAAAGTTGCAATTCTTACAATAGTGCAGAAAATCGATTATATATATATATATATATATATATATATATATATAAAAGGCAAGATGTGTATGTGTGTGTCTGTTTATCTGCCTGTATGTCTGTATTTTTTCAGCCCTTTTATTTTAGCTTTTGCTTCGGGTTTGGCTCTAAGTAGATATAATTGTAGTTCTTAGTCTCAGCCATGATACTATTTACTCAGAGGACTTATTTAGCCTTCAAAATTCAGTTTAAGACAAAAAAAAAAAAACTTATTAGATATCAATACCAGGAAATCAAAATTTGACTTACATCCATTCATTTTTCTTTCAGTCTACGGTTTCACTTTAACTGGCAAAAACTATTGCTTTTTAGTCTTTCGTGTCAACGTCCAAAGAGTCTGAGTTCCAGGAACATGGATTAGTTTTAAAGCTTTCATTACACCCAAGCAATGCCGGGCTATACTGCTAGTTTTCAAATACAGTAAATGGAATTTAACCCTCGAGGGCCATTCGTATCATATTTGATACAGTATGAAAACAAGCCTTGAAAGAAATATTTTCCTGAAAAATTTTTTAAGAGAAATATTTTATAAATTTCAAATGAAAGCAGTACTGACTGCTCAGTCAATGAATACCAAATGTTTCCTTATAGGGAAATACTGTATCAAATATGATACGAATGGCCCTAGAGGGTTAATACATTTTTGACCCAAATCAAGTAGAGATTTCTGTCATCCTTTCAGCTAATTTTCTCTCATAAGAATAGACATTGTTTCCCTTGAAGTGGAACCAAGTATTAGCATAAAGAATTTTCAATTTAAAATTCTCTGAAGCGTCTTGTATTAAACTTTGTTTAAATAAAACCATAATATCTATTCTATATCTAAAATTCCGTGACATCAATTAGTCCATCTGTCAGTCACACCATCTAAAATAATCGTACATTGACCAATCAAAACCAAATTTTTGGGAGAAGTGCAAACAGGTAAGGTGGGGTGGTGTATTAAGTACAGTTGGTTTTTCTTGGGTACATAACTTAGTCTAATATATTTTGATTAAATTTTTTTTGGAAAAAAATTAAAAATGTTATTATTTAACATAGAAATATAGGTAACAAGCCCACTATTTTAAAAACAATTTAATGATTAAAATAACAAATAGAGGTAAGGGGGGTACAGGTTGTTTTACTAGAATGGGTAGCTTAGTACAATAAATTTTCATTTTTTCGAAAAATCAAATGTTTTGTTAATTAGCATACAAAATACTCCCACTTGTTTATAAATAATTTAATGATTAGAATAACAATTACTTATTTAATACAAATGCAATATTGTTTATTGCATTTCTTTTCTCTAAATTTATATATATATATATATATATATATATATTTATTTCATTTTGGTAAAATAGAATTCACAGTAGTCGTGTTGTAAATATAAATACAAGAGAGAGAGAGAGATTCAAATGGGCAGAGGAAGCCATACCTTAAATAATACTAAATATTTTAAGGATTTCAACATGCATAAGCATGTTTAAAAAAATATATAAATACAGGCAAGAGAGAGAGAGTTTCAAATAGGCAGAGGATTTTAAGAGAAGTAGAAACATTTAAAAAATAAATTTTCTTAAAAAATATTGTTTTTCAAGAAGTCCTATAAAATTAAATTAAAGAAATTATTAAACTGCAAAATAGGGTCTTTGTTACAGTATTTTTTTTCAAACAAATCAGCTTATTCAATTTTCATTGATTGGTTTGCAAAATTGAACGAAATGTAGAGTTTGACAAAACAATGTTAGCAAAAACCTTAACAATGCTAAACACTATCAGGATTTCAATGCGTGTCAGCAGGTTACAAAAATACAAAATGGAAGCCATGGAATGGACCAATAAAAACCAGGCAATTAAAAACAGCTTCTTTGTGTGTGTGTGCGTGTGCGTGCGTGCGCTAAAAGAAAAAAAAAAGACAAGAATTAATGATAAACAATTGCAAATATTTACCTTCAATGATACCTTTAGCCACCAATGTCTCTATATCTGGTCTTCGCTTTAGCAAAGTGGTAAGTATTGTTCTTATGCTTTTCTTCTCCTCTTCATCTTTCCCTTTTGGTCGTTTTACAGAAGCTTAAAAAAAAAAAAAATTATTTTTCATAATTTCATCCCACATAAGGCAATAAAGCCACTAAGATTCAAGGGAGGTTATAAAAATATTTATAGAAAAGTGACAGGAAAGTCACATGACGGTAATGGGAAAGTGAGATATCAGTTCAGGATCAAGTCTCCTTTTGGAAGCCGCCTTTAGCTATCCCAAGACACCTTTGGAATGCAGTGTCACACTTTCTGTCCTTTGATAAAACACTTCCCACATATTTAAATTTTTCTACTTTTTTGATTTCAATATTTATAATTTGTATGTTGGACTGTTCCGTTTGTGACTTATGCTTAGTCCTTTCTTCTCACTAACATCCTTCTTCATTACCTTCTGTAGGAGTTCTGGTTTCATTTTTGTGTCTGCTATCAACACTGTGTCATCTGTATATCTAATCTTGTTAGATAATGAACCCGAGCCGGATTTCTTTTGCATAAAACATTGGTATACATCCTCTTGCATTTGAATAGAACAGGTTAGGCTGGCATAACACAAAATATATGACAAATTTTACTTAACGCTAAATAAAGATTCCATTATTTTTTTTAAAAAAAGTATGGATGTGCGTTGTGGTGCAGTGGATATTGGCTCGGAACAAGAAATCAGGGAGCCGAGTTTGAATTCCAGTTGAATTCATTGCATTCACTTGTGCGCAGATACCCTTGGGAAAGGTATTAATCCGTCTCTTCTGTCCAGTTAACAGGACAGATTGGGTTTTATAGCCTTGGCTGGCAACCAGTCTACTGCAGAAAGCAATGGCAACCTACTGCAGGATAATCTTTTGCCCAAGCGTGTTTCATGTATGGCACTTAGCTGACTGACTGAATATAATAGTTGAAAACATGATCTGATTAAGGGATTTTAATGGGCATAAAGTGGGGGATCAGTTTTATATTGTTATGAAGTAATAAACTGATCTCCCATTAATTACTACTTATTGCATCTATTTCCCCTCTAGCTATGAGTCAAATAACAGGACAGATTGGATTCTGTAGCCTTGACTGGCAACCTACTGCGGGATAATCTTCTGCCCTGACAGACATGATCGCCCAAGCGTGTTTCACGTATGGCACTTAACTGACTGATTTCACTACAAATGAGGCAATAAAATCTCTATGTTGAGCATTCAATAATTAGAAAAAGAAAACATTATTAAGGAGAGAAAATGATAAAATAACAGGAATTAAGAAGACAGAAAATAACGACTGACATTTCATTTAAATGTCTTACTATAGATAAAAATTTGACTAGAAAACAAGAAGCCAAGAGAAAGTTCCGAAAGTGAGAAAAACAAGTCAAGAAACTTATCATAGAATTTGTAGTTACATCTGGCGATTTCAACTTTAAAATGACGAGATCTTGCCACTAAACTAATCAGTCAGTTAAGTGCCATACACAATACACGCTTGGGTGATCATGTCTCGAAAGAGACATGACTGACCAGGCAGAAGATTATCCCGCAGTAGGTTGCCATTATATAGACTGGTTGCCAGCCAAGTCTATAGAACTTAATCTGTTCTGTTATTTAACCCATAACTGGATGGAAGAGACAAATTAATACTTTTCCCAAGGGTATTTGTGCATAAGTGAATGCAACAAATTTGATTGGAATTCGAACTGGGCTCAACTGTGCCTAAATTCATAAAGTTAAGATGCCAATGAGGAAAGCTCATCAGAATTTTGGAATTTCAACTGAACCCTTTCTTTTGTCAACCAGTGTAGATTGTTCTAGTTCCACATGCCTCTTCCAGATATCTCAATTTCAGTTATTTCTCTTTAGTAACTCAATTCTCCAAGTTTTTGTTCCCCTCTGCTGTGGCCAGGAATCGTGGCATGGTGGGTCTTAGCTACAAAGGTTAGAACTGGCCGAACTAAGTTATGTAGTCTGAACAGTCTCCAAGGAAATACTGATAGAGTAGCAAGAAGCTTGAAATATTTCATTTGTAGGAAAAGGATTATAAAATGTAAAAAATTCATCCCCTACAAGGCTGATTTTGGACTCTATTGAGACTAGAAAAATGAAGACTAGATAGCTTCTGCTTATACATAATAGCATTAATCCCTTTTCAGTCTTATTTGGCTCTTGTAAGCGTAGAGGATAGCAGGAGTCAATTATTTACAACCATTTTACTTGCTAGGGGAACTTACTTCTGGATTCTTGCTTTCCATTTAATTTTGATCTTCAAAAATTTAAATGCAATGTCAATCGTTATCATCTGTCTTAACTTTTGTTTGTTTGTTCCTTTTATTATTTTCTATTTACATTGTTCAAACTGTTGTCCTCATCTTTTTTGTCATATTCACAATGCTCCAGAATTATTCAAGTGATATACATTGACATTTTGAACCGAATCCTTTAATTTGTCCACCAGTGTAGATTGTTCTAGTTCTACATACCATGCCTCTTCCAAATATCTCAGTTTCAGTTATTTCTCTTTAGTAACTCAATTCCCCAAGTTTTTGTTCCCTTCTGCTGTGGCCAGGTATTGAACTCACAACTCTTTGGGTCAAGTCACTTTTTGGATTACTTCAACCAATGCTTTTGTTCAATGTAAATAGTCACAATACCTCATCTTGGAAATATAGACAGATGGAGAATCAAATGTTATTTGTTTAGTTTAATATTCTTTTTGTTCTTCTATGTAGCATGTTTCTTTAAGGGTGTTGACAATCAAGGCTCTCCACAATTTCCTATCCTTTGTAGCTCTTAATAAATTTTGCCTTTTGGTTAACTCACCTTGCTCTGTCATCTATTTACTGATGCTTGCTAGGTAAGTTATGCATTTTTTCCCTCTTTCTCTCTTGCCTTCAATCTGTCCTGTAAGTATCAAATTTTCCAAGCCCTCTTTCCTCATGTTTTCTAGAAATTTCAGCTGCCTCTTCCCGTTAAGTATAAGTGTTTTTCTGCTTCAATTAAATTAATAATTTAATTTTTAATCATTTGTCTTGTGTTACCTTCATTTTGTTTGTTTGAAAAGTCTTGCGTTATAATTTTCCCAGGTGCTTGATGTGCAAATAACAAAATCTAATCGCTGTCTGACCTAATACCCAGTAAATCCTCTCGGCATTTACCAGGAAGGTTGATATTATTGCAAAGGAAGACACAACATTGTCACCCTTGAAGCTGAGTGAGCCCCCAGTCAGAGAGAGTCATGATATGTAATGCTCCATATACCATCAGCCTGGCCTGTGCCCTGGAGAGGTCATTCCAGTCTCACCATCAAAGGACTAAATTTTGACCAAACAAAGTGCTACCTATATCTTGTGAAATAAACAGATGCCCACTACTTCACTTCCTTCCTTATAACAATGCCATTCAGTAACCCACTACCTTGAGTGGCTCTTGGGCATTGGGTGAACAATGGTATAAAAAAATTAAAATGTTTGAGATTGACTGATTTTGATAATAACCACTTGTTTATGTATAATTATAATGAAGTTTTTTTTCTGTAAAATATTTTAAAAAAGGTTATTACTCACATTTACTTTTAAAAACTTTTCCTGGGGAGAGAGATTTTTCTTTCATATTGGTTCGAGTTGGACTTCTAGGAGCTGTGTCAGGTTGATAAGGCTGTGGCGAAGTTGGAGAATAAGGTGGTTGATGTGGTGAGGCTTGTTGAGGTGAAGTATCCTTGCTAGTCTGGAAAGAAGACAAAAGAATTTTTATTTTTTTTTTTTTACAATTGCTCCACCTCAAGGTAGTATTGCTACTGATGCACAGGGGGTTACATGAGAGAGAAAAAAAGAGGAACAAGATACAGGGTGTGTTGGAGTGAGAGAAAGAGAGTAGAGCGAGAAGGAAAAACAAGATACAAGGAGGGGTGGGGAAAGGATAAGAGGAAGATGGAAATCAAGGAGACAAAAGATGACAATTGACGTTGCACTTACACTCTTGAAGATTGTAGCTATCAGGAAAGCAAGTATACAGGAAGGAGTTTCACAGATAGGAAGTGCGAGAAAAGAAACTGGTAGAGTAGAAGTAGCAGCTATATTTGACTATTTTGGCAGTAAAAAGGTGGGACCTAGTTGTCAGTCTAGTAACTCGAGTAAACTCATATAGAGGGGACACCAAGGAGGTAAGCTCATCATAGCAGAAGCCATGAAAATATTTGTAGAAAAGACGGAGGGAAGACACATCTCCTCGGTGAGAAAGTAACTGAAGTTGAGCTGCCAAGTCAAAATCGATTATATTGCAGATCCTTCTTCAAATTTTGTCAAGAACCAAAGATGAATAGCAGGAGAAAAGCGAGATATATTGAATCAGAAGTGTTAAATTGAGAGCAAAATGGTGGACCAGTTAAATGTTTGTTGAGATGACACCATGAATAGTTTTTTTATCTGAATTTCTAGACCAGTCTCTATTACTACAGGGTGTGACAGAAATACCTCCCACATATGGCTGGCTGGCTGGCTGGCTACTCATATCCAAGGATGCCATCTACTAGGGTGGCTAGCTAATCCCCGCTCTGGCACATCTGCATTTGTTCAACACCTAAGGAGCCCATTTGTGATTTGTACTGCAACTATTATGAGCAGACCTTAGTTACAGTTTCTGGGAGAGAGCACATTGGCTAGCATGACCAACAACTTGAACGAAGCCAGCACACCCAAAGCCTCAGTCATGAGGATGGCTCCCAAAGTGTTCTCTCTGTTTTCACTCATAAGGGTCAGGTCAACCTGTGGTATGGTTTTCAGACATTTTCCAAAGGTGCCATATGCTTATCTCCCACATACGTCTCCCAGATAACTGTAAAACATTGACATCATTGCCATTAATGTCTTGGTATTTCTGAGGCGTATAACTGGAAAGTAGTTCAGCTACACACTGTATTGATTGGTTTGAATGAGTCTCTTTGTTGTTTTGATTAGATTCCATTGATTGTACTCCTTGACCTTCCCTAGACGTCTATGATATTCACTATAAAAGGTCAACTGTTTAAAAATACTAAAATGGACTCCCTGGGATATGCAGTTTTCGTTTCTCAGAAAGTCACATCTTTGAGATTTCTGCTTTTATCTGGATATCTCCTAAGCTTGTTTTAGTCTGGGTGGAGGACACAAATTATTAACAGAACTGAAAGGGATTAACCAGCTATGTCCTTGCCTTTATATGGGCTTGAACACTTAATACCTGAGCTGTCTAGAAAGACAACTTTGAAGTTGAAACCCGAAAAAAGGCAATAGAAAACTACTCCATTACCTTCTTAATCATAGCACTGTTTAGATATAACAAGAAAAGGAAGCTGTGAAGAGCCATGACCATCTGTGTCCTTAAGAGGCATGGCAGTTAAATTAATAGAGAACACACACCAAAGGATGGCACACATACCAAACAGAAATGGTTTATGATCACATCATGTTGAAATACTCGTTCTCTTACAATCACTGAAGTTAAGCAATGGTAAACATGGTCAGTACCTGGATATGTGATTGCTTGGGAACAACAGGTGCTTTAAACTTAAATTTGAGGATGGTATAATAGATAATGGCTCAGAATTGACCTATGTTCCAATTCCCATTGGGTTTGTTCTATTCATTTACACAAAAAATCTCTTTGGAAAAGTATGCATTCATCTTTTCTTTTTTCCACTATAGGTTAATTAGTAATTAGTTAATTAGTAATATTTGGATCACTAAATAATTATTATCGCCTTAATTTTGCTTATTGATTAAACTGGATTTGGGGGGGGATTGCCTTACTTGGTTTCCATCATTCGATATTGTGCATGTAAAAAAAATCACATCTTATTACAGCCGCCATAGCTTCTCAGTCTTTTGATCAAAGTGTAGTATTTGTTCTTAGCAGCAAAATCTGATTCTCTCTCTTCCTTTTCTTTCATTTTCTTACTGAAATTGTGTCTTTCTCCACCATCTTTCCACATGTTCAAAACAGAATAGTTCATTATTTCTGAGGTATTGGCAGGGCGTAACGGTCACGCAGACTAATGAAGAGAGGGACAAGTACAATTATAATAAGATGCTAGGCGTACTAAGGAGGTCCACATAGCCTAGCATGTGTGCTGATTATTTCAAACGTCTGCAATATTGTTTAAAGAGTTATTTCTTGTGAGCCTGTCTAAACAGATTAAAAACAAGTTTACAAAACTGAATTTTGAACAAGTTATTTTAATTATTGTACCTACAGCAAGACAATTATTACAGCCGTTTTTATTGTTAAATTAGGAAAAAAAATGTCACTCCTATTTTGTTGAGGAGTTCTTGTGTTATTTGATCAAGACAGTGTTTGTATAAAAAAAAAATGGAGGACAAGTAATCGTAAGAGGCACTTGAGATTTTGCACTTTAGGCTGCATTTCTCTTGTAATTACTCTTTGTAGTTGGCAACTTGAAGACAGATTTCCAATTAACAATATCCTTTCAAGCTGACACCCCAAAGATTAAAACTGTGCCAGGATTTTTGCTTACAATGATGTAAAGAAGATCTATAAAAAGATTACCTCTATTGCCAAGTTTTACTTGGCTTCTTTAAATATTCTTGGTTAATTATTTTTTAACATTTAATAGAATGTAATTAAACAAATGCTCCTGTAAGCAGATTAATTCTGGAACACAAATACAAATTGAGACTTCGAAACCAGTTCATAATGGAGGAAAGAAAACACACAGTCCATTGTAGAGTGTAGACACTTGCAAGCTTCTCTCAATTGTTGCTGGCTATAAACAGTCCACCTCAGAGGTTCCCAACTAGTGGGTCGCAACCACCTGGAGGGTTGCGAAGCCTTGGCAGGGGAGCGTGTAGCCTTGTTAGAAGTAGTTTGGGATAACATTAACTGTATTTCATTAATTACATTTTTCAAGCTCTTACATATTTTTACATTTATCCTGTATACTATACTTCTCAGTTCCACACCCAGACTCATTCTCAAAATAGCAACTTTCTTCCCTCCCTGACTCCCATCTTTCTTTACTCGCTTTAAAATAAAAACAAAGAATAGGAACAGATTGGATGTTGGAGATGACATGAGACTGGCTCTAACAAATACTCAACCACAAATTTCAAAGCTTGCTGCTGAAATGCTATATCAGGCATCTCACTAGTTGGGTTGGATAGCTTTTGAAACCTATGATAATATTTTAAGAAATATATGTTCTCTTTGTGAATTCAGGTTAGACCAATGTGCTTTAATTTGGTAATAAATAATTACAGAATTTTAAAATACTTTTCTAGATGTTTCTTTCCCTGTTCTTCACAGAAAACAAAATAAAATTAAGCTCTCCATTGGTGAGATGTAAGTTTCACTCGAGCAGCGTCTCTCCCCACCCACTGAACTGCTGCTTTTGGAGCCGACTCCCAAAAGGTTGCTTCCCCTGATCAATACAGTCTTAACCTACTCAAGTTTTCCCCACATATCCATATAAGCTGTGTCTCTTACTCTGTAATGCACTACCCAGAGTGGCTCTTTTGCTTTGTACAGTTTGTACATCACTTTAAAAAACAAACAAAAAAAAAACAGCTAGTATTAAAATTTTCATTGCCACCTTAGAATAAAGAATTTCAAACTGACCCCTTTATTTAATCTATAGGGATAGATTGTTATCACCTTAGACATGAGCAGTGGAACAAGAACAATCAACTACTCATCCTCCCCAGATTAAATAAAGGGTTCAGTTAAAAGTTTTCTGACAGTTATCCAGATTGATAAGTAGCTGAAGAAGCTTGGTAAGCACAACGGTTGAAATGTGATAACAACAACAATGATCAGGACAATATTGCATATGGAAATAACGACAGTTCCTCATCCAAGAAATTCAGATGAAAATCAATGTTTTCATCGTCTCTCTCACTATCTTGTCTTGAATCTCAATCTAATTTAAGAAAACTTGGGACAAAGGAATTTCTCAAAATATATCTCAAATGATTGAGAATTCTGTTGTATTTTGCTCTCATATTCAAAATATCACATAAATCATTAAAAGATGTACACTTGAAGGCATCTATAAAACATGTTTAAAATGTTTTTTTGCTTGTCATACGTATATAAAATATTGTTTTATATATAAAATGCATATTTATAGTAAAACATGTTAATATATAAAAATTTATATTAAAAAACATGACAGAAAATAACACAGACTAAACAAAAGAATAACACAGACTAAACAACATAAAAATATAGAACAATGAAGAATTTCATTTAAAATTAACTTACATTAAGTTCGGAGATAATCAACTTGATTGCCTGAAGCCATTCTTTGATTTTCATTTGATCTTCAGATTGGAGCAGCAGTTGTGTCCCTTGGTTGTCAGTCAGCTGATAGAAGATACATGCAGACGACAATTAAATCCATTAAAATTTTGTTTTTAAAAGGATTTTTTTCTTTTTTTTTATTATTGAACGTACGTTAAGTTGAAGGGAACAAAAAGAATAGAAAAGCAAAATGTGACTAGAAAAAAATATGGATGCTATTAACAGAGATTTTTAGAATTTCAATGTGCGGTATTATGTAATTAATGATAAAAAATGACTGATCACTTAGGAACATTTTTAAGTGTAAGAAAGAGGAAGAAAAACAAAGAGAAAAAAAACTGAAAATTTAAAAAAACCAGGAAAAAGAAAAGGAAAATTCCAGAAAGCAGTCTTTGACTTTTAACTTCTCAAAGAAAAAACATATTCCTGAAAAGTAAAAATACTTGTTTTCCATTTTCTTTTTACTTTTCAAAAATCAAAAACCTTTTATCATGTATCAATCAGTTAAGTGCTATACGTGATACACGCTTGAGTGATCATGTCTCGAAAGAGACATGACTGACTAGGTAGATGTTATTCCTGCAGTAGTTTACCATTTCTCTCTGTGGTAGACTGGTTACTGACCAAGGCTATAGAACATGATCTGTCCTGCCATTTAACCCATAGCTGGGAGAGAAGAGATGAATTAATACTTTTCCTAAGGGTAATACAATGAATTCAACTGGAAATTGATCTCAGCTCTCTGATTTCACATTCAGAGCCAATATCCACTGCACCACAAGACATAGACGATGGTGATATTGCCAACCAAGGAATAAATAAGTTAATTTTAATAGGTAAAAATCTATCTATCTATCTATCTATCTTGTGATTACATATCTGGTTATCTACCTACCTACCTATCTATTTTTGTAAATTCCTGTTATAAATATCTATTCTTATAAATTCATAATTGTGTGTGTGTGTATATATATATATATATATATATATATATACACACACACACACACCTATGTACCCTTATACATCACTTTCACTTACGTGCAAATACTCTTGGAAAAGGTATTAACCCATCACTTCCCTTCAGTCATGAGTTAAATAACAGGACAGATTGGGTTTTATAGCCTTGGCTAGTAACCAATCTAACGCAGAAAGTAATGGCAACCTATTGCGGGATAATCAGTCAGTCATGTTTCTTTCGAGACATGATTGCCAAAGTGTGTATACATAACTATTTATTTATGTCTCTCTCCCACTTAAGTTGTACTTTGTATTGAGCACACTTAACTGAATAAATGAATATAATAGTTGGAAACATAATTAAAACTTCTACTGGGCATAAAATGGGGGATTGGTTTTCTATTGTTATGAAGTAATAAACTGATCCCCTACTAATTATACTTAATATAATAATGTAATATAATCTATCTCTTCTCCCTCCAGATATGAGTTAAATTGGCAGGACAGATTGGGTTCTATAGCCTTGGTTGGCAACCAGCCTATCACAGAAAGCAAGGCCCACCTAATGTGGGATAATCTTCTGCTCAGTCAGTCATGTCTTGAAAAAGATATGATCGTCAACGCGTGTATCACTTAACTGACTGCCTCTTATACAGGGTGCGATGGGTAAATTGTCGCCATTTTATATTTTCAATTTTGTGCAAGCATATTGTTTTTGATTATGTTGACTGCACAGTATAGTAGGGTCAGTTGGGCACCATCTGTGAGAAAAAGAGCCCCATGACACAAATCACTGCCAGAAATTTGGAAACAGCATGGCATGCTGCACTGCTTGACATTCATAATGAAAGCTCCAATTTAAACATTTTGGAGTGTTTGGGTGTCAATCTGAGGACAGCGCAGAGGATTTGGAAAGAGAAACAGTTGAATGAAAGACCAACAAAACTCCTTGCAACACTAAAGATGAACTGAAGGCAAGTATTATGGCAACATTCATATCAATTCTACCATCTATTCAAATTAATAAAATTAAGTTGCAAATAAATATCGCTTCTTAAAAAATTACAATTTCATTCGGAATATCTGATGAAATTGGAGAAAATCTCATTACGTCCATTAGTTTTTGGTGCTCAAATTATTCTGATTTTATTTTGACAAGCTTACGCAAACGAGAAATTTTGCAGACAATAATTTTTTCCGAATGGTGCCAGATATCGAACTTAGTGCATATGTCCAAGTAAGCGTTCATTTCAAAGGACATACCAAAAAAATGCCCATATTCCAAATAAAGAATTTTTGGAATAAATCCTAAAACTGTCAGGATTAAGCGTTTATATAGTTTAAATACAAAAATTTCGCTTTAATAATAGCGACAAAAACTTATAATTGAAAAAGTTTCAACCAAGAAAATATTTTTCAGTAAAATATTAAAAATCATTACCATTCAGTTGAAATACTGAAAAATAATTTTTACAAGGAGACAATCCAAAAAGAGTTGCAAGAGATTTCAAAGTCATCTAAAGCCCATGGTTAAAGCCAATGCAATTTTACTGAAGAAATTTACTTAGTATTTTAAGACATTTTTGTGTAATTTTGGTAGATCTGTTAAAATGAGATGTCCGGTAAGGTTAGGTTTTTTTTGTTTTTTGTGTAATTTAGAAAACAATTTCTCCATCACATCCTGTGAATTACTGCCCACATATAAAATTCATGCTTGTGTATACATAACTATTTATTTATGTCTCTCTCCCACTTAAGTTGTACTTTGTATTGAGCACACTTTATAAAAGTGCTTGAACAGTGGGTTTTAATATATATATATATATACATATATATGGGCAGCAGTCTGTAATACATGTTTCATTGAACAAGACTGACAAGGCATTTTTCTTTTATTAAGTACAAGTGTTTTATCTGAAATTGAGGATTGTGGTAATTTATCTCAAAAACTTAGTGATGGGGAGAAAATTTTAACCATTTTTTAAGGATTTTTTTCTTTTGTCTTATTACTATAATAAATATTATGTGAGTGGTAGTATAAAAGTTGCTAAAAGTAGATATAGTCTTAATTTCCAAATATGACCAGGACTTTGGGGCTCTTTTCATAATTAATATTATTAAGGGTTGGTGTTTTATTTTCTGGACTGTTAAACCCAGAAACTTGTTTACATTAAAGAAAATATAATGAAAAACTAAACAAAAGTATGTGTTGTGTTTTGTTCAACAAAATATATCAAAATATCTTTAGAAGTAACCAAAAATATATAAGAGACAATAAAGAGATAATATGAATAAAGACAAAAGAAAAACTTAGCTGACACGTTTCATCCTCTGTTGGACTTTATCAAGGCAAATGTAAGGATTTTGTTTTGCAACAATATTGTTAGTCTTTCAGAATTTTTTATCTTAAGAATGCTCTTTACACGATTTACATTGTTCAGACTGTTGTCCTCATCTTTATTGTTATATTCACAACATTTTGGCCGTTGTATGTTCTGACCTTATTGGAATTTCAAACTGAACACTTCTACTCCACTGGGGTAGTCCCTTCTAGTTCCACATGCCATGCCTTTCCTGGATATCTCAGTTTCAAGTATTTTCATTTAGTAACTCTGTAAGTTTTGGTTCATCTCTTCTGTAATCAGGTATTGAACTCCCAAATCTTTGGGTCAAGTTACTGGATTACTTCAACCAATGCTTTTATCCACTGGGTCATGTGTCCTTGTGGAACTAGAACAATTGACCCCAGTGGACGAAATCAAGGGTTTGGTTTGAAGTTCCAGTGTATATCACCTGAAGAAGGCTGGAGTATACAATGGCCGAAACATTGTGAATATGACAATAAAGATGAGAACAAGGGTCCAAACAATGTAAATAATGTAGTTACAATACCTCATCTCAGAAATATAGACAAATGTTGAAGGAGTGAATATGTCAATAAAGATAAGGACAACAGTCTGAACAATGTAAATAGTTGTGAAACCTCATCTCAGAAATAGACAGACATCAAAAATTCTCATAACAGGGTAACTGAATAAATATATGCGTGTCTTTATATGAATTTATTTTAATAGATTGCATATTTCATCAAATTTCAGCAAGTCAGTTTGTGAAAAAATAGATTAAAAATGGTTACTATAAAATAAAGAAGATAAGTAACTTGACATTTTGGAATGAATCAATGTAATCGTGTTTTCTAAAGTTGCTCTGTAGATACCAGTTAAATCAACATCACTTATAAGGAATCGTTGCTTAGTAGGATTAATTGTATAAGGAAAGAATCAAATTTTTTTTAATCAGACTGTTGTTTTAATGCAAATCTATTTAAAGCATTTAACTGCTTAACAGAAATCAATATTAGTGGTACTGATCTGTTCTGCTGCATTAGACCCTGAATTACGGCCAGTCCAAATGAATGGATACCTCAAGGATGCCTTGAGAGAATATTGGGCCTTATACTCACACTCTAACTAAAGTTGACTTTTGTTTAACAGCATATCAACTTCTGTGGGTTATTTAATGCCAAAAAGGTAGGGTTTTATTTAATATTCAGTTATAGTGAAAAGGTTGATTTAGTCAGATTTTGATAAATTTTTATTTTAGAAAACTGAAGACATCTTCTAGTTTTGTATTAAAAAATGTATTGCTGGTAATAATTTTCTTCCTTCAAAAATGTATTATGGCAATAATTCCTTTTTTAATTTTTTCCTTCAAAATCTGTTATGGTAATAGTTTTTTTTTTCATTCAAAAATGTTTTGTTGGTAATACTTTTCCTTCAAGAATGTGTATTTTTCTATAAAATTCTATTTTTATACTTTCATAGTGTTTTGACTCCACTTTGGGGATAAACTATTTACCTATTGTTGGGACTCTAACAGGTGTTACCATCCCAGGTCAGAATGAACCTGGGAACAACAGCAATTAAGAGGTGATTCCATGCTCCTCACAACTTTCCAATGAGAGGCTTGGCTGCTGGATGCAGTTTATTGTCATAACCAGGACCCACCCTAACTCAAGTGGAACCCTTATATACAATCGTTCGCTAAAGATGAAAGTAAAATGGTCAGCTCCCTGTACTGCTCAAGTAGAGTAGCTGACCCCCTCGTGCCATCTTCTATGTTTATAAATGCCAGATCCAGCTGAAAATTGAGGAGTACTGCTGGCATATTTGGCTGCCAGTTCTTCCTTTTTCAGTCTTGATAGAATTCAAAAGTGTCTCCGATTCCTTGTTGGAGAAGAATTATTTTCCATCCTCCAACATGTCTCTCTCACAGGTGAGATGCAGCATGTCTCTCTCACAGGTGAGATGCAACAAGTCTCTCTCACAGGTGAGATGCAACAAGTCTCTCACTGCTCTTCTGGAAAGTGCTTGGACATACTATATTAATTGGTTCTGCTGGGTCTAACCTTCATGGCTAGGAACCACTATGCCACTTAGATAATAGCAAACTTGACGACCCATTCCCTCAGTATTCTATCCACAAGAAGTAAGCTCCACTTAAACAGCTCACTTCCTGCAAACTACTGCTCTCTGGAACAGACTCCCAAGAGGATATTCCTCCGATCACTGCAATCTTAACCGCTCTCTGGAACAGACTCCCAAGAGGATATTCCTCCGATCACTGCAATCTTAACCGCTCTCTGGAACAGACTCCCAAGAGGATATTCCTCCGATCACTGCAATCTTAACCGCTCTCTGGAACAGACTCCCAAGAGGATATTCCTCCGATCACTGCAATCTTAACCGCTCTCTGGAACAGACTCCCAAGAGGATATTCCTCCGATCACTGCAATCTTAACCGCTCTCTGGAACAGACTCCCAAGAGGATATTCCTCCGATCACTGCAATCTTAACCGCTCTCTGGAACAGACTCCCAAGAGGATATTCCTCCGATCACTGCAATCTTAACCTGTTCAAGTTTAGAATTAACAGTTATATTTCCCTCCTATACACATAAACTAACCTTTAACATAACCCTCTACCTTGAGTGGTCCTCAGGCCTTGTACAGGGCGAACATAAGATAAATGATCTGTTCATAAAAAAAGAAATAAATATTCTAGGAAAAATATTTTTAGATTACCATTCATTAAATTTTTCTGTAACCGTTGCTTCTCTGTGTAGGGCTAGGAAGTTTTTTTCCGCCTGAAACAATCCTGCACATATATAAATCTACCATCCGCCCATGCATTGAATACTGCTGCCATATCTGGTTGGGTGCTCCTGCTATCCACCTAGGTGTCCTTGACAAAATCCAACGTAGAATCTGTAATGTAATAGATCCCAACTTGGCAGCTCAGATACAGTCACTTTCTCACCGGCACAATGTGGCTTCCCTGTGTTTCTTCCACAAATACATTCATGGCTTCTGCTCCAATGAACTTAGCTCACTGGTGCCCCCTATATATGAATTTACTCAAGCCACAAGATTAGCAACTAGGTCCCACCCTTTTACTGTGAAATCAATAAATTGTAAACGCAAATTCTACTCCAGCAGCTTCTTTTCTCGCACTTCCTGCCTGTGGAATTTCCTTACATTTACTTGCTTTCCCAACAGCTACAATCTCCAAGAATTTAAATGTAAAGTCAATAGCCATCTTCTATCTCACTAACCTTCATCCTCTCTCTCATGCTCCCTTCTCCATCCACTCCAGTCTCATCAGTATTCTCATCCTTCTCTTACCTACTTCATGACACCTCCTATAACCTGTCACTCTTTCTCATAACTTTTCTATGTAACCCCCTGCAGTGACAGTAAAATGCCTTGCTTAGGGCAATATGATGATAAAAAAAAATCAGAATTGAAAAATATTAATTTTTTTTTATTTTGAAATCTTTTTATAATTTTTAATTGCATACTATTACGAATTTGGTATATTAAAATTATACCTCGTGTCTTATTGGCCTTATTGCCTTGCTTGAGGTTGAAATGATAAAGAAAAATGAACATCATTAGTACAAAGTTATCAAGGATGTAAGCACAGTTTCAAACTTAACATTTGTAAATAAAACCAAGGCACAAATAACTCTAAGTCAGGCATTGATTTGAGACTATTTATGTTAGAAACAGAACCCTTCTCCTAAAATGAAGAATAATTGATATTTTTCAATTCTGACAAACACCATGGATAGATTAGTGAATGCTAATCAATAAAAATTGAAAAAAAAAAAAAATTCTTTCCTGTTTTTATGAGTAGGCCAGTTAACTTAGACATACTCCGGTACTATTAAAGTGTTTTCTAGCTTGCAAAATATACAGTGGAATTTTTGTGCAAGATTTTTAAATGTATCATTAACATTCAGAGCAATTTGATTCCTAATTTTCTTTTTCATTACAATGGCTAAGATTTTTAATTCTTAAACAATCTTCACATAATCTATCCAGTGTAACTGTTGTGGGACCTACCCTTTTGGGACCTACCCTTTTTAGACTATAATGAACTCTTCCTATTATTATGAATACTGGGAGAATATACCTCTCGGGGTGGAGTTGGGTTCAGTTACCCCGGTCTAATACTTGGCAGTCAGACTGACATGTAACACTCTTGTATTTGCTTTTCGTTTAATAGATATGTTTCACTAATTCCAGAGTTCGAGTTTTCTTTCGGACCTATTCTGTGTCCACAACAGTAATTTATTATTTGCATTATTTATATTTGGACCATTATCCTTATCTTTGTTATTATTATCATATTTCAGTCATTCTGTTTTCTGGCCTTCATCAGGTTTATATCACTCTACCAGGAATTCTAAACTGAACCCTAATTTAATCTACAGGAGCAGATTGTTCTTATTCCACAGTCGATGTCTAGGGATATCTCATCCAGTCTTTTTTTTTTTTTTAGTAATTCTAGTTCAGTTATTGCTCAACTGTTTCCATGAAGTCCAAGCAGACACTGCCCAGCCGACAGATTGAACTCCCAATTATTATAAATAATGTAAATAACGATAATAATAATCTAAACTTATTTATAAATGGAATTTTGTGTGTGTGTGTCTGTGTATCCGTTACCTATAGACTCCGAAATGGCTGAACTGATTTTCTTGAAAATTTACACAGTTGTACTATAAGTATCTGTGAGTGTTCTTAGGTAGGTTTTGTGTCAAGGTACCCCCAATAAATATTGATAATCGATAATCGAAAAAAATCGGGTTATAGAAGGAGTGGTCCAATTTTAATCAAATTTGATACACTCATAGACAAAGACATAGGAAACGATATTCAGAAGTTTCAAGATTGCAGTTCTTATAATAGTGCAGAAAATCGATTATATATATATAAAAGGCAAGATGTTTGTGTGTATGTGTCTGTTTATCTGCCTGTATGTCTGTATTTTTTCAGCTCTTTTATTTTAGTTTTTGCTTTGGGTTTGGCTCTAAGTAGGTATAATTGTAGTTCTTAGTCTCAGCCATTATACCATTTACTCAGAGGGACTTATTTAGCCTTCAAAATTCCGTTTACGATGAAAAAAAACTTATTTGCTATCGATACCAGGAAATCAAAATTTGATTTACATCCATTCATTTTTCTTTCAGTCTACAGTTTTGCTTTAACTGGAAATAACTATTGCTTTTTAGCCGTTTGTGCCAACATCCAAAGAGTCTGAGCTCCAGGACCATGGATTAGTTTTAAAGCTGTCATTACACCTGAGCAATGCCGGGCTATACTGCTAGTAATGTAAATAAAACACCTCCTCCTCCCTGAAATTCAGATGAAATTTAGGTTCTTGTTGGTTTTGTTCTCACAATCAAATCTCTTGGTCATCAGTCATTCAAAGTTCCATTTCATGACTTCTTCTGAAGAACATTGGAGGAGAAGAATATGCTGCTAATACTGTAACTATTTAAATATCTAAATATCCGTGCATTGAATACTGCTGCCTTATCATCTGGTCAGGTGCTCCTGCTATCCACCTAGGGGTCCTTGACAAAATCCACTGAAGAATCTGCAATGTGATAGATCCCGACTTGGCAGATTAGATACAATCACTTTCTCACCGGCACAATGTGGCTTCCCTGTGTCTCTTCTACAAATATTTTCACAAGTTCTGCTCTGATGAACTTAGCTCACTGGTGCCTCCTATATATAAATTTACTCAAGCCACAAGATTAGCAACTAGGTCCCACCCTTTTACTGTGAAACCAATAAATTGTAAACAAAAATTCTACTCCATCAGCTTCTTTTCTCGCATTTCCTGCCTGTGGAATTTTCTTCCATTTATTTGCTTTCCCGACAGTTATAATCTCCAAGAATTTAAATGTAAAGTCAATAGTCATCTCCTATCTTACTAACTTGCATCCTCTCTCATGCTCCCTTCTTCATCCACTCCACTCTTATCAGTTTTCCCACTTCCTGACACCCCTATAACCTGTCACTTTTTCTCATAACTTTCCTCCTATGTAACCCCCAGCAAAACAGTGGCAATAAAATGCCTTGATTGGGGCGATATGATTATTAAAAAAAAATTTTTTTTAAAAATCAAATTTTGTTGTTTCTGTAGTTCTAACAACTGCTGATGTTGCTGTTGAATTTGTACCACAGAAGCCAATATTTCCTCATCTTTGAAGAATATTTGTATTTTTTCTTTTCTTTTTTTATAAGCAAAGAAAGATTTCATCAGTATTTACATTATTCGGACTATCGTCCTCATTTTTGCCATTTGTACGACATTTCAGCTGTTATATACTCTCGCCTTCTTCAGGTGCTAAGAATTTTGAGTGTACAACGGCCAAAATGTTGTATAAATGGCAACAAAGATGAGAACGATAGTCCGAATAATGTAACTACTACATCATCTCAGAAATATAGACAAATAGAATGATCTGTTATTAAACATTGTACAAATGGCAACAAAGATGAGGACACTAGTCCAAATAATATAAATACTGTAAATACTACCTCATCTAAGGTAGTATTTACAGTATTTATACTGTACTAAAGATTTAATTAACGTGGTTCAAAATTTTCATTGTCACTATTATCCTGTACACCAAAGCAACAAGTATCTTTTTCTACTTGTTATATTCAATATGAGTTTCAATATCCTTGTAAATCCTGTTATAACTCATATTAGTTTCAAATTTCATTGTCATTGTTATAATTTGTTTTCTAGCAGTTATAAAATAAATTCTTGCTTAGGCACTCAGCATGTAAGAAATACTCTGAAGACAGATTCCAATAGGATTTTTGGATAGTTTACAGTTCTTTATTTAAGTGTCTAGACTAGTTTATTTGCATCACTCGGGAGGGGTTATTTACTCAACACAAAGTGAGGTAGGAGGGCATGAAAAATCTGATACTCACAGGGTGGATAGAGAGAAAGAGAAATAAGGGAAAGCATAGCATGACATACTTAAGGAGCTTGAGCAAATGGATGGCAGAATAATGCTTGGGAGAAATAACAGGAAGACAAAACTTAAGAGTTACAACAGACAGGAAAATGAGGAGGGCCATGATCACCTGTGTCCTGAACAGAAAAGGCACATAAATGACGATTTCTACAAGGTATATTAAAATTTTTATTTCTATTTTAACTGAAATGTGCCATAAGTGATACACACTTTGGATGATCATGTCTCAAAAGAGACATGACTGACTGAGCAGAAGATTATCCTGCAGTAGGTTGCCATTGCTTTCTGCAGTAGACTGGTTGTCAGCCAAGGCTATAGAACCCAATCTGTCCTGTTATTTGACTCATAGCTAGAGGGGAAAGAGATGTATTATATTAAGTAGTGGGGGAGCAGTTTATTACTTCATAACAATATAAAACTGATCCCCTACTTTATGCCCAATGCTACAGAACCCAATCTGTCCTATTATTTAACCCATAACTGAAGGGAAGAGACAGATTAATACCTTTCCCAAGGGTTTTTGTGTGTAAATGAATGCAAGGAATTCAACTGGAATTCGAACTTGGCACACCGATCTCTTGTTCCGAGTCGATATCTACTGCACCACAACACACATAACTGAAGAGTTAGCTTGTAAAAAAATGAAAATATACAGAAAAGCGAATGTCATTTTAAGGAATTTAAAAAAATAAATATATTTACCATAAATACATTTTTCTTGCTTGACCATTCTTTTGGTGCAAGCTCACATTTAGCATTCTGGAGGTTGAAGATCATTTCTGGGTTTCCATTCTTTGATCCTGACACTTGGGCAGCCGCTCGCTGGTCTCGGTAGAATGCAATATTGGAGCCAAACAACTTCACATAGGACTGACTCCATTTTTTACTGAAAGGGAAGACAAATATACATTCAGCATCTATAATCACATACAAATATATAGTGGAATCCCCTGTTGATATTGAAACGGACCAACAATTCAGCACGGAGACTCACACACATGTCGGGATTATAGCAGTGACACACAGGAATTGTGTACAATGTACCATGTAGTCTCCAAGCAGTCCTCCTCATGTCTGGATTCAAAATTTTCTTTTCCTGGACTGTTTGCCATCTCTGTTATTATAACCAGGAAAAGATGAATTCCAGCGTTTTCAAAAGTCATTAACTAATATATATATATATATATATATATATATAAACAAAGATTTGTACCCACAGAAAGAACTAATTACTTTAAATAAAATAGGCGTCATTATACTTAACCCAGCCCGAGGAACCTTTCGACCAACATAAATGGTTAATACAGGACAAAGGAAAACAAAGGATTACTTACAAAAATGGGGGAAAAGATGGAGTTCGTTTAAAAATAAACTTTAATCAATAAATTCATTAAAACGTAAGGGAAATGTAAACATACAACTCTATAAGAGTGATAAAAAGGAAAAAATTGTTACACTCACAAACCCTCTAGTAATTGTAAGGAGCAAATGAATCACTCTTTCTGCCAGGCTCGGCTGCTGGAGTTTTAGGCAAACAGCCTCCAAAACACGCAGATGACGGGCCGATCGAGCACTGTGCAGAACAGTAAACCAATTGTCCTCATACAGAGAGGCACATGCCTGACTGTCCAGCAGGTGTTGGCCAATTGCTGAATCCAGAACAGCCTGGGTTGTTCTTATAGATCTAAGAGGGCTACCCGAACATATATTTGTAGGGACGTGTTGTGCAACCCACGTCTCTTTGGTTGAAGACACGGGTTGCACAACTCTAAAAAAGAAATCAATAAAAAATAACATTTAAGTAAAAATAAATCTGTCAAATTAATAAATAAATATCTATCATGTCTTTAAAAAAAAAATATATATATATATATATATATATATATATATATATATAGTCATCCAAAGACAAATCTTTTTCATCAGTACGGTTAGACATCCGCTTGCTTTTAGCCAGGATTGAAACCCGACCAATTTGTCATCAGTTGGCAATTCTCCCTCTGAGCTATGGAAAGCAAACTTTTAGCATGTGATATACCATGTAAATATATGCCAGTAGCTAAGAGTGTTCTAATTCATTACTTAATGAACAATGCGTAGCTACTGTTTATTCAAGGGCTATCATTCTTCCAGAGTGCTCAATCAGGGTGTGAGAGCTTAATTTGATAGGTTTATTTTTACTTAAATATTTTTGGTGGCAATAAAAAAAGCAAATCAATACAGTATCGGTAATTAATTTGTTATTGCTTACTATCCTGTTACTAATCAGAACCATTTTAATATTATATTTCTGGGATGTTGCTTAATGGCTTTGTTCTAATTGTTATTGTAAGTAACTGCATAGGGACTTTGTTGCCACCCTATATATATATATATATATATATATATATTGTAATTTTGTTATTACAATGGTTTATAAAAGCATTTTATTGTGCTTTTATAAAACATTCTACAAACAAAATTACAATATTAAGCTCTACTCTGTATTGAGGACTCTTTATAAAAGTAAATGCTTGAACAGTGGTTTTTTTAATCTACATGTTCTTTCACTTTCTTGTAATATATGTGTGTGTGTGTGTATATATGACAGCAGGCAATGTAAGTTTTGTCAAAAGATATATATATTGAAAAATGTATATATACTCAAATGATAATCACTGTAAAGTAGAGCTTGTCTTAAAAACATCTTATATGTTGAAAATGATGGGAGAAATATAAATTTATTTTCATGTAATCATTGATTGCAGATAATATAAGTTTCGGGAAGATGCTTATTTTATTTTAAAGTAAAAAAAGGATTCTGGACTCTCTCATCATTTTTAATATATGAGGATACGGCAACTCTGGCTGTTTGGTTCTAAGAACAATCTGCACATTTGATTTGATTAGAGTAGTGAAGCCTCTTACTAAACAATTGGAGTAGATAGACTAAACTATCGCCCGGTTCACACTCCACCCACGTCTATTGAACAGGTGAAGAGGCTCATCCCCTGTTCAGGATGTGGTTTCCGGCTTTCTCTTTTCCATTCTTTTTACCCTTACGTAGCCCCCTGCGCATCAGTGGCATTATCGCCTTGCTTGGGGTGATATGATTAAAAGAAAAAAAAAAGGAGTTAATGCGAACAATTTCTCTGCCCTCCCCAGTTTTCCATCTACGTTCATTACATCAGTTCTTCTTTAAATGATTCGTATGGTAAATTTACTTGTGGTTATTAATTAAATTTTTATTTCAAATTTCTCCTATGCAAGAAAAATTCTGGTTCCTATTTAGAGATTTGCCAGATGACTCCCTCGATTTCTTGTCAGGGTCATTAATTTCTTAATTCACAAAGAAATCCTTATTTCTGACCCTGTTTACAGTGCAGTCTTGTCTGTGGTCTGATCGGTTGGTCATTAAGAAATTTTTATTATTTCAAATTTTTGCTTATATAAAAATCTCTATCCCGTCTTGTGTTTTGATAACTTGTACTTGAAGGCAGGGTTGTTATTCAGCCGTCCAAATTCACCACATGGGTTCCTTTGCATTTTGCCTCTCCAATGGAAATCTCTTTAGATTCTAGAAATTTCACTTTTTCTAACAAAACAGAAAAAATTCTTCATTTAAGTTGTTGGCATGTCTTTCTACTCATCTTTTAACCCTTCAGCATCGAACAGTGTTACAAATGTAACATATGTGACTGAATTGGAACTTGGCTCACCAATTCCTCAATCCAAGCTGCTATCTCTCTCTTTCATATATATATATATATATATATATATATATATATATATGGTAGACTTTGAAAAACAGTAGCTACTCTGGCATCTACGCATCGTTCATTCAGCAATGAATTAGAACACTCTCAGCTATTGGGTGTGCATAATGATAATATACATGCTAAAAAGTCTGCTTCCTTCTACTGAGCACCCATAGCTCAGAGGTAAAATTGCCCACTGATGCCAATTCAGTCGGGTTTCAATACTGAGTAAAAAGCAATCGGCTGTCTAACAGAACTGATGAGCTGTGAAACAAATTTGTCTGCAGATGACTATATATATATAAAATTATATAATTATATTTGTTATACAATTTAAAATACATTGCAACACGGAAGTTTCTGTTTTGAGATTTCTATCTCATCATCAGGCAATGTTAATTGTGAAAATGATTTTCATTTAAATACAAGAAACAATACATTTGTTATTCATAGATGTGGGAAGACAAAAAATTTGTGTGCGTGTTCGAATTTGATGAATTAGATGGAAGGTTCATTTCTATTTGCCTAAGGAACAAGAAGTATATGGGTTCAAAAGCAAAAAACAGCCGCATATATTGAAAAACTGCACATTTGAGGATGATTTGCTGGATTCTGATTAGTTAAATGAACATAAATTTTATGTCTTTCCACATCTGTAACGTGTTGCAATGTATTTTTAATTGTATAACAAATTTAATTATGTAATTATAATATACTTACGTTAGTGCAAAAAAAAAAAAAAAAAATGCCAGAGTGTAATATAACAATCTGGCCCCACCCGAGGAAGGCTGATGCAAGCGAGGGTGTTTCCGGTCGTTGAAAGGAACGGATGTCGTTTGACCTTATTTCCGGCAGCAGCGGAAATAACTACAGAGGCAAACAGAACAGGTGTCTCTGAGAATTACGTGGGCGTGCGTGGGCGAGGCAAAACCGGAAGAAAAAGTCCCGGTTCTGGAAGATTATAAAAAGACCTCGGCGCACGGATTCGCCAGTAGTAGTAGAGGAGCGACAGAGATCGGCCGGTGAAGAGAGACACAACAGATCAGACTACACTCCCGTCAACCCATTAGAAGCGCGCTCTCTCAATTCTCTGTTCCCCTATTCTACACGGTTCATCGTCATTAATAAAAATATAACTTATATTTTTATATATATGCGTGTTTGTTGTTTGCCAATATACAACAAGAGAACTCAAAATTGTTAAAACTTGGGTCTGCTTTACCTGGATTTATATATATATATATATATATAGTGTTTGTATTGATAGTAAGCAGTATAAGTTTCATAAAGGCATATAAGTGTATCTTGAAAACAAATATACACTGATAGCAGGCAATGTAGATGGCTTATGCCCACATCATATTGAAACACTACTTTCTGTATGATCATTGAAGTTGACTGGTCAATGCTTTAATGGGTGACACCGCTCAGGAATACCAGGTACTTTTAGTTTGGGTAGTGTAACGGATAATACCTCAAAATTGTTAATCAAAGAACAAGAATATTTTGACTTGCAAAGGGTTGTTAAACCACAGAAAATGAATTGATCAATCAAGCAGTGCAGAGATATATAATGCTTCTTGAAAACACATACATGTTGAGATTAGGCAATGTAAAATATTTTAAAAACATAAGTAATGGAAGTTTTAATAACTGTTGTAGAGTAGCTGACACTCCTGCTGCACTCTCAATGATAGAATGGCTCATAGCCTGAAATGGTCTATTATAAGATTATCATGCAGTAGGTTGCCATTACTTTCTGTAGCAGACTGGTTGCCAGCCAAGGCTATAGAACCCAATCTGTCCTGTTATTTAAACCATAACTGGAGAGAAGAGATGGATCAATACCTTTCCCAAGGGTATTTGTGCATAAATGAATGCAAGGAATTCAACTGGAATTCAAACTTGACTCGCGAATTTCTCATTCCAAGCCGATACCCACTGTACCACAACACACATCCTGTAATGTCAGTCAGTCATGTTTCTTTTGAGATGGTCCTGGGTATGACCATAAACTGCATCCGGTATCAAGGCCTCTGATTGGGAGGTTGTGAGGAGCATGGAACCACCTCTTAATTGTTGTTGTTTCCAGGTCTACACTGACTCTGCTCACACCAGTGTTCTCATCCTTTTCTTACCCATTCTCTGACACCCATGCAACCTATTCCTTCTTCTATTCACTCTTCACTTATGTAACCTTTTCCTTTCCTCTTATGCAGCCCTCTACACACCAGTGGCAGTACTGCCTTGCTTAGGATGAAGCGATTAAGAAAAAATAAAGGTAAATTAAAGAGTTCAGTTCAAAATGCCCTGCAGGTTACCTGAATAGATATACACCTGATTAACAATTGATGGCGACCAAAAACATAACAACAATAAAAATGAGGACAACTGTCAGCATGTAAATAATAACTCCTCATCCCAGAAATTCAAACAGAAATTATAGTACTCTATTACTATTTCCAACAATCTGGACTTATCCAAAGTTGATTTGAAAAAGAAAAGGGGGGGGGATTGATCTACCCTACTGACAAAGTATGAGAGGAAATAGGTAGTCATCGACTCACTATGGATTGAAGTGAAAATATTGAACATGGAAGAACACCAAAGAGACATTTGAAATTTTTGGTGATTTTCTAAGCATGACTCAGATGTGGCACAAGGCCAAAAGTTTAAGGCACCCAGTGAGGATTGTACTCACTTTTCAGTCATAATTAATCTAGGAAGGCAAGCTTGCTAATCATTACACCACATTTTCATGACAGATGTTTGAGCAAACTACATTTCTTGGTTTTATGAGTCCAGGCCTTCCCAGCTAGGGTGCACCATGCCAGATTCACTGAGTCAATTCATTTTCTTCATATACCATTGATGAGGAAGAAGTTCAGCTTCTTCTCATTTCAACTGTTGCAATGTAGAACAAACTCCCAAGAGGACATTTCCTTGATCACTACAATTTTAACCACTTTAAGTAAAAGGTCACTCATTATCTTTCCTACATATCCTCATAATCTACAACTTTTACTCTTTCCTATAAACCCCCCCCCCCCCAAACTACAATATCCTTATGTGTAACCCTTTATCTTGATTTAGAACTTAGGTCTTGTATTCAATGAACAATATTAAAAAATATAAAACAAACTTTAAACAACAAAAAGAAATTGTTTACCTGACTTTCTTGCCGTTTTCCATCACTTTTGTTTTGTTTAAAAATGCTGCTTTATCCTGAAAAAAAAAAAAAAAAAAAAAAAAAAAAATCAAAATTGAAGTTTAAAATAATAATATTGTGATTCCTCAATATAAATATTTCTGAATTTGTCAGGAGAGGAAAGGGAAAAATAACTTTTTTTGTGTATGCCTTCAACAAGCAAAGAAAAACAAACTCCGACCAATGTTTGCTTCTCTAATTTTGTGTGAAATTTATTTGCCTAGATTGTGAATTGTTTTTTAGGCTTGTAAATGATATCTCAGTTGACTGACTGTACAGGCAATAAAAAACCAAATGAACTTAAAAATATGCTTGCAAACCTTCAATAATATTGTTTCAAATTAAATAACATTGTTTCACATTGTTGAAAATTTTCCCATCAACCTAATATCTTCTCTATATTAGCTACTTACGAAATACTAGCAGTATAGTCCAGCATTGCTCGGGTGTAATGAAAGCTTTAAAACTAATCCATGGTCCTGGAGATCAGACTTTTTGGACGTTGGCATGAAAGACTAAAAAGCAATAGTTGTTTATAAGCCAAATTTTGTTTCCCTGGCATCGATATCAAATTTTTCTGCACTATTGTAAGAACTGCAATCTTGAAACTTCTGAATATCGTTTCTCGTGTCTTTGTCTATGAGTGTATCAAATTTGATTAAAATCAGACCACTCCTTCTATAACCTGATTTTTTTGATTATTGATATTTATCGGGGGGGTACCTCGACACAAAACCTAGCTAGGAACACTCGCAAATGCTTATAGTACAACTGTGTAAATTTTCAAGAATATCAGTTCAGCTGTTTCAGAGTATTTAGGTAATGGACACACACACACAGAGTTCCATTTATAAATAAGTTTAGATTTGCAGAGGTAGATGAAAAAGAGAGAAAAAAGTATTTACAAAATTTCACTTTCAACTGAATACTATTCAAATTTCTTTGATGAAGCATTGCCATTATTATTCATTTTTAACATGTTTATTAGTCATCTTATTTCTGTTGCTTTCTATTGTAAGAGAAGAAAGGACTAAGCATAAACCACAAGAAAATATGTTGATATAAGCCTACAAATGCAAATTACAAATTGGGGATACTAAAATCAAACCAGTAGAGAAATTTAAGTAACTGGGAAGTGTTCTAACAGAGAACAAAAAAAGCAACACTGAGATTTGGAGACGTATTGGGATAGCCAAAGATGCGTTTCAAAAGCTAAGCAGAATATTAAGAGACAGAAAATTTTTGTAAAAAAACAACGAAAAGAGTACTGGACCCGTTATGTGATAGTAAATGCTAAACAATCTCCTCAACGATGAAAAAGAGGCTCAAAACAAAAGCAATGTTGTTTTACAGAAGGATGCTGAGGATACCATGGACCAAACGTGAGCAACAATGAGGTTTTACAGAAAATGGAAGACGTAGTTAAAATTTCTGGGGCACGGAATGAGGAAGGAGGGCTTGGAAAACCTGATATTCACAGGACATTGAGAAAAGGAGGGACAGAGGAAAGTAGCAGTAAATGGATGGTAGACGATGATTTGGGAGAAATAATAAAAATACAGAACTTAAGAGCTACAAGGGATAGGAAGATGTGGAGGGCCATGATTACCTACGTCCTCAAGGGACTGTACACAAATGTAGTAGTAGTAGAGATGCACCACATTTTTTTTAACAGGTGACCTAGCACCTCTTAATATGGGCAAAAGTAAGATGAAGCATTTGAATTTCATGCAATGATTCTTCTATGTGACATGTGTCTTCAGTACATAGGCAGTCATGGTTCTCTACGACATTCTCTCTTTTATAGTTCTTAGCAGCATTTGTCTGCTAAAATCTCCTTTCACAAGAATCTACGGCGGACCTGAAGCAGACTACCACCATGTTTAATTTTGTTGTATTTCATTTTCGTTTTTACTTTTTTCAGTGCAGTCCTATCAGTTGTTACTTGAAACTTTTCGATTATCAAAAAAAATTTTGAAAAATTACAACATTTAAACCACGTTATTGGGGAGGGTCAGTTTCTCATACAACATTAAAGTAAATAGATCCTCCATTTTCAATCCACTATGGTTTATGAAAAACTGGTCCCTGACCTAAAATTGTTTAAATATTGAAATTTTTGCAATTTCTGTTTTGTCATTTGTAAAGTTTAAGGTGTAAAAGATTGCATTGAAAAAAGTCCCAAAAAATTTGATAATGAACAAATTTACAGGTGGCAGTAATGTCGTACTGGTGACTGGTTTCAAAATGGAGGATCGATTTACTATAACATTGTATGAGAAACAGACCCCCCCCCCCCCGCCGAAAATGTTTAAATATTGAAATTTTTCAAAATTTATTTTGTCACTCGTAAAGCTAAGCAGGTAATCAATAGGACTGCACTGAAAAAGTAAAAATGAAAAACAATGAAATTAAATGTGGTGGCAGTCTGCTTCAGGTCTGCCGAATCTACTTTTGATCACGATGATCACACAATACACAAGCTTATTCAGTGATAGCTCATTTCTAACTAAGCAACCCTATGAAAGAATATCTATTCATGCTTGTTAAGATACACCTGGTTCTTGATAATGTGTAATAAGATCCTTTGATTGTTCAGATACAACTGGTTCTTGATATATTCATGGCTATACAGATTTCATACTGATTTTTTTATAAATTTCCTTCCCAGTCATAAATTTAAACTTTAAATAAAAGCTGAGAATTCAGATTCTGATTTTAAAAAAATATTTTTCTAAATTACTGTGTCCCTTCAGAACCATAGGCTATCATGGTTCTCTTCTGATTACTATCTATGCTTAGCCATGACTTCCTGGAGAAAAACAATGGTTTTTCCATTGCCTTCTTCACAGTTTTGCATTCATACTCATCCTCCTGTTTAATGGCATATCAAGTCCTTATGGGTCATATAATGCCAAAATTTAATTTTCTTGGGAGCTTGGGTAAATTTTTTTCCTAAAAATCTATTGCTGGTAATTTAAAAAAAAATTATTACAAAAATGTATTGTTGGTATTTTTGTTTTATTATGAATATATATTTTTATACTTTCACAGAATTTTGACCAAAATTTGGTGTGTGTGGGGGGGGGTCATTATTTGACCATAGGTGTGACCTTGATGGACCTTGGAACAACAGTAGGTAAAAGGTGGTTGCATGCTCATCAAAACCTCCCAATCAGAGGCCTTGCTGCCGGATGTAGTATATTTAATACCCAGAATGATAGTACTCCTCTTCCTTCTTGAATGTTTACCATCCAAGGCAAGAGAGCTAAGTCTAGTCAGGAGAGGAAAGTGATGGATTCATGCCTTTCCCTGCAGCATTTGTAAAACAAACTAAACAGGACTTTAAATTTGACTTGCCAAATTCACTTTCCACAACAAAGGATAATAAAGCCTTAGTCCCCTTCAATGTGCTCCTCTTAGGAATTCAACACATTTTGTCACAGTATCCCTTTGACCTTTTAAAATAGTCTGTAAGATCCTTTTTCAGTTATCTCATTACATTCTCAAATTAAATTCACAGCCTGAACTCTTTCTTTCAACATTGATTTTAGTAAGTTCGTCAGTTAGTTAAATGCTATATGTGATACCCGTTCGGGCGATCATGACTGACTGTGCAGAAGATTATCCTGCTGTAGGTTGCCATTATTTTCTTTATCCAAGGCTAAAGAACTCAATCTGTCCTGTTATTTGACTCATAGCTAGAGGGGAAAAAGATGTATTTTATTATTAAGTAGTAATTAGTGGGGAATCAGTTTATTACTTCATAACAATGTAAAACTGATCCCCCACTTTATGTGCATCAAAAACCTTAATCATGTTTTCAACTATTATATTCAGTCAGTCAGTTAAGTTCCATACGTGAAACAGACTTGGGCAGTCATGTCTCAAAAAAGACATGACTGACCGGGCAGAATATTATCCCGCTGTAGGTTGCCATTACTTTCTGCGGTAGACTGGTTGCCAGCCAAGTCTAAAGAACCCAATCTTTCCTGTTATTTAACCCATAACTGGAGGGAAGAGATGGATTAATACCTTTCCCAAGTGTATTTGTGCGTAAGTAAATGCAAGGAACTCAACTCGGCTCCCCCGATTTCTCACTCCCAGCAGATATCCACTGCAACTCAATGCAGATCCTGATTTTAATAAGGGGGAAAAACCAAAATTACAAGTCATGAAACTCTACATAATACTTTTGTTTACATTCAGGATTTCCCAGGTCAAAAAATGGTTTACCATTGTCTTCAGTGTGGTATTATTTTATTTGGTTGTGCTAGTTTGAACATTCATGAATCTATTATGCCAACCACCATGATTGTGCATCAAGGTCAGAAGGTCATTAGGGTGACATTCTGTTATAACATAGCTGGCCAATGCAGGTGGTTGCTAAATGACCAACCCATTTTGCTCCATAGCTAAGTGTTCACAAATTCTTGTTTTGCTCACTAGCAGTGTTCTCCAAAACACATTCTGCATTTGCGTAAGATTTTTACAATATATCCATATAAATGTATTGTTTGTAAGAAATCAGTTTGTAGATTTTTCATTGATGGATTTTTTATTAAGAGGGTTTTTGTATTTCTGTTAATTTTTTTTTTCTTTTTCAAAACTGTATTGTTTGTAATTTTACTATAAAAACCCTTTTTTTTTTTTTGCTCTAGTTTGGGAGTTAACTATTTGGCTAATCCTAATCAGAAGCCTTGCTGCTGGATGCAGTTTATCATCATCCCAGGACCCAAATGTAGCTCATTGTCATACCCAAGGCAATTCATTAAGTGAGGTTTACACCTATGCAGAGGTTTGTTTGTTTCGAGGTTTAACGACCTATCAATCCTTATGGGATCATTTAAGATCATAACAAATGATTTTGGGTAAGGTTATATTATTTTTACAGAATTTCGGAAGATGTCTTGCTTTTTAAACTTTTCCATTGCTTTCAAGTTGTTTTACTTTTTAAATATTTTCACCTGGTGAGGGTCGGATCTATTTTTGATCTTCGGATCTTTACTTAAACTATACAACAAAATATAATCTGACCTTTTTGAGGAAGGTTAAAATAGTATTAGAGTTTATTTTTTCAAGTTGTTTACATATATCCGGCAATCTCTCTACAATGTAAAGTCACTGCAGTCGAGTAGAACATGTTTACCGTATAGGTTTCTTGACATGCAATGCATTCAGGATGTTCTTCATTTTTTAAGAGATAAGAGTGAGTTATGTGTGTATGTCCTATTCGAATATGCGATAAAATCACTTCTTCTTTGTGTGATTTACTGGGCTCTGGTAATTGT
>JBBBDQ010001079.1:1965000-2305000 GCA_037127315.1 Ascarosepion bandense
AGCAACTCTTTGATTTGAGCAAAGAACAGCAGCATTTTTGGTGGGTGATTGGTAAAGTTTTGTAGGAATTCATAGACAACAAATGTTTAGAAACTTCCTTTGCTTCTTTAAAAGTAGATTGGATTTTGTGAATGTTTTTGTTGAAAAATGTAAAAAGGAGTTTTGTTGATTTGATATTGCTTGCAAAAAAGAAAATGACAATTTTCTTACAGGATAACATTCATATACATATAGGACACAAAATGCACATCACTTTTGGAAAAGTTTAAAGTATATGCCTACCTTAACAGCACTTAAAATTGAAGGAGTTGGTGATTGATGTCTTTCTGGTGTAAAACTTCCAGGTTTCTGAAAATATCAGTAAATATTATAAGTAAATAAATGCTGATAAATATAGATAAGATATTTGGATATATCTGTGAGATGAGGTATTGTAATTATTTGCATTCTTCAGACTGTTGTCTTTATCTTTGTTTTTTTTTTTTAATCATATCACCCCGAGCAATGCGGTAATGCCACTGATGTGCAGGGGGCTACATAAGAGTAAAAAGATTAAGTAGAAGAGAGTGAAGAGGAAGACGAACCAATTAGAAAGGAGCAAGAGAAGGATGGGAATACATGTATGGTGACAGTTGCAAAGGTGGAGAGAAAGGAAAGGATATACGGGGTGGTGAAAGAACTAGAGTCAAGTGGTTAATAGATGAGTATTGACTTTGCATTTAAATTCCTGGAGGTTGTAGCAGTCAGGAAAGCAAGAATATGAAAGCGAGTTCCACAGGTGGGAAGTGCAAGAGAAGAAGCTGCAGGAGTAGAATTGTCGTCTGCATTTGGTTAATCTAACTGTGAATGGGTGGGACCCAGTTGCCAGTCTGGTTGCACAAGTAAACACCTGTTGCAGGGACACCAGTGACTTAAGTTCATTGGAGCAGAAGCCATGAAAGTATTTATAGAACAAAGGCCACATCTCGTCAGTGGGGAAGTGGCTGTAGTCGAGCCGCTAAGCCGGTACCTATGTGTTGTCATATTTGCAATGTTTCAGCCATTTGTACATTGTCCTCAAGGACATAGGGCCAAGTAGATCAAAGCATTGATTTGTTCCAGTGACTTGACCTCAAGAGTTGTGAGTTCAATACCTGGCTACAGCAGAGGTCAACATAGAACTTAGAGAGATAACTGATACTGAGATATCTAGAAGAGGCATGATTTGCGGAACCAGAACAATCTACCCCAGTGAGTGAAATAAAGAGGGGTTCAGTTCGAAATTCTAATAATCTGAAAAAGGTTGGAGTGTACAACACGAAAATGACGGCAACAATTTGAACAAAATGTAAATGGATGAAATAACAGATAATGTAGATATATAAAATTAAAATAATTTTGATAATATATACATATATGCAGATAACTGAAGTTAGCTTCATTTCCCCCATGTGTGTTATCACTTCAGGATGCGGGCAATAATGGCTCTCCACACTTTCCCGTCTTTTGGAGCTCTTAATAATGTTTTTTTTTTTACTACATCGTGTAGAACAATTACATTGTCAAGATAAGCACTCAGTTGTGGAACAATCTGTGACCATAATAAATCCACCTTGAGAAAGAGAGCTATATATGGTGCCCTGGAGCATCTCATTGTGTTCAAGTGGGATAGTCCATTGCTTGGGCTGTGATTGGCTGCTGGTAAATGAGTGGAGGTATTTCTGTAGAAATACTAGCTTGATTCCAGTCATAGTTTGCAGGGTTTGCATTGGAGCAGTTGTCTTCGGATGACTGCTCTATAACCCTATAACACTGTCAGCTCTCTGCCTCCGAGCAGAGAGCACAAACCCAGTCGTGGTTCCGCCAAAGGGTGGAGCCGTGACTCGGTAGGGATAGACAGACATATTTTTGGCCCGGCTATATGGCTGGGAATTCCCACATTAAAATGACCATGTGTCACATCCGGCCTTGCGTGGGAAGGCTAGTAAATACAGCAGGGTTTGTATTGAGTTAAAACCCGCTTCATTTTTGTCTGCCAGCTGGATGCTAGCTGAGACCCTTACACCGATAAGTGTTGTTATTCTATTGTTATTCTACACATCTCTTGACTCCTGTTCTGTCAAGCATTTACACAAGCTCATTAGGTTATACGGTGCTTTCCTCCAATATGTCCTGTGAGTGTAAAGTTTTCCAAACCTTCTTTCCTCATTATGTCTCCTAGAAATTTCAACTGTTTCTTTTTGATCTGATGTATAAGTGTTCTTTTTCTTTCTATTTTTTTAAAGGCTTCTAGTGTAATCACTACCATGATACCAGGGCTGTTGATTCACTCTCCTGATCAATGGTTTGATGGTGGGACTCCTCTGATCTAGAAATTCTTGGTTTCACATTCTTAGATCAGTCTCATCAGGTACCACAGTTCCATTGTAGGAAGATTTGGGCACAAGCAAAGTTTGAAAAAGGCTTTTCTCCTCCATAAAGTGTGTTCACATGTACCTTAAAGAAACTGGAATTCTTACATTTATGATATGGTTTTTATATAAGAAATTTTCCTTCTCTGTTTATATCTACTTGATATGTTTTACTGTAAAGCAACAGAAGTTTGAAATCAGTTTTACTTCTATTTGAGGGAATGTCCTCCCAAATTAATGAGTTCCTACTTGAATTTAGCTTACGAAATCTGATATTATCAAAATTCAAAAGCAGTTCTGCAATATAATCGATCCTGATATAGGAGCTCAACTTCAGTCACTTTCTCACCAACACAATGTGGCTTCCCTCAGTCTTTTCTACAAATATTACTATGGCTTCTGTCCCCGACAAACTTCTTTTCCTGGTACCTCGACCACATGAATTTAACTATGCTACTAGATTGGCAACTAGGTCCCACTCATTTACTGTCAAATTAGTTAAATGTAACTGCCACTTCTACTCTAGTTGTTTCTTCTCTTGCACTTCTAACCTGTGGAACTCTCTTCCATATAATTGCTTCCTTGATAGCTTCAGTGATTGAATGAGAACTATTTTATTCAGAACTATTTTATAACAGTTTATATTTCTGAGATGAAGTATTATAATTATTGACACTATTTATATTGTTCAGACTGTTGTCCTCATCTTCATTGCCATATTTGTAAATAAATAATTACAATACCTCATCTCAGAATTTTTTTTTTCATAATCATATCGCCATAAGCAAGGCATTTTACTGCCACTGTTGTTACATGGTTATATAGGAGGAAAGTTATGAGAAATAGTGACAGGTTATAGGGGGTGTCAGGAAGTGGGTAAGAGAAGGATGAGAATAGTGATGCAAGTGGTGTGGACGGAGAAAGGAGTATGAGAGAGAGGATGCAGGTTAATGAGATAGGAGATGACTACTGAGTTTACATTTCAATTAGAAAAGTTCTAAAAGAAGCTGGTACAAATGTCGAACCATCTAACATTCCTACACTACACTGATGTCTTCAAGGACACATGGCCCAGTGGATAGAAGTGTTGGTTAGATCCAGTGACTTCACCCAAAGAGTTGTGAGTTCAATACCTGGCTATAGCAGTGGTGAACAAACACTTAGAGGTCTTCAAGGACATATGGCCCAGTGAATAAAAGCATTGGTTGAATCCAGTGACTTGACCCAAACTTTTGAGTTAAATACTTGAACAAAAAATTGGAGAGTTGAAGGGAGATGTCCAGAAGAGGCATGGCAGGTAGAAGTAGAACAATCTACCTCAATGTACAAAATAAAGGGCTCAGTTTGAAATTTAGTCAAATGTTATAAGGCCAGAGCATAAAACAGTTAAAATGTAGTGAATATGGCAACAAAAACAAGAACAACAATCCAAACAATGTAAATAGTGTAAATAATTACAATACCTCATCTCAGAAATATAGACAGATGTTGAAGGTGAATATGGCAACAAAGATGAGGACAACAGTCTGAACAATGTAAATAGTGTAAATAATTACAATCTATGTATGGCGTTATTCAATTTTCAGGAAACTTTGCTTTAACAGCAGATAAATGCTTATCAGTTTGTGTCCTTAAATGTTGGTTGATAGAAGATACATTATTATATCTTAATTGTAGTTAAGAAACAGGAAAAGTTTGTTAGAAATAAAGAAAAGAGTGAATGCTGGATGAAGATGAAGTTGAAGGGACAGAAATGATGCTGAGAATACCATGAACTGAACAGGTGAACAATGACAAAATTTAAAAAAAAAAAAATAGAAATAAAAAGGATACTTAGACTTAACATCAGAAAATGGCAGCTGAACTTTCTAGGACAAATAACAAGGAAAGTAGGTTTGGAAAATTTGTTACTCACAGGACCAAATGAGAAACAGAAAAAAACAGTGAATATGTAGCATATAAGAAATTAATTAAAATCAACTCTCTTCTTCACTTTTACAAAAATTCACAATGATGTGTGAAATCCTGGTTTTTCTCAAGTAGAAAAAGGACTGACCATGGGCTTAATGAAATCAGATTTCGCAAATAGATGTTAAAATGATTTTTGACGAATGGGAGTGACTTGTAAGACCAAAAGAACTTCAAGTAAGTGCAAAAAATCTAGATTACAATAAAAGAACTTCATCAGTCAGGCAGAGAGTCAGATGGGAGTCGCGAGACGAAACATCTAAAATGTAACTTCAACTTTAAGCGTCTCAGGACATTTTTCTCTTTCTCCTTAGCTCTTTCAGCAATTACTACTATGAACATTTTTAAAGACCTTTATACCAACCAAAAGACATTACTTTTATTTGTAAAAAAAAAAAACAAACCCTCAATTAATATATATATAAATAAAATTGTTGTTTCTATATACAATTTGATTATTTTGTTTTGTACCCCTCTTATAGTGGGCTATCTACTAACAAGGCCAAATCAAGCTAATCTGTTTCAACACACATAACAGATAACCCACTATAAATAAACTGCCTAATGAGCATGTGTGAATGGATGACAGGATAGAATTTAGAAGATATAGAAAAAAAAAATTACTAAGAGCTACAAAGGAGAGGAATTTGTGGAGAGCTATGTTCATGAATGTACTGAAGGGACAGGGCATATAGAAGATAAGAAATTTTGGTGAAATTGCTAAAGGTTTTGTTTTCTATGTAAGTCATGTAGAAATGAAAGTAGAGTCTAGAGGCAAACCCATAGCTATACCATCAAAGTCTGTGGCTAATTGTTGCCATAATGATTATAAAAAGATATTTGAAATATGAATAAATTGTTGGCCTCATAATAGAAGAGTGGGACAAGGAATGTTTAAAATTGACTTACAGGTTTTTTCTTATTTTTAGTATTTTCTAAAATGTTTTAATTTTTTGTATATAGTATTGTATCTAAATCTAAACTTATTTATAAATGGAACTTTGTCTGTGTGTATGTCCGTTATTTATAGACTCCGAAAAGGCTGAACCGATTTTCTTGAAAATTTACACAGTTGTACTATAAGCATCTGCGAGTTTTCTTAGCTAGGTTTTGTGTCGAGGTACCCCCAATAAATATTGATAATCAAAAAAATCGGGTGATAGAAGAAGTCCGATTTTAATCAAATTTCGTACACTCATAGACAAAGACATAAGAAACGATATTCAGAAGTTTCAAAATTGCAATTCTTACAATAGTGCAGAAAATCGATTATATATATATATATATATATATATATAAAAGGCAAGATGTTTGTTTGTGTGTCTGTTTATCTGCCTGTATGTCTGTATTTTTTTCAGCCATTTTAGTTTTTGGTTCGGGTTTGGCTCTAAGTAGGTATAATTGTAGTTCTTAGTCTCCGCCATGATACCATTTACTCAGAGGACTTATTTAGCCTTCAAAATTCAGTTTACGACGAAAAAAAATTATTTGATATTGATACTAGGAAATCAAGAATTGACTTACATCCATTCATTTTTTTTTTTTCAGTCTACGATTTCGCTTTAACTGGAAATAACTATTGCTTTTTAGTCTTTCGTGCCAATGTTCAAAGAGTCTGAGCTCCAGGACCATGGATTAGTTTTAAAGCTTTCATTACACCCGAGCAACGCCGGGCTATACTGCTAGTTTATAATAATAGTAAAATAAAATTCATTATTTAAGAATGATAATCTCATTCACAAAATCATCAAATTGAATGAAATCTCATGTCAGACTGGAGTTAGCTAAACCAGGATGTAAGATCTTATTAACTGTATTTATGAGATTACTACCCATTCACTATTTTTACATTCATTATCGATTGTTAAAGTTCTCGAGCCAAATGTATAACAAAAGAAAAAAACCTAGAAACATTAGATAACAAATCTTACAGGTTACTTCTGGATTTATGTGGATTTAGAAAGTTTTATCTACTAATTGAACAAGATCAATGTTGGAATATTTCCATCTGAAAATGTTTTGAAAGTTAGTCATTTTGCTTAAGAGCAATAATTATATCGAGAATAGCCCTATTTCAGAAACCACTGACCACTGGAAATGTATTTATTTTTAATGTATTTGAATAATAAGCTTCTTTACGATGTATGTCAATGGTAAAATGCTTTTTGCTTGCACCTTAATGGTAACACCTCTGTTCATGCCCTTCTGTGTATTATATATATATATATATAGTGTATTTGGGCAGCAATCTCTCTTTTATGCAGGTTTCATTAAAAATGACAGACACATTATTTAGGCTATTTTTCATGTAATGTTATGATTTTTTTCTTTTCAGAACATAATTTACGTAAAAATTGTCCAAATGTTTTGTTTTTTCTGAGCATTTTCGGCTATACTTTTATCCATTCTCAAGGATGAATTTTATTATACATGTAACAGAATATGCATAGTGTTTATGTATGTGTGCGTTTCATATTCCGAACACAGTAAGTACATTGTTGGCATGTTCGTAGTTGATATTATTAACTGTCGAATTCTTTTTATTAGTAGTGCTTCCATTATTTTTAGCCTTTTTTTTGCATATTGATTCTGCTGTTATATTTGTATTATCAACAAGTTTGTAATGGAGTTTAGCAGGTCTCCATTTGTAATGGATAGAGTTTAGCAGGTCTCCATTTGTGTTTAAATGAGATCAAACTGAACTATGATCTGAGAGGTACAAAATCAGTCTTCTCATCGAACAAGTGATAGTGTATCCGATGTAATTATTTACAAATAATTTTAGACTTACCCTTATATATATATATATATATATATATTGTATTTAGACAATAATCCCACTTTTATGCAAGTTTCTTTAGAAATGACAGAAAAGGTATTAAGGTTGAGTTTTTTATATAATGCAAGTGTTATTGACAGACTAGTGTTATACGAAGAGAAAGTAAAAAAAAAAATTATCCACACTCAGATATTACATATTTGAAGGGCCTGAGCAGGTGGATGACAGAACAGGGGTTGCGTGGTGTGACAGGAGAAAGCGTGCTAAGAACAACCAGGGATAGGGAGACGTGGAAAGCCATGATTGTCTATGTCCTGAAAGGACAGGGCATATAGAAGAAGATGCTGAACATTTATCAACAATAATTTCCTCAACCATGTCATTGATGAGCAAACGGAATTAGACTTAAAGAAAGTTTGAAAAAATAATACAAGCAATCATTATATATATATATATATATATATATATATAAAACACATTAACTTAATATATCATAACCAAATACACTCTAACTACAAATGGAATGAACAAGCTTTTAAAAAATATAATTTGCTAGTGTTGTGGGTATCGGCTCAGAACAAGAAATTGGGGAGCTGAGTTCGGATTCCAGTTGAATTCCCTGCATTCACTTACACGCAAATGCCTTTGGGAAAGGTATTCATCCATTTTCTCCCTCCAGTTATGGAAACCAGTCTACTGCAGAAATTAATGGCAATCTACTGTGAGATAATTTTCTGCCCAGTCAGTTATGTCTCTTTTTAGACATGATCACCGAAGTATGTATCACATATGGCACTTAACTGACTGATATCACTTAATATTTCCAACAACTACCTTAGATTAACCATTTTTTTAAAAAATTGAACGCATCTAACATAATTATTAGCAATAACTTGGAACATTAAAAGTTTGTGACTTCTCATGTCCTTTGGGAAATTGCATCTGTAATATCCATAATTGAGACCTTAGATTCAAACATAGGTCATGCAAACACCACACAAGATGGTTGACTTGTCACTTATTGAATACATAACAGCCATCAATTCACAAACAACTAAAATACAATTATTGACATAAGAAAAATATTAGTAGAAATTATTAACCACCCCTCAATGCAAAGATTGACTCAAAATTTGAGAAACAACCTCCATTAAATCAAATAACTTTAAAGATCCACTCAAGTAGAATCTTCCCATAAACCCCTATTTTTACGGCCCTGACTCCCTAATTACTATAATCTTAACCTACTCAAATCTCAGGTTAATCATGATCTTCCACAGATATCCACATAAATGCACAACTTACTTTGTAACCTAACTCGATTGGCCTGCAGACCTTGTACAGAGTAAACAGTCAGTTAAGTGTCATCCATGATATATGCTTGGCTGATCATGTCTCTTTCGATTCATGACTGAGTAGAAAAAAGATTTTCCTGCAGTAGGTTCCCATTTCTTTCTGTGGTAGACTGTTTGCTGACCAAGGCTATAGAACCCAATCTGCTATTTAACCCATAACTGGAGGGAGAAGAGATGGATTAATATCTTTCCCAAGGGTATTTGCACGTAAGTGAATGAAATTTATATTCTATACACTGTCGATACATTGAAAGGCATAAAGTCAGGAGATGCCCTCAGTTTTTTTTTTTGTTTTTTATAATCATTTCACCCCAAGCAAGGTAGAGTTGCCACTGGTGCACACAGGGGGGTAGGGAATGCAGAGGAAAGGATAAGAGATAAATGGGATTTAGTGAAGTGGATGGAATTCAAGGAGATAGAAGATGGCAATTGACATTGCATTTAAACTTTTAAAGATCGTAGCTGTCAGAGAAGCATGTATATGGAAGGGAATCCCACAGATGGGAAGTGAGAGAAAAGAAACTGTAAGAGTAGAAGAAACTGTTACATTTGACTATTTTGATGGCAGAAGGGTGGGACCTTGAAGCCAGTCTAGGAGCACACTTAAAGAAGCTCGTCAGACAAGCCGTAAAAATATTTGTAGAAAAGACAGAGGGAAGCCAAAAGGTGTAATGTGAGGACATGCCCTCTCAGGTGATATATTGAAAAGGGTAAAGCCAGATGGCTATATTATTCTGTACTGTTATCAGTGTGATACTTTCCCAAAGAGAATTTCAATCTGGATTTTCTATTGAAGGTCACCTCCTTTCAAATTTAAGTTATGCAGAGCATATTGCTGTTTTAAGCAATTCACATAACCACTTGATGATGATGATCATCATCATTTAATGTCCAATGCTAGCATGGGTTGGACAGAGTTTTCTTGATAACTCTGTAATTGAACCATCATGAAATATTGGAGTGAGTTTTACAGCTGTATGCCCTTACTAACACCAACCAGTTTAGGAGATTGGAAATTGAGTGTTTTTATCAAGTCACCATCTCTAGGAAGATTACCTACCAAGGTTAAAGAGTTCAACCTACTTTATTCTATACAAAGTGTAGAGGTTTTTATATCAGAGATTTCCTTCTCTTAGATAAGTTGCTATCCCAAGCTAAAGACCCAGCCTAACTTTTTATTTTTCTCTTAATATTTCCAGATTAGGGATTAGCTGGGACCCTAACAGGTGCTACTACGTGGGTTCAGCATGGACCTGGGGACAACATCAATTAATAGGTGGTTCCCCATTCCTCTAAACCTCCTGATCAGAGGCCTTGCAATGTAGAGGGTTATGTTAAAAGAGGAAGATAATGGTTAACCCTAGCCTTGAACAGGTTAAGATTATATTGACTGAGGAAACATCCTCTTAGGAGTCGGTTCCACAAAGCAGTGGCTTTTAGGACAGACACTGTTTAAATGAAACTTACTTCTCACTGATGGAATATGGGGGTAATGTTGGTGGTTTGCTACTATGTAAGTGGCATGGTGTGTCCTTGCCATGACGGTCTGAATTGGTGAGACAAGGTAATGTAGTTCATCCGAGCAGTGAGAGGTTTGCCACGTCCTGTCTTAAAATCTTCCCTTGATATTCTAGCCATCATGCAGCTCAAGTTGGACTTTGTATAAATATGTCTAAAATTTAATACATGATGACCACTGATAAAGTCAACCCAAACTGTCAACTCATAATCTATGGCAAATTAATTAAACAAATGTCTGAATTCATTATCTTGGATACAAATTGATGAAGATGAAATAGTTGTGGCTCAATATAAAATTGGATTGTGATAAGTAGCTTTTGTGAAATAGAAACTTGCACGAACATCAAAACGTGTTTCATATCAAGTCAAAAGTCTCTAGGACTCATGTATTGCCTGTGGTCTATCGATGGTTTAGGGCAGTGGTTCTCAACTAGGGTTCATATATATATGAACTATAGATACTAAGGCTGTGATTAGGGCCCTCCAGACCCTGCAATTGTGGAAGGTGGGGGTGCAGTGAGTTCCCTAGGCCTCTCCCCACAGGCTTTGGGGAGCCGCCAGGCTCTTTGGCTCTGCAGATCTATTGTAATAAAAAATTATTTAACAAAATAATTATTAGGATTAACTGGAAAATTATCATACTTGTATGTTAAAATAGACATCTATCAACCCATCTCACCGTCTCTCTCTCTCTCTCTCTATATATATATATATATATATATATATATATAATCTTTGATAGAAGCCTTGCGGGTGGGGCAAAGAGGCCACAAATCATTGTAATTAAAAAAAAAAAAAAAAATGAGAGAGAAATAGATTATAGATATGTTTCAACATACATAAACAGTAGCTAAAATTCTTAATGTACAACTTCAAAATACCAATTTGGCAATTTCTTCTGTTTTTTGTTTTTTTGTGATCACAGAATATCTGCATTTGGAGAGTATGTTATTTCGATTAAATTACCATTTATTGTGGGTTCAGTATGTTGGGGGGGGGGCGCAAGTGAATTCTGCGCAGGGGGGGTGCGATGTTGTTAAGCATGGCACTGTTGGGAATCCTGTAACATCACTGAAGTCACACAAAAATAGCAAATGGTGTTGGGAGGGGGGGGGGTTAATATTAGTGGTCCATAGAGCAATTTAACTTTAAAACAGTTGTTACAACTGAGAATTGGAATTTTTACAGTAATCTATGCTATATTAAAATACTATAAATAGAAAACAATTCTAAAACTATCAAGAAACAAGATCAAGTAATGGAAGTTAACATTCCTTTTGCTCTACTGGATAATTTTTTTAATTTATAAATTACTCAAATTTTAAAATGATTTATTATGAGTTATTTTAATCAGTCAGTTAAGTGCCATATATAATACATGCTTGGGGCAATCATGTCTTGAAAGAGACATGACTGACTGGACAGAAGATTATCCTACAGTAGGTTGCCATTGCTTCCTGCAGTAGATTGGTTGCCAGCCAAGGCTATAGAACCCAATCTGTTCTGTTATTTGACTCATAGCTAGAGGGGGAAGAGATGTATTATATTATTAAGTAGTAATTAGTGGATGATCAGTTTATTACTTAATAACAATATAAAACCGGTCCCCCACTTTATGCCCATTAAAACCCTTAATCATGTTTTCAACTATTATATTCAGTCAGTCAGTTAAGAGCCATACGTGATACACACTTAGGCAATCAAGTCTTGAAAAAGACATGACTGACTGGGCAGAAGATTATCCCGCAAAAGGTTGTCATTGCTTTTTTGCGGTAGACTGGTTGCCAACCAAGGCTATAGAACCCAGTCTGCCCTATTATTTAACCCATAACTGGAGATAAGAGAGAGATTAATACCTTTCCCAAGTAAATTTATATGCATTATGTTCAAGTAAAACTAATTTAATGAAAACAAACTCTTATTTAACAAGTAAATTCTTTAAAGCGTTTATGCAGACTATTAAAATAATGGGGATGTGTGTCATGGTGCAGTGGATATTGACTTGGTATGACAAATCGGAGAGCTGAGTTCAAATTCCAGTTGAATTCCTCACATTTACTTACGCACAAAACACTTTAAAGAATTTACTTGTTAAATAAGAGTTTGTTTCCATTAAATTAGTTTTACTTGAACATAATGCATCTAAATTTACTATTTTAATATGAAGTCTCCACTTTATTAACATCTGAAGTAATAAAAAAAGTCAGATCAAAATAAATCTATTAACTCTTTATATATGTACACACATAAACACAGTCATACTTTAGGACTTACATGGAAAGACAAAGTTCACTTCCTAAAAAATGTTTATTACTGTTTGACATGATTCTAATATTGCTTTAATGTTAATGGGTGACAGTTTGAGAATATTAGATAGCATATGAAACATGGATGCCTGGAAATTCCACAAGTGTTGACAATTAAGATTAAACTATATCTCATGCCTCTGCTCTTGTCTCAACTTTTGCTTGTATCTTCTTATTTGCTCCCTTATCCTTTTCAATCTCTGCTACCTACTCATGTTTTTATATAGATATTATTCAGACATGGGTGTACTTCAGATATAAAGAAAGAATGCACAATTATTTTTTACTGCACCGTCTCTTTCATCTTTCTTTTGGTTTATCTCACCTGAAATAATTTTAATATATGACAATTTTTACACCTTTCTTTGCAGACGTGCCTTCCAATTTTACTCTTTACCTTTTGATATCCAGCCAACAAGACATTCTTTATCTTTCTTTTGTTTCCATCTCTTTGTGATAAAAATAAACTAATGAATAATTATGTCAGATATACCACCAGTTGCTTAAGATGGCCAATCATATATTTCTCTGATAAGGGCCCATTTAAAACTGACATGAAAATTTACCAACTTTGATACACTGCATATTCATCAAAATCATATTGAATACTGCTGCTATATCTGGTCTGGTGTTCTGACTGTATATATTGAGATTCTTGTCAAAATTCAAAGATGGGTCTGTAACGTATTTAAACCTGACCAGTGCAGTACCAAAGAGAAAAGACCATTGGAATAATTGCCATAAATATATTTATAAATAAAACACAAAAAATATGACTGAAGCCTTGATGCCAGGTCAGGATAGATTGGCAGGTTCTTTGGGTTTTGTCAAGAATAAGAACAGATGAGGCAACAATACTCAATGCATAGATGAATAGTATGATATAAAGGTGCAAGATAGATTCTGGTGAGAAAATTGTCTAGAATGATAGTGAAACAAATTTCCTAGCAGCAGGCATAGCGATTAATTTGATATAATTGTTTTATTTTCTATCAGCAAACAGACCAGTAAGGTGCAATTGGTTATTCTCTTAGAGGTTAGCACCAGCCATGATAATAGAAGGCAAAAAAGATGTTTTGAAGAGAGGAATTTCAGTTTGGCAATGTTAAAATTAACAAGCCATTTCTTGCCCCACTTAACAACAGATTGAAGGTAATTTTTAAAATCAGCTGCCAATTTAACCATACTGAACCTTATATAAGAGTAAATAGTGTCAGCATCATAGATGATGAGTCAAGAACTGAAGGTTATTGATGAAAATTACAATAATAATCATTAATGACAATTTATTTCATGATTTGATAAAATTAAATCAAATAAAGAATTTGGTTAGTAACATCATAACCCTTCAACTTTTGAAGAAGACCAGTATGTCAAACTCAGTCAAATGCCTTTGAGATTTTTAAAGCAATAATCTGAGCTTCACCATTCTTATCAAAAACCTGATAGACTCTTTCAGTGATAACTGGTAACACATCAGCAGTTGACCTAAAGAAGTGAAAGTCGTATTACTAAACTGAAAGAACCCGAGAGATGCTTAACAGAATTCAGACTTGGTTAGAGCCTTTAGTATGTTGCCAAAAAGTGGTAAAAGGCTAATAAACCAATATTTCGAATGATCAAATGGTCTGCATGGATTCAGAAGAGAATTTCCAACAAGTAGGAAAGCAATGTAGGGAGACAATAATTGTCTTCCCTTAAGAGGAACAACAGTTGGGAATTCTTCTTTATCTGAGGGTCAGTTCCCTTCTTAACCATGAGGAGTACTGCGGGTGTAACGGTATGTAATTTCTTTGCTATACTTGCTAAAACATTCTCGTACATTTGTACAACATGACCATTCATCTTGTTTTGGGGCGTACTTAGTTTGAATGTATCATACTTGTTTTTGTTATATTAAAGGCCTATTTGTTATTGCCATGTAACTTGTCTTTCTTTTTACTCCACGTGCTAAGGCAGCGTAATAATGTTTATATTAGTATCACGTGACTGGAAATATCACCGGTTCGCAGTCCGATACTAATAACAAGAAGCAGCATGGGAGAACAGAAGTCAGTTCAGGAGCAGATTTCTTAAGGGCTATTGCAAGAATACCATCAAGTCTACATGCTTTGAGGGGGATCAGTATAGAGATGATAGCAGAAAACTACATTCTGGTCCTGGGTTTGACGATAGACTGCAGCAAGGCCTCTAATTAGAAAGTTTTGAGGAGCATGGAACCACTTCTTAATTCCTGTTGTTCCCAGGTCTGCCCTGACTTGGGGTGGTAGCACCTGTTAGGGTCCCAGTTATGGGTAAATAGTTAACCCCCCCCCCCAAAAAAAAACTGGGGTCAAAACGCTACAAAAGTATAAAAATAGATTTTATTGTGAAAATTTCAGCAATACTTTTTTGGAGAAGAAAATCTTACCAGCAATGCATTTTTGAAGGAAAAAAAATATTGCCAGCAATGCATTTTTGAAGGAAAAAAAATATTGCCAGCAATATATTTTTGAAGGAAAAAAAATATTGCCAGCAATATATTTTTGAAAGAAAAAAATATTGCCAGCAATATATTTTTGAAGAAAAAAGATATATACCAGTAATACAACTGACTTACATATTCCATTCATACAAATCTATTGTAAAAATCTTGTCAGCATTAAATAACCCATTGAGGTGTTGACAAGCTGTAAAACAAAACGAACCAAACAACTTCTTCCAGTCTCTTTGTTTACTATACACTTTATATCTCATGTACTTAACATGGAAATAGGTACAATCCTATTTACCAATCCACTACACAGACAAAGAGGCTTCTGTTGTGATCAGAACTATCACATTGGTACAGGGGAGAAAAGGGTGATTCCTGTGGGATATAGCAGCTGAGCAAGCAGGTGTGAACCAAAACAATTGTGATAATTCTGAGAAGGTACAAAAGCATTGATGTCAGTTTTTATTCAAGAAGAAACCTCAGTGGTACAATTCTCAATAGGAAGATTGAATATTTCATTCCAAGAGGCATTGCAAAAATGAATCCCAATCAGCATACTAGCAACAAAATGAATAGGATGTGCATAGATGAGTTTAAAGAAAATATCAACAGATAATTGATTTATCTGAATTGCCAAGAGGACAGAATTGCAATACTTGACATAAGTCATGAGAGGAAGTAAGGAACAATCTAGTACAAATAGATGTTGATCAGAATAATTAGAGAAATGAAATATTATCTGACTAAAAGACTCTGAGCAATGGAAAAAATTGAAAGTCTGAAGATCAGTAGCATTAGAATAATTAAGCTGTTTGACATGAAGACCATCAAAATCTTCAAACACAAAAATGTTTCTAAAACAATATTAAACATTGGGCAATGTATAGTGAAACCCAGATGCCAATCGTTTCATTGATGAGAAGGTGACCAAAGTCAGAGTGACGAGCCAGGATCAATTAACTTGCAGATCCTTCTTTCTTTCTTTCAATCCTTAACGCACATAATTATATAGACTCTGCTTAAATACAAAAATAGTCTGTACAAAATAAGCATCCCACCCCTTACCGGCTTTTCTAAGAAATCCAAAGGATATAGTCTAGTCACAAGATAATAAAAACTTACATTCTAACTGCTAATGTTAAATCTGTCTAGAAATCAAAGACTCTCATTCAACCATTTTAACTACCCACACCACTTTCTTCAAAATTCCAACGGTCAATACACGTGACTTGTTCCCCTATCACTAACCCCCACCAACACCCCAAACACAACTGACCAAATATAAGAAAAGAGGCTTTCCATTCCTATACATACTGCCTGATGAGACTGAAGTTTCAATGTCAAAATAAATGTACCTTTGTAGTGGATATATATAAAAAAAAAAAAAAATTATGTACATGTTCTAAAATATAATTTATAATATATATATATAAAAATGTTGTTTCTACATACAATTTGTTTTTCTTGTTTTGTACCCCTCTTATAATGGGCTATCTACTAACAAGGCCAAATCAAACTAATTGGTTTCAACACACATACACTTCACTATCATGGATAACCCACTATATATACAATCTGTTGGCAATGTTTATTTACACATATAATGTGATATTTATTATTCACTAGTTATCTATTTATAAAGATTTATTATGTAACATTTTCCAAAAAAAATAAACTTGGAAAGAAATTTGTATTTATTAAAAATTACAAAATATGCAAACCATCTACAAAACAATATTTGTGGTAAAAATTCCATCCAAGAAAAACTTTGTTCATCTAATGATTTGGAAGATACAGTAATAGCGGTGTCAATGGAATAACCATCTTTTTGACACCCTGCTTATTTTTTATTGTGGGTATAAAGGTTAAATATTGAAATTGTTTTTAAAAAAGCAAAGAACGTATTTCTGGAAGATAATGTTTTTAACACAAGCAGTCGTTAAGTAAAGTGACCAATATCAAGAGGGCAGTTTTTTTTTATAATCGTGTCTCACCCCAAGCAAGGCATTTTACTGCCACTGTTGTGCAGGGAGTTACATAGGAGTATTGTTTTGAGAAAGATTGACAGGTTACAGTGGATGTCAGGAAGAGGGTAAGAGAAGGATGAGAATACTGATGAGAGTGGAGTGGATGGAGAAAGGAGCACGAGAGAGAAATTTCAAGTTAGTGAGATAGGATATGACGACTGACTTTACATTTGAATTCTTGAAAATTGTAGCTGTCAGGAAAGCAAGTAAGCGGAAAGGAATTCCACAGGTGGGAAGTGCGAGAAAAGAAGCTGCTGGAGTAGAATTTGCATTTACAATTTATTGGTTTCACAGTAAAAGGGTGGGACCTAGTTGTTAATCTTGTGGCTCGAGTAAATTCATTTATAGGGATACCAGTGAGCTAAATTCATCGGAGCAGAAGCTGTGAAAGTATTTGTAGAAGAGACACAGGGAAGATTACTAACAAACAAAATTAAATGTTTACTTATCTGCCCCTACTCTAAGTTTCACCAAAATTAGGTCCACTTATCAGAATACTAAGCAACCTATAAAGGGATAGGAAAGTATCCTTAAGAACAAAGAGTGCCAGACTGCTATGTAATATCTAATCTTCTATATGGCAGAGGATAACTATTTACAATATTTACATCATTGACCTCATTTTTATTGCCATATTCACAATGATTTGGCCATTGTATGCTCTGGAATTTCAATCCAAACCCTTCAAGTCCACCATTGTAGATTGTTCTAGTTTCACATGCCATGCCTATTCCAGATATCTCAGTTTCAGTTATTTCTCTTTAGTAACTCAATTCTTGAATTTTTGTTCACTTCTGCTGTGACCAGGTATTGAACTCACAACTTTTTGAGTCAAGGCATGACACGTGGAACTAGTACAATCTACCCCAGTGGAGGAAATAAAGTTTGATTTGAAATTCTAATATATGTCACCTGAATATATATATTAATGTATATAATATATTATATTAATATGTATAATACATGTCACATTGTCTTATTCATGGTATCTGGGCTCTTGCATGCTCTGGCCTTCTTCAGATAATATACGTTGAAATTTTTAACAGAACTATTTGTTTCGTCAACCAGAATAGATTGTTCTAGTTCTACATGCCATGCTTTTTCTCAGATAGTTTCAGTTATTTCCCTTTAGTAACTCAAATCTTCAAATTTTTGTTCCCCTCTGCTGTGGCCAGGTATTGAACTCACAACTCTTTAGGTCAAGTCCCTTTTTGAATTACTTCAACCACTTTTATTTTACTTTTATCCACTGGGTCATAACACTTGGACACAGAACAATTTTCCCTCATGGATTAATTAAAGGGTCTCGTTCAAAATTCCAGCATATATCACCTGATTGGCTAGGAGCGTACAATGTCCAAAGCATATTGAATATGTCATTAAAGATGAGGACAACAGTCCGAGTGATGTTAATAGTGTAAATAATTGCAGTACCTTATCTCAGAAATATAGACTGTGAATATGTCAATAAAGATGAGGATAACAGTCAAAATGATATTAATAGTCTAAATAGTTACAACACCTCATTAGTGTATCCTTGACAAGGGTACAATTCAACAAAGTGTAAATCCGAGTTGAAAAATTACCAATCCAGGTGTAATAGAATAAAAGGTTTATCCAACACGAGAATTATTACAGATGAGAATAGTACTACTAGGTTCTAATCCGTAAGCAAGATTCACTAGTGAAAATGCTCTTTCTCATTTATTCATTATAGACTTACACTTAGTCTAGCATAGTTGTTCATAGAGGGTGCTGGAATATCCCATTATAACACTCATCTTAAAAATATAGACTATAAATATGGCAGTAAGGCTGAGGACAACAGTCCAAACAATAAAAATAGTGTAAATAGTTACAATACCTCATCTCAGAAATATAGACATATCCTGAAGAAGGCCAGAGCATATAATGGCCTAAACATTGTGAATATGGCAATAAAGATGAGGATAACAGTCCAAACAATGTAAATATTTACAATACCTCATTTCAGAAATATAGACAGATCCTAAAGAAGGCTGGAGTGTACAATAGTTAAAACATTGTGAATATGGCAATAAATATGAAGACAATAGTCCAAACAATGTAAACAGTTACAATACCTCATCTCAGAATTATAGACAGATGATGGAAGAGGATGTTGAACAATTTCCTCACTGAAGAAAAGATTTTTAACAACAAATGTGATTTTACTGACAGATGCTGAGAATATCACAGACAGAGAATGTGAGAAAATAGGAAGTTTTAAGTAAAATAAGAACTACAAGCAAACCACTGCTACTAATTAAAAAAAATATTGAAATTTTGGAGATACATAATGAAGAAAGACTGCTTGGAGAATTTAACACCCACCAGATATATTGAAGGCAAAATAAGCCAGGGGATTGATTGATATTTTTTATGGTTTATCAACACTTTTTAGGTTTTTAAAGCTAAAACATGCTTTGGTTTTCTGTCTGAATTTATAGGATGAGGAATTATCCTTAATTACACTCTTTATATTTGGACTGTTATCCTCATTTTTGTTGTTGTTATCACTTTTCAGCCATTTTAACCCCCAGGTTTCATCAAATGTATATCAATCTGAGTAGCCTACACAGAATTCTGAACTGAACCCTTTATTTAATCTAGGGGAGCAGACTTCTCATTCCACTGCTAGGGGCATCTTATCTAGTTCTTATATTAAGCTCCGACGAACTTAAGTCACTGGTGTCCCTACCACAGGAGTTTACTTGTGGAACCAGACTGACAACTGGGTCCCACCCATTCACAGTTAGATCACTCAAATGCAGACGACAATTCTACTCCAGCAGCTTCTTTTCTCACACTTCCCGCCTGTGGAACTCTCTTCCATGTTCTTGCTTTCCTGATGGCTACAACCCCCAAGAATTTAAATGCAATGTCAATATCCATCTCTTAACCATTTGACTCCAGTTCTTTCTACATCATCCTGTATATCTTTTCCTTTCTCTCTACCTTTGCAACTATCATCACACTTGTATTCCCATCCTTATCTTGCTCCTTTCTCTGACACCTCCTGTAACTGGTTCGTCTTTCTCTTTACTCTCCTATTTAATCTTATGTAGCCCCCTGCGCGTCAGTGGTGTTACCATCTTGTTTGGGGGTGAAATGATTAAAAAAAAAAAAAAGTACTGCTCAGTTATTGCTTGCTTGCCTATTTCCACCAAGTCTATACTGCTTGTCCCAGGGATTGAACTCAGAATTACTGTGTCACCAAATTCACAAACTAACACTATAATAAAGCAAAATGTTGATTTCTGAATTTGGTTCAGTCAATTTGTACTTGGGCTGAAAATAGTCTACAGTCATAGATTAAATAAAGGGCTCAGTTCAGAATTCTTTGTAGGTCTCAATAAAGGGCTCAGTTCAGAATTCTTTGTTGGTCTCAACACACACACAGTGAAAGCCATAAGGTGCAATGGCTGAAACATTGTGATAACAACAACAAAGATAAGGACAATAGTTTGAATGCAAATAATATTCTGGATTGTAATTTCTTTTCTTTTTTGTTTTTTTGCAAATGAATATTTATTAATAATTTTTACAAACTGACAAAGATTTTTCCAGATACAAGTTCTACTATTTGACCTATATCTGAGGGAGAAGAGATAAATTCATATCTTCCTTAAGGGTATTTGTGCATAAGTGAATGTAACAAGTTTGACAGAAATTTGAACTTGACTGTGATTTCTTATTTAGAGCCAGTGTTATGCTATCTGCCCATCCTTCAAGCTGATGAGTCTAAATAAATAGATAGCAAAACAAAGACAAAGTGCAATAATAAAGGAAGTTGTGGAGATCCAAGGCATATAAAACAACACAAAACTGTCATTATTTCTTACACAATTATTTTTACATTTATTATTATGGAAATTTTGATGTGTCACAAACGAGAAGTATACAGACAAGTCATGAATTTTACCTTATTCCCTTTATTTTCTTTAGAAAACTAAAGAACAACTCTGTAATTAGCAATTAATAGACATTGAGTTAGCTCCCTTAAAAAGGTCTTTTTTGGAGAATTTCTACTTGAAATTATTTAGAAATTAACAGCTCAACTTGACTGGAAATAGTTTTATTTTTTAGGGAATGTATTTTAACAATAATGATCTAACAAAATTTGTTATAATGTACCATTTCTACTGTTAAAGAAATTTCAATCATCGTTATTGCAGTTATAAGAGAAAACAAACAACTCACCTCTATGCTTATTGAAGACATCTGAGGTAATGTCTTTGATCTTTGTGGGAATGGTTTGGAACTGCTCTGAGGTTGTAAAGTCATAGATTTGACCATGGCATTTCCTGATCTGTCTGATTCCAAATCAGTGACATCATCCAACTGAAAATATGTAAAAGACAAACCAGTTATGAGAATCCTTCTAGAAATCATCATCGACATCCTATAGTAGATACGATAAAGGATCCGAAAAAAAAAAATGGTGGACTTGTACAATAGCCACTGAAACCAGAAATAATCATTTTTCTTAAAAATCATTTCCATATTATTGCAGGTTAAACAATCCAGACCAAGAATACAAAAGATAATAATAGAGGTAGTTTAGTTTGCAATATAAATTAATTGTAAATGTAAATTGATCCCCGCTATGGTAGCCAAAACAAAATATACCACATGATTTCTTAAAATGAAAGAAAGAGAAAAATTATTAGATACACCAGAGGATGGCCAAAAGAACTGGCTGAAACAGAATTTAAAATGAAAAAAATGGAGAGAAAATTAGTTCAAATAATTCAGAAAATAACAACAAACTTTTCAGATCATTAACTATAGAAAATACATTGGCTAAAATGTAGAGACCATAACAAAAAAAAAAAAAAGAAAAAAGATACTCTCCTGAAAAAATAAGAAAATAATGACATATCACCAGACAACACAAAAGCACTGTCAAAATAGAAGGACTAAAACAAGAAAAATAAGGATAATCAGCCAAATCATTTAGTTGGTTAGTTAATTTTGTTTGGCAGCATATCAACATCTCTATGGGTTATTTAATGCTGCCAAACAAAATTAACTAACCAACTAAATGATTTGACTGATTATCCTTATTTTTTGATACCAATAGATATTTTGATTGGTTTGGTTGGCTGATTTTGTTTAGCAGCATATCAACATCTCTATGGGTTATTTAATGCTGAAATCTAAATATTTTTTTACATAATTTTATACTTTCAGAGTAAAATATATTTTGTAGATCATAAAATGTATTTTTGGTTATTTTGTTATAAAAATGTACTGTTGATTTTTGTTTGGGGTTCACTATTTATCCATAGCTGAGACCCTAAAAAGGTACTACCTACACGGGAACAACAGCAATTAAGAATTGGCGCCATGCTCCTGAAAACCCCTAATCTTCTCATCAGAGGCCTTGCTGCCTGATTGTTATGGTGAAACATACCTATTCTATAGTGAATAGACTCTTCCAACTAATTTAAGTAGGAGCAGTAAGAGGAACAAGGGTCAGTCGATGTTGGACAATAGTAGTCAGTGACCTGGCAAGATTATACTGCGTAATACATATTATATCTAGTTCCTAACGTTTTGTATCTGATGTACCCAGGATGACAAATCATTTAGAGAATATCAAACAACACTAAAAAGGTTAAAGAAGGAACAAATTAAAAGATGAGGATGTTCATCTGATTAATTTAGGAAATAATGACTCCAATAAATCCTATTCACATAGCATGAAACCCCTTCACCTCTCTCAAAATTTTGCACATTGGAACAGTGAAAAATGCCAACCAAATACTAAGTAATGTATTAAAAACAAGAACATTTTGTTAGAAACAGACTGTTATGTAGCATTAGACCTCTTATATGGCAGTGAATGCTGGACAATTTTCTTGTAACTTGGGGAAAAGACATGAGAGAACAGAAATATGGTTCTACAGAAGGATACTGAGAATACTATGGACCGAATGTGATGAAATTATAGAAAAAAAATTTAAACAAAAAAGACATTTCTTTCTGATTCAAAGTGAAAATAACTGAAATTTCTAAAGCACTTAATGAGGAAAGAGGTTTTGGAAAATTTGACACTCACAGGACATAGTGAAAGAAAGCAACAAATAACCTGTGTGTAATTGGTTGGCAGAACAGAATAGAAATTAGAAACAATAGCAAAAAGACAAGCCTTGCTAAGAGTCGCAAAGGACAGGAAGTTGTGGAGAGCTATTATCGTCCATATTTTAAAGAGACATGGACTTAGAAGTATTCATAAAACAGAGTGCAGCAAAAGTAATATGCATTTTTTTTATTTATAATTATTGTCAAATCAAAACGTTCATTATGGTTAACAAACTATTTAACATATTCAAAATACTCTCGTTCATGTGCAATACTTTATAGAAGCCTATCACATAATTTCTACTAACCATTTCATACATTTCTACATTAATTACCAAAGAAAATTTATCAGAATTTGCTTGTTTTAACTCTGGAATTGTTTTTGGCTTGAACCTGTAAACAAGATCATTCAGTACAGCCCACAAGAAAATGTCTGGGGGTATTAAATGTCTGATGATCATGATGGCAACTTCCATCCTCTCTCATGCTCCTTTCTTCATCCACTCCACTCATATCAGTATTATCATCCTTCTCCTACTCTCTTCCTGACATACCCTGTAACCTGTCATTCTTTCTCATAACTTACCTCCTATATAACCCCCTGCTCAACAGTGGCAGTAAAATGACTTGCTTGGGGCGACAGGAAAAAAAAAATAATTGTACTATATTGTTCTATCTACTTCAGTTTGAAAAATAGGGCATTAATTTTGTTACACTCTGTATTTGAAGTAAGGTTAGAAATATGCAATTGCATTATCTATAATCTTCTGTTTATTAATACAGATTAAGAGAGAATAAGTGTTTATCTGTAATTCTTGGTAATAGATCCTGAAGGCTTTGCAGAGTTGATTTTTTTTTTTTTTTTTTTTGCCATTACTAAATTTGTTGGTGATTCTGTTAAGATTAAAAACAATGATATGTAAAAAAAACAAAACAAATAGCTGTAGACAGAAATAAGTTCAAGACGTAACAATCAGTGCAAAATTGTAGACAAGCATGCCATTCACCTATTTCTGCAAAAAGATCACTGGTTCTATCTTCAAGAAAAGAATATTTATAATCCAAGAGTTATTTCATCCGTTCTGTTTCCTGGTGACCTTCCACCTTTATTGTGACCTTTTCACTAACCGCAACGAACAGACATGCCTCGAGCAACTATTGGGACAAATCAGCCCTGACCTCAAGTGGAACTTGTACATATGATTCATTGCTAAAGATGCTGATAAAATGGTCGGTTCACTATCAGTCAGTTAAGTGCCTTATGTGATGAACGCTTTGGGTGATTATGTCTCGAAAGACATGACTGGCTGGGTAGATTATCATCCTGCAGTAGATTGCCATTGACTTTCTGCGGTAGACTGGTTGCCAGCCAAGGCTATAGAATCCAATCTGTCTTATTTTTTGACTCATAGCTAGTAGGGGAAGAGATGTATTATATCATTAACTAGTAATAAATGGGGGATCGGTTTATTACTTCATAACTATATAAAACCGGTCCCCCACTTTATGTCCAATAAAACCCTTAATCAGGTTTTCAATTATTATAATCAGTCAGTCATTAAGTGCCATACGTGGTACATACTTTTGGCGATCATTTCAGATTTTATGTTAAAATAGAATAGTTATACATTTTTATTTATCAATCAATTTTAAAACAACTAGAAAACCTATCAGGATTTATTAGAAGCAGTCTTAATTTACCTACATAAGTCGATGGCACTGTACTGATGGCAGACTTAGAAAGAAAACTGAAAGAACTTACCATATTCTCTTAAGTATAATACAACCCATATTTCTGAATTAAATGCCATATATGATACACATTTTGGGCAATCATGACTCTTTCGAGACATGATTGAATGGGCAGAAGATTATCCTGCAGTAGGTTGCCATTGCTTTCTGTGGTAGACTGATTGCCAGCCACGGCTATAGAACCCAATTTATCCTGTTATTTCACTCATAGCTAAAGGGAGAAGAGATGTATTATATTACTTAATAATAATTAGTAGGGGATCAGTTTATCACTTCATAACAATATAAAACTGATCCCCCACTTTATGCCCAATAAAACCCTTAATCATGTTTTCAACTATTGTATTCATTCAGTCAGTTAAATGCCATACATGATACATGCTTTGGACGATCATGTCTCTTTTGAGACATGACTGACTAGGCAGAAGATTATCCCACAGTAGGTTGCCATTGCTTTCTGCAGTAGACCAGTTACCAGCCAAGGCTATAGAACCTAATCTGTCCTATTATTTAACCCATAACTGGAGGGAAGAGACAGATTAATACCTTTCCCATGAGTATTTGTGCATAAGTGAATGCGAGGAATTCAACTGGATTTCAAACTCGGCTCCCCAATTTGTCATTCCGAGTCGATATCCATTGCACCACAATCATTTATATGTAAATTTTCTTAAAAAGTTTTACCATAATATCCATAAGAATCTAAATGTTGTCCATATATTTGACTAAAATATTTAATTTTTCAGGATATTCAAAAATAGAATTGAAATGAACATTCATTTTTCTTTTAATTTACTTTTCAAAACCTATTTTTGAGAAAAGATTCTTTGTTATAATGTTAATGTTATTAAAACGTGGCAGATTCTGTGCATGAGTCATTCCATATTAAATCAACAAGAGTCTGACCATCACCATACATTTATAGAGTCTCATGATTGGTATCTATTTAACATCTCTATTGGAAAATAGTCAAAAAATTGACATATTGAATATCTCAATTGTTTTTAATCTAAAAAACTAAATTATAAACCATTTTAAAGTACTTGAATAGATCTAATAGGTGATCAATTTATTTTTTTGTTTAAAAGTTAAATAATAATTTGACCATAACCTCTGACCTTTAATTTCTCAAAAAGCATAACTTTTTAAATATTTGGCAAATAAGTTGTCTGTTTTATGGCAAAATATGTACAAAATGTCAGTGGTGGACTTTTGACTGTTGTCAGAGTTTGGGTTTTGTTTAACAGCATATCAACCTCTGTGGGTTACTTAATGCCAAAAAGGTGGGTTTTTAGGGTTTTTTTTTTTTTTAAATGTTTGGTTATAATGAAAAGGTTGATTTAGTCAGATTTTGATGAAATTTTTTTATTATTTTTTGATTTTTAGTAAACTGAAGATGTCTTCTAGTTTTGTATTCAAAAGTGCATTGTTGGTAATAATTTTTTTCTTCAAAAATGTATTATGATAATAATTATTTTTTTCTTTCAAAAATGTATACTTCTCTATAAAAGTCTATTTTTATGTATATATTTCCATAAAAGTCTATTTTTATACTTTCATGGTGATTTGACCCTAGTTTGGAGAGTTAACTATTTGCCCATAGCTGGGACCTTAACAGGTGCTACCACTTCGGGTTAGGTCGGATCTGGAAACAACAACAATTAAGAGGTGGTTCCATGCTCCTCACAACCTCCTAATAGGAGGCCTTGCTGCCAGATACAGTTTACCATCATACCCAGGACCCACTGTGGCCTAAGTTATAAGGTTTTACTGATTTGGGCTAAATTTAAAATGGTGGATTTTGGTATTTACCACTATATGCTAACATTTTTATATCTCCTAATATGGTCAAGTTGTATATCATTAGAAATGTCTTTGAATGTTGATTAATATTCACACAAGAACTATGGTCATAAAATCAACAGAATTCGTGGTTGAATATTGATCAATTTAGTGAATAGTAAACAACCCTATATTTGGTTGATACTTGATATAATGCAAAAATATCACAATGATGAAATCTATCAATTATTAATTATAATGATTTATGCACGACTCATGCATGCAATTACAAGCAATCCATATTTTAAATTTTTAAATCATATTCATGCTTGGCATATGAATATTTTAAAAAGTTTTTTAATTTTTGCTTGTCTTTCAGTCCTTTTGCCTGACCTGTTCTCCTTTTCGGAAATACCTATGAAGCATGCTGAACCACTGGACTAAGAAGTACAAAAAAATAAAATGGCTGAAAAATTGTCTTGCATTTTATATGCAAAGCTGAAATTTTATTTTGTCCCCTACCCCATCTAATTTAATTTTATCTCATTGTCACTATCTAATACTGTTCCATATTATTATTACTTAAACTACATTATTGTTATTATTACTACTATTTTATTCTGTTCTACAAAATTCTCTTCCGCATTTCCTGACAGTTACAATCTCAAAGAATTTAAATGTAAAGTCAATAGTCATCTCCTGTCTCACTAACTTACATCCTCTCTCTCTCATGCTTTTTCTTCGTCTACCCCACTCTCATCAGTACACTTTTCTACTCTCTTCCTGACACCCCCTGCAACCTCTCACTCCTCATAACATTCCTCCTTGTCCACCCCACTCTCATCAGTAATCTCTTCCCTCTCCTACTCTCTCCTTACACCCCTGCAACCTCTCAATTTTCATAACATTCCTCCTATGTAACCCCCTGCACAACAGTGGCAGTAAAATGCCTTGCTTGGGGGCGACACAATTAAAAAAAAAAAAAAACCCAAGAGCATTGTCAGTTGTTATCAACTATCTCCTTGATTTCTCTTTTTTTTTTTGTTCTTATCCATTCACACTTGTGTCTAAGTGGCTTTACTGCCTTGCTTGGGGTGAAATGATAAAAAAAAAAAAGAGATCTAGAGTAAGCTTTCATTTTATCTCATACAGTCACTTCGATTTCATCCTGTTTCATATTATTTACTTACACAGCATTGTTGCAATTTTTACAATTACTTTTTTCTAATGATCTACCAAATCAATACCCAAGATCCTCTCAAGGTAGAGGGCTACTTGTGTGATGCTGTATGAGCATAAGAAATGGCCAGTAGCAAAGTTCATGAGATTATGCAGAAAAGATACTGGTTAACCATTGAAGAGTAAGCAAAGTTCAAAGTACCAGCCATGTTCATAATTTAAAAAGAAAGGTTAAAAAATGTCCCTGCACTTGATATGCTAGAAGTTGAGGCCTCCTGCAGACTAATTTTAGTCTCCAAAATACACAATTGTTGTGGCCTGTAATTTTCTCTCAGATGGTCACTTCTACTTAGCCTGGCTCTGTAATAATACTTTTTTTTAAAAACAACATTACTACTGCTACTAATGTAAAAAGAATCATCATGAAGTATAGGCAATTCTTATCCATACCAATTGATCCATTGTAATATCACTACACACATTCCTATCATTGACCAACTGGAGAGAAAGAAAGAAAAATAACAGGAAGAAAATATGGGCAATGGTGCATTTTTTTATTACTGCAATCATGCAAGACTGTTTTCACTACTGTGATTTATTACTTGATGTTCAGTTGTTTGTTTGTTTTTTTTTAATCGTGTCACCCCAAGCAAGGCATTTTACTGCCACTGTTGTGCAGGGGGTTACATAGGAGGAATGCTATGAAGAGTGTGAGGTTGCAGGGTGTGTCCAGAAGAGAGTACTGATGAGAGTGGGGTGAATGTAGAAAAGTATGAGAGAGAGGATGTAAGTTAGTGTGACAGGAGATGACTATTGACTTTGCATTTAAATTCTTGGAGATTGTAACTATCGGGAAAGCAAGTATGCGGAAGAGAATTCCACAGGCGGGAAGTTTGAGAAAAGAAGCTGTTGGAGTAGAATTTGCGTTTACAATTTATTGGTTTCACAGTAAAAAGATGGGGCCTAGTTGCTAATCTTGTGGCTCAAGGAAATTCGTATATAGGGAGTACCAGTGAGCTAAGTTCATCGGAGCAGAAGCCGTGAAAGTATTTGTAGAAGAGACACAGAGAAGCCACACTGCGTCGGTGAGAAAGTGACTATATCCTAGATGCCAAGTCAGAATCGATCACATTACAGATTGTATTGCTGGTTTGCTTTTTATATAAAGTAAGGTTCTTGCTAAAGTAATTTTTCAATATTTTTTAATATATTGCTAGCTTGCTTTTTGCATACAATCCTTTCTGTTACTGTGGTATAGTGCCTGGCTTTATAAGATTAGGTTCTATAGCCTTGGCTGGTAACCGGTCTACTGCAGAAAGCAATGGCAACCTACTGCAGGATAATCTTCTGCCTAGTCAGTCATGTCTCAAAATATAATAGTTGAAAACATGATTAAGGGTTTTATTGGGCATAAAGTGGGAGATCAGTTTTATGTTGTTATGAAGTAATAAACTGATCCTCCACTAATTATTACTTAATATAATACATCTCTTCCCCCTCTATTATAAGTCAAATAACAGGACAGATTGAGTTCTATAGCCTTGGCTGGCAACCAGTCTACGGCAGAAAGCAATGGTAACCTACTGTGGGATAATCTTCTGCCCAGTCAGTCATGTCCCTTTTGAGACATGATCACAGAAGTGTGTATCACATACGGCATTTAACTGACTGACTGATTGAGGATAAACTAACAAAAATCACAGAATATTTTATAGAGACTAGACATTTTTGAAGCACACTGACATGTGTCGAAATCCTCATATTATTTACAAACTTTATGTTTCGTTCAATTTTGCAATGAAATTTGAATAAGCTGATTTGTTGGGAAAAATACTTTGACAAAAAACCTACTTTGCAGTTTAATAATTTCTTTAATTTTATAGGGTTTCATGATAGTATTTTTAAATATGAATATATTACTTTTACTGTGAAACCAATAAATTGTAAATGAAAAATTCTACTCCAGCAGCTTCTTTTCTTGCACTTCCTGCCTGTGGAATTCCCTTCCATTTACTTGTTTTCCCGACAGCTATAATCTCCAAGAATTTAAATGTAAAGTCAATAGCCATCTCCTATCTCACTAAACTGCATCCTCTCTCTCATGCTCCTTTCTCCGTACACTCCACTCTCATCAGTATTCTCATCCTTCTCTTACCCACTTCCTGACACCCCCTGTAACCTGTCACTCTTTCTCATAACTTTCCTCCTATGTAACCCCATGCACAACAGTGGCAGTAAAATGCCTTGCTTGGGGCGATATGATCATAAAAAAAAAAAAAATATATATATATATATAAAAAACAGTGATGATTCAAATATACTGTCTTAATAATATGTATAGGAAAAACTACTAAAAAGTTGTAAGTTTAAAAATGTATTTTTTTGACAGTATTTATTTATTTCTATTATCATATTTGATATTTCAGACCGTCCTCGGCCTTTCATCAGAAACAAATGATTTTAAAAGTTAAATTAGAAACGTATTTCGCGAGAGCGTTCGTCCAAGAGATTGTTTACATCACGTGACGACGCAGAAAGCGACAGATTTGTTTAAAAATATTTGTAAACGTAAACCAATCTTTAATAATACTTATAAATTTTGTTTTAGAGAAAATTTTTTTAAGTGTATCTAAAAAATGTTTAACTATTGAAATATTTATAAAGATTCAAAACACCTAAGCCCCTATTTAACCCTAGCCTGTGTGTATTTAATTTTAAAATCCAGTATTTTTCTTTCTTTCTGTTTATATATTCTGTATATATAAAACTTTAAAAAAAAAAAAAAAAAAAAAAAGAAGACAATATTGCATTTTTATTAAATAAGTATTTTTTTTTTAATCATTAAATTGTTTTTAAAATAGTGGGCATATTTTTATGTTAAATAATAGAACATTTAAAAATAAAAAATGAAAATTTATTATACTAAGCGATGTACCCAAGTAAAGCCAACTGTATTTTGTACCCGCCTTACTTATTTAGTTTTGATCAGTCAATGTATAGCTATTTAAAACGTATGATTTACTAACAAAAGTTACAGAATTTTATATATAGATAGGTACTGCTAGCTTGCTTTTTTATACACAGTAGGCTTTACTAATATTGTCAAAGTGCTTTTGTAATATCTAATCTAATCTATTTAATCTAAAATATTTATAAATAGAACTTTGTCTGTGTGTGTGTGTGTGTGTGTGTATCCATTACCTATAGACTCTGAAACGGCTGAACCAATTTTCTTGAAAATTTACACAGTTGTACTATAAGCGTCTGCAAGTGTTCTTAGCTAGGTTTTGTGTCAAGGTACTGCCGATAAATATCGATAATCGAAAAAATCGGGTTATAGAAAGAGTTTTTCCAATTTTAATCAAATTTAATACACTCATAGACAAAGACATAAGAAACGATATTCAGAAGTTTTAAGGTTGCAGTTCTTACAATAGTGCAGAAAATTTGATATCGATACCAGTAAACCAAAATTTGATTTACTTCCATTCATTTTTTTTTCAGTCTACGGTTTCGCTTTAACTGGAAACAACTATTGCTTTTTAGTTTTTCGTGCCAACGTCCAAAGAGTCTGAGCTCCAAGACCATGGATTAGTTTTAAAGCTTTCATTACACCCGAGCAATGCCGGGATATACTGCTAGTATTATAATGTACTGATTTGTGCTTAAATACATAAAAAAATCTTTTTCTGAATATGTTTTGCTGAACTGAGTTGCATCTTTAATGCAACGTAATAGGGATAAGTTTTTTGATATATTTGAATGGGGGTTGAATTAAAAGAACCTGATGGGCAGCTCAAAAGGTAGGGATCATATTTTGTAATGATTAAACTAATTTTAAATATTAAAAAATTAAATTTTTTTGCCACCTAGCTATGGATTCATAAAAAAAGTGTTAATGAATATTTTAACCTTAAATATCTACAGCTGTGTAAATTTGTGGCTAAATCAGAAAACCTAAATACACAGTTAAAACTTGTTGTTAAATTAACATTGTAACTGTTACAATTGATGGGATCGTTACTTTTTTTTTTTACTTATGAAATGACAAAAGGATCAGAGTAGTATCTGTGTTCTGTGATAAGTTTTTTAGTCAAAAATTGTATGTAGTACATAAAAAAAATAGCATATTTAGATTTCTTCCTTTCTTTAAAGAAATGTTTTACAGTAAGTGATTTTTAAAAGTGGCTACAATTGAAGTTGGTGTCACAATAAAAACCCCCTTGGTAGCCCTGGCGAAGTATCAAGTATTCAGCTATTTGACAAGATTATGAATTTCGCTGCAAACTGTGCCAGGGTTCCAAATGCACAGGGAATACTGGAGGGGTGTAGTGAGTTCTATCTTGGCCAAGGCCGTAAGACGATGACAATTGGAGATACTAAAATCAAACGATGTACAAAAATTTAAATATCTTGTAAGTGTATTAACAGAGAATCGCAAGTGTGACACTGAAACCCAAAGGCATATTGAGAAAGCAAAAGATGTATTCAAGAAGCTAAGCAGAGTATTAAGAAACAGAAATATTTGATTAAAAGCAAATAAGAGTATGGAATTGTTGTATGATATCAGTCCCCTTTTATGGCTGTGAATTCTGGACAGTCTCCTAAAAGATGAAGAAGGGACTTGAAACAACAGAAGTGTGGTGAGGATATCATGAACCAAGCATGTGAGAAATAGAAACAGAAAGGAAACTTGTACTTAAGATCTTGAAGAGACAGTTGAAATTTTTAAGGGAACATAATGAGGAAAGAGAGCTTGGAAAATCTGATACTCACAGGACATATTAAAGGACGGAAGAAAACAGAGAGCTTCAGTAAATGGATGGTTGAACAAAGTTTAGGATAGATAAAAAAAAAGACAAAATTTATTAAAAGCTAGGAAAGACAGGAAGCAGTGGAGAGCTATCATTACCGATGTCTTGAAGGGGTATGGGAGATAGAATTATTCTTTGATGATAAACATGAAAGTTATTGCTCTTTGTTTCACATTTTTTTTTTAGTAAATTCTTGTTTTGTTCTCCCGAAGGCCTTTACCCCTTCAAATTTTTCTGAAACATCTTTATTTCCGTGCAAATGTAAATGCTGAACTCAAATCGATAATTGTTTATTGACGAAACCTACCTTTTTGCAAGTTTACAACCAGAAAAATATCGAAATTCTTTCCGCTGGTAATCTCACCTTGTAACCACACTTCAAAAAATGTTATTCACTGCAAAATGAGCTCACGCCTAGTTTGCCGATTTTTTGACCAATTTACTTCCTTTTTGCAATTCATACATTGAAATTGAGTTCCGAACCCAAACAAATCGGAGTATTTGCTCAAAGGAAGTAAACGGGCTGAAAAAAGTATCCTATGCCGCATGTCATTCAGCGGTGAATCAGATATGAGAACGGTGGTAAGGGGTGAGATATAGTCCAAATTCTTTCTGGTCGATAACAGGAAAACAGGTAGGTTTCTTCAATAAACAATTACAGATTTGAATTCAGCATATAAACTTCCTTAATTACATGCAAATGTAAGAAAGATTTGACAGGGTAAAGGCCTTCGGGGAACAAAACAAAAATTTACCTTTTTTTTTTTTAAAGGAATCCATCAGGATATAAACAGTTTGAAAGGAGTGAAAATATTTCAGTCTGGTGCCATGTCAAAATATTCTTTTTAAAAAAACAAGAAAATCTTAAGAACAATGATAAACAACAGGTAAGCATTTTGAAAACCATTTAATACAAAAATACAGTATGTCAACAAGTACAAGACTTGCACGTTGTGTGAAGTAAATACACTGCAAGTGAACTGCAAGTCAGTAGAATCACTCTCTACTCTACTACAATACTGTCCACATATTCAAGAGGATATTTCTTATTTTCCTCCAACTATAAACATTTATTATGCTTAAATCAGAACCACTGTCTAGTTTTAACTTGATATTTTTGTTCAGGACTTTTCACTTGTACATATTTTTTCATATTCTGACTTAAAGATTCATTATTGTTAGTCACTATTTACCAATGTTCCTTGGTGAATTTTTACGTGAAAACCATAGTTCACAAAAGTTGACTTAGTAACATTTTTTGTGTGTTTTTGCTGATACTGTGCTCGTGGAATATTATATTCACAAATAGTTGAGTTCCAGCCCAGAACCTTTGTCACAAAAATGCTGTGTTGGTGATCTTTTTTCTTAAGGTCAGTCAAAATTTCCATCACCAAAAATGCTATATTTGACCAAAGCCATAATCATTGATGCCAAGTTGTTGTATTTTGCCAACTGCACGCTTTTCAACACAAAAATGTCATATTTTGGTCCACAACACAATCTTTGTTACCAATGTTGTAACCCTAAAAGATTACTGCATGAGTAATCACCAAAATGAAGGTTAGGAATAGTAGTATATCAACAAGTACAAGACTCGCACATTGTGTAAAGTAGATACATTGCTAGTGAACTGTTAGTCAGTAGAATCATTCTCTACTCTAGACAAAAATGTCCACATATTCAAGAGGATAGGAACATCCCATTCCTGTAGATAGGTAGATATACAACAATTAGAATGTTTACCATTGTTTTCTTAAAGATGGCAGTTTTTAGTGTTTTCAACCTATAAGGCATAAAAGTCCACCTAAGCAATCCGATTGAACAATTAATTGTGGTGATTTTCTTAAGTTTATCATCAATTTGCATTTGATGGTATGTGCTTTTTAGATCAAATTTTCATAAAGGATTTCATTCCTGTAAACAAACGTAATATATTGTCAGTGCTTGAGAAAGGATAAGAATCCAAACAAAGCTTCTGGTTTATGCTTGATTTATAATCACCCCAGATCCTAAAATGATCATTTGGCTTTCTCAGAATTACTATTGGTGACATCCATTTACTTCCACCCTGGGGAATATGTTCCAAAATACTCTGTTCAACCATTTTTCACAACTGCCATGAGTAAGAAGCAAATTGGAAGCCCCACTGGTTCAAAATATGAAGGGTTACAATTTACTTTCAATTTAATCTTTGCACTTTTCTTTCAAGGTTCCACTGCCATGTTGAACTGAATGCATAGCATGAATTAGACATGTGCTATCAACCTTAAGCACATCTATTTTATTAAACTCACTACAAATAGGAAATGAAACAAAGTATTATTTTTTATGTGTTAAAAAGCTCTTTAAAAGAATTCAAAAATAGAGCCCGCTTTTATATACCTAAAGAAAATGGAATATATATAAAACAGCCATTTATTTCTGTCTTACTTGTAAGTTTGATTTGATAGGGTCATCTAACACTATTGTTGATACCAAAAAGGGAAAGGGAGAGAGAGATAATAATTGAATCTTTCTTTCTTATCTAGATCGAGGCAAGTGATATGTTTAGACCACACAAGTGAGATAGATAATAATTTTTATGACTCTTGAATGCTGTCAAAGATTTTATCGCAAAAGTTGGAAATCTATTTTCACTAAAACTGTGTTTCTCCAATATTGAAAAATTTAACAACTATTGATAGAAGTGAAAGCTATTTAAGCAACAGGGCATGGTGTATTTGATGGCCCCAGTGACAGCTACTTCCCACTGAAAAGGAGTCAAAATTTCTGGAACTTTGTGAAATTTCACAACACTGAGAATAAAAGGAGAAACATGATTTTCTTTTCAACCAAAAACAGATAATTTCTTATAGCAATTGAAACGATAGAAACACAGATGGGAAATAACCATACACGCTGAAAGCGAAAAAGCAAAAAGAACGATAATTAAAATTTGACCATTGGGCTGAAACATGCCCCTTAGTTTGTAGTGAGAGATGGGGTTGATCAGATGACCAATGAAAAAGCACCCTGGTGGATTTTGGGAAAGTCAAAGGAATGTTCCACATCCCTTGAATAAAGTGGCACAGGCAGAGAGGGAGATGAGGTTGATCAGATGACCAAAAGAAGGATCCCTCATTGGTCATCTGAAAATGATAAGTGTATTCAAAATGCATCACAACCACACAGAATATAAACAGATGAATCAGTTGAGGGAAAAGTACAGTTGAGTACTGTAGATTTGGACCACTACGGAGCAAGTTGACATGACAGACATGTTGTCACATGACCACCTGCCTTAGAAGAAACTCCGATATATGCGTTGTGATGCAGTGGATATTGACTAGGAACAACAAATCGGGAAGCCGAGTTCAAATTCCAGTTGAATTCCTTGCATTCACAGACATACAAATACCCTTAAGAAAGGTATTAATCCATCTCTTCCCTACAGTTATGGGTTAAATAATAAAATAGATTGGGTTCTATAGCCTTGGCTGGCAATTAGTCTACAGCAGAAAGCAATGGCAACCTACTGCAGGATAATCTTCTGCCCAGTCAGTCATGTCTCTTTTGAGACATGATCACCCAAAGTGTGAATCACGTATGGCACTTACCTGACTGACCAGATCAACCAACTTAGATAGTGTTAGACGTGGGTTGGAATTATAGTTGTCTGAATGCAACAGTGGTAAATTCTAATCAAATACTGGACTGAACAGTATATATATATATATATATATATAACTCCTTATTGTTAATTTTACAAAGATTTCCTTTTACTATTGTGGATGGCAGCTCTGTCTGGATCATTGATACAGCAGATTTTTGTTGACTTTCAACCCAGACCGGCTTTGTCATCAATCAAGCACAAAGTCTTTCATAGTGTTTTGACCCCAGTTTGGGGATTAACTATTTGCCCATAGCCAGGACCCTAACAGGTGCTACCACTCCGGATCAGGATGGACTTGGGAACAACAGCAATTAAGAGGTGATTCCATGCTTCTCACAACCTCCCAATCAGAGGCCTTGCTGCTGGATGTAGTTTAACATCATACCCAGGACCTACATTTGGATATAAAAGTTTGTAAAGATATGAAAAACTTGGCCTTGACTTCTTTGTGGCCAAGTTGGGTAATGCATTCCGGGTTCAACAGATATGAAAACCTTCAAGTGATCTAGGAGGTTGCCATCGATTTCTGCGGTAGACGGGTTGCCAGGCAAGAGTCTGTTGTGAAGCTGTTAGGAAGATTTTGCTGATGTCATATCCAACAGAAGTGGAAGAATTGACATTTAACCAAATTAAAAATGTTATTCTAAGAAATATTTGACCAAAGAAAAGGTTGGTAATTGCCAGAAAAACCAAGTTCTTAAAACAAGAATGTAAAGAACCCATTACAGAATGTCTGGACTAGCTGCAAAATGCCAGCAGATATTGTGAATTTCAATGTTTAGAACAAGAAGAAATGTCTATTGATGAGGAATTAATTCAACTAAGACTGATAGAAGTTATGTATTATCAGTATAACTCGGATATAAGAGACCCTGATATAAGAGCGTTTTTTCACTGGCCCCAAATTAGAGCCTGTGGTAATGTATATAAAAGAGACCAAACCCGGATATAAGAGAACTCTTATCCAGTCTCGACAACTCTCTTATATCAGAGGATATGCCATACTTAGCATCGCATAACAGAAGCTATTGAAAGACACAGTTGTGTCCCTTTAATTGTGTTATCAGTAGAAGCTGAAACGGTGGAATAACCAAGGTGTATTAACACGTGTCCAAGTTAAATTAATGAACTCCAACAAAATAAAACATGGTGGTAGCAATGAATAATATGCAGTGAAAAAACCACGCTTAAAGTACAAATACAAATAAAACAAAAAGTGAGCCAGTCAGCCAGTTAATTGCCATACGTGAAACACGCTTGGACGATCATGTCTTGAAAGAGACATGACTGACTGGGCAGAAGATTATCCTGCAGTAAGTTGCCATTGCTTTCTGGCGTAGACTGGTTGCCAGCCAAGGCTATAGAACCCAATCTGTCCTGTTATTTAACCCATAACTGGAAGGAAGAGATGGATTAATACCTTTCCTAAGGTTATTTGCGCATAAGTGAATGCAATGAATTCAACTGGAATTCGAACTCGGCTCCCTGATTTCTCATTCTGAGCCGATATCCACTGCATCACAATGCACATCCGCAAAAAGTGAGTACATCACAATAATTGTGTAAATTTTGTTTTCTTATTTTAAAAGTAAAAAAAAAATTAAAAAAAAAAAAAAACGAAGGTAACCCAAAGTATCCCATTTCCAAAAGTGGACTAGTCTAATGAAAAATATGAAGCTTTTAACAAATGGGTTGATTTTATGTCTTCCTATTCTACTATCAACAATGTAGAGGAAAAAATAAAACCAATTACATTCTACTGAGCACAGGTTAAAAGGGTCAGAAAATAAAAAATACCCAGCTAACGACCAAGCTCAGGTTCATAGTCAAAACAGAAATATTTTCAATCAGTGTGTAAAAAGAAAAATATAAACAGGGTTAAAAAAAAAAAAAAAGTAGAAGACACTTTAGAAAAGAAATAGAAGAAAGAACATACCTTTATGAAAATTAAATTAAATGGAGTAAATTTAAAAATGCAAATTGATACCTGCTGCAATGTAACACTAATTCTAAAAAACTTTTGGGAACAAATGGGTCAACCAAAGTTAGAAAAATAGTCATTTAATATTAAGACAGTTTCATGAGTCATGTATAAAAGATTTTGGACAACATCTTGGCATCAATGATTATGGCTTTGGTCAAATATAGCATTTTTGGTGATGGAAATTTTGACTGACCTTAAGAAAAAAGATCACCAACACAGCATTTTTGTGACAAGGGTTCTGGGCTGGAACTCAACTATTTGTGAATATAATATTCCACGAGCACAGTATCAGCAAAAACACACAAAAAATGTTACTAAGTCAACTTTTGTGAACTATGGTTTTCACGTAAAAATTCACCAAGGAACATTGGTAAATAGTGACTAACAATAATGAATCTTTAAGTCAGAATATGAAAAAATATGTACAAGTGAAAAGTCCTGAACAAAAATATCAAGTTAAAACTAGACAGTGGTTCTGATTTAAGCATAATAAATTTTTATAGTTGGAGGAAAATAGGAAAAAAAAACATTAATGTTTTCAAAAGAAATAATTCGTTCTGTCACAGGTAAGAAAATAAAATTTGTAAGTGAATTTATTGTGAATGTAACTTTAATCAAAAACATGTTAAAATGAAAAAAAATTCAATGTATGGTAGGTCTTGAAAGCTGTCACAATGCGTTTAGTAAAATAAAGGAAGGTAAAGAAGTTGTTGGGTATTACCTATTTATTATACATTAATATTTCGAGATCAAACTCTCATCTTCAAAATGGCAGAAGAGGGAGTCCTGCCTTTTAACAAATGATCATTCCTGACTGCTGCTGCTGTCATTAATTGTATCAAGTGTGTGTGTGTGTGTGTGTGGTGTATATATATATATATATATATATATATATATATATATATGATTGATAGTTGAGACCTTTTTCTGATCTGATGATATCAGTCTGCTTTAATATGTGGTTTATCTAAGTATGAGTTGACCTGACCGTTAGTTTGACTTTTGCCAAAAATATTGTAATGAAAAACACAATTTTTTTGGTACAGATTGGATAGAAAAATTTAAATTATGGGATTGCTCAATCAATTCATTTTGCCAAAAATTGAGTTCTATCAATACAACAGAAGCTCTAAAAGGAGAATTAAAAAGTAAATTCCCAGAGGTATTTTTTTTAAGTAGGCTTGGAATGTATTATTAATTAAAAGTGAAATTTGAACTGAAAGAAAGCCTACAACCAGTCTTCAAAAAAAAGAAAGAAATGTACTCTTTGCATTGATCAAACAAATAAACAATGACATTGGTAACTGAAAATAAATTTGTGTTTTGCCACAAAGTTGAGCATAGCAACTGGGTTTCGCCAACAGCATATATTTAAATAATATTGAAGGAGATATGTCAGTGCACTGATTTTTTTTCCATGGGCTTAAATGACACCATCAAAGATTATCATTACCCACTTCCAGGGTTGGAAGAGGTTTTTTGCAAAGTTAAGCAAAGGTAAGATTTTTTCTAAAATAGTGTCACACACCTTCCAATTCAAGTAGATGACGAGTCTGCAAAATTTTTTTTCATCATAAATACACTCAGAGGATTATATAAATTTAATCATTTGCTGTTTGGCATTGAGGTTGCTCCAGCTATCTTCCAGCAAGACATGGACACGATGCTAAGTGGTCTTGACTTTGCAGTCACATACCTTGATGATATTTTGCTGAGAAGTGAGAACATGAAAGAAAAGAAAATATTTTTAAAGTATTTAAGAGAATTCAGGATTATGGATTCAAGCTAAGTGACAAAAAGTGTGAATTCTTTACAGACAAGATTAAATACTTGGAACAGATTATTGACAAGGATGGCAGGAGACTAGATCCAGCAAAAGCAAGTGCTATTAGGGACAGGCTGAAAATGTCAGTTCCCTACAAAGTTTCCTGGGATTAGCAAGCTATTACAATGTTTTTGTGAAAAACATGCATTGTTTGAGAGCGCCCTGAAATAAACTTTTGAAGAAAGACACAAACTGCGTCCGGATGACAAAGTGCCAGGAAGTATTTCAAAAAATGAAAATCATACAAACTTCAGATTTATTTTTCACACACTATGATCCTAAAAAGAAAGAATTGATCAAAGCAAGTGCTTATGATATCAAAGCTTGGATTATGCACAAAATTCAAAGACAGCTCTATTAAACCGATTACACATGCATCCAGGACACCGCTGCCAGTGAAAAGAAATTACTCAGTAATTGAAAAGGAAAGTTTAGGGATTATCTTTGCCTTTTAAAAGTTCCATAGATTTATTCATGAGAGGAAATTTACATTGCAGATAGATCATAAATTATTGTTAGCGATTTTAGATCAAAAAAAGGATTATCAACTCATACGGCTAACAGATTGCAACGACAAGGAACCATTTTTCTAAATTATGACTTCAGAATGAAGTTCTTGCCGTCATGTGGACGGATTGTCCAGACTGATTCCAAAGAATAATGGACTCCTTGAAGACACAGTTATTGCTTCTCTACAATCAGAGGTAGTGTTTAAAAATATTTTATGCTATCATCATCATTTATCCATCACAACCAATGGTGCATAGGGCAGCAACTTTTTGTTGATGCTTCTGTAACAAACTGTTTTTTTACGGGGCAAGGTTGTTAGCTCTGCACCCAACCCCAAAACCTGGAGGACTGGTGGACCATTGCTGGTCCTTTCATTTACAGCACCTGGTATTCCCAAATGGTCACCCATTTAAGTACTGACCAGGCTCAATGTTGCTTAACTTCAGTTGAATGGGAACCGGTGCATTCAACATGATATAGCCAGCCATAGACATTTTATGCAATACTGTACAAAAATTACCTGTAATGTTGGAGAAAATAAAAAAAGAAAGCACTGGATGACAAATTTATTAGTGAAATGAAAAACAAATTAAGAGACAAGAATAAAAAAAATTCTAAAGTAGAAAAAAAAAAGATAAATGATGATGAGGTAGGGGGGGGGGTCAAAAGATGCAGTACTAAGCTCACCAGTAGGCTAGCTGTTTTTCTTTGTTTTTCATTGCCTCGATGAAATGGATTTCATTTTTTCCTTTCTTGGTTATTACACAGGGCAGTTGTGAAACAGACAGCAACTAAGTCGCTACTAATACACAAAAGCCCACCAAGAAAACTTTCAAACTGCTAGCATTGCAGGCACCCTACTTTTTATGCCAGTCCAAGACTGGCCAAAATTTGCATGTTTGCGAATATCAAACAAACAAGAAATGCATGCATGACATAAATCGTCTTTAATAGCGACCATATTTCTTTTCTAATATTTTGCAACCAAGACACGTTTCAAATTTTAAGGTAAGTCATGTCTTTCGTCACATCATTCAATATTTGATGACATTCTCATCATGTACAGTGACAGAGTAGTACAAAAAGATCCTGAAGGAATTCCATGAATGACACCCTGGAGTATAAAGAGAAGCTATGTTTACTGGCATAGCAGGTTAAAGATATTGAAACTTTGGTAAATGTCGTGCAAAAGCTGTACTTTGGCGGCTAAGGCACCACCAATTAAGTTTAATCCATGGTCAGAAACTGACTGCTTATAGTCACATCTTCATATTGATTTTGCTGGTCCAATGAATGGATCATACTATCTTATTGTCATAGACAGCTTTTTGAAATTTTCAGATGTAAGAGTCCAACCAAGCAAGTAGTAATACAATTTTTACACAAACTGTTTGAGTTTTGGAGTTCCAAATACGATTGTGTCTGATAATGGTACACAATTTACATCATGAGAGTTCAAGGAATTTTGCAAGATGTTTGTGTTGAAAAACATTACAATTGCCCCTTACCATCCTAGAAGCAATTCCTAGGCAGATTGTTTCATGGATAGCTTCAAAAGAGCTTTAGGAAAAGCCAATGGTGGATTTGCAGATGTATAGACTGATAGTGAATAAAAAAGTCACTTCAGTCATGTCTCCAGCAGAGATAATGTTTGCACATAAGATACGAACAGTGTTTGATAAACTGATTCCCAAAAGGGGAAAAAAATATGAGCATATAAAAAAAAACTAAAAAAAAACAAACTGGAGAGACTTTTACAATATTGGTCAAAAGGTTTTTTTTACCGCATGTATTGGGCGAATAAGACATAATGTACTATTATTCCTAATCTCTTTTTTGGTGATTACTTACATAGTAACCTTTGAAAGGTTACAACACTAAGAGAAGACTTATGGTAATATCTCAAGATGATACAGTGACACGCATAAATATTGGATACATGTTATTTTCTGTTACAACTCTAGTTTATGTTCGCCATTTTGCCTGATATTTGGTAAGTAATATCTCGTAAAGTTGTTTTAGTTGTATGTAGAAGGAAAATTAAAAACTCATGGTTAAATCCATTTTTTTTTATCAAAGTATGGTTAACAATGTGGGATTGTGTTTCATTTTGGTGGACTTTTTTTCTTAAGTTAATCATGTTCCCAGTAGAAAAGCAAGTATGATAAGGCAAATATTACGAGTAATACTTGCTAGAAATGGTGTACCAAAAATATTAGTATCAGATAATGACCCATAATTTTTTTGATAAAAGTCAATATTTTTGGTTAAGGAAAATTTTTTTGATAAGACCTGTTAATTTTCATGAGTCGCTCCCCTTTGACACTTTCTTAACTAGAAAAAGACAATGTTAGCCCAAAGTGCTAAGCAGCCATCTTTCACTGGGACTCCATGTGAAAAGCGAAGCATTTTGGATAAATCATTCTCTCTCCATACCTTATCAGAGTTCCTTAAAATTACAGAACCTATTCTCAAATTTATTTGTGGAAGGTAGGAAAGCAAATTTGCCTCAAAAGTGGTGAGTGTTAAAGATATTGTATTTGATGACACAGAAGACTGCATTTTAAATTACAATATTACCGTTATTTATGCTGTTGATACTACTATTTACTCTTGTTTTAGAATGTAAGGCTAATGGGTTCAGTAAAGTTAAATAGGTAAAATAAAACTAAAAAATGACAATCTGTTGTTAACTGGAGCAAGAAATGGCTTGTTAATTTTAATGCCTCCAAAATGTAACAGCATTCTTTCAGTGCTAACCCTTAGAAGAAGGACTCATTGTGCTTTCCAGGCTAATGTTCTCATTTGACAAACTGGTAATATTAAATACATAGGTAGATTTGCTGCTAAGAAAGTTGGCTTACTGTGTCATGCTAGACAATAATTCTATCGAGAATTTATCTTACACCTTTATAGCTAAACCTTTTGTTTATGCATTAAATAGTGCTGCCACATCTGGTCAGATGCTTGTGCTATGTATTTAGCAATTCTTGGTAAAATTCAAAGAAGAATCTGCAATGTTATTGGTCTTGACCTGGTTTCTTGTCTTCAGTCAATTTCCCATGACTGTAGAGTAGCTTTCCTGTGCATTTTTCATAAACATTTTCATGATAATTGTTCTGATGAGCTTTCCTCTTTGTTACCTTGATTTTATGAATTCAAGCACATTACAAGATTGGCACAAAATAAATAAATAAATGCTTTTTCTTTTATAAGTAAATTTGTGGAAGAGAAAAGGGCATCAGATTACTGTTAATTCCTACCAGTCTTTTAATAAAATATTTGACTAAGTGATTTGATGTGATAAAAGATAAAGTTTAGGAAATAGATTTTTGAGTGACCAGGTCAAAAACTGTTTTTACTGTATCTTGACCACACATTAAGAAAATAAATGATAATAGAATTTTCCCTTTCTCCAGGCAATAAAAAAAACGCCTGGTTACGGATAAAGTGTCAGGGCTATAAAAACATCCAACGGCCTACACATGAAGCTTTATTAAGATAAAAAGATAAAAAATCCTGGAAAATACGTCGTTGAAGGCTAACTGCAGATGGGATGTCTGCGGGATGCTTACACATCAAAGGAAGCAAAATTTAAGTACCTTGAAATTTTGGACTTACAGTCACCAATGCTTATTGTTTGTTTTAAGCCGATTGTCTAGTGAACTTCCGATTATTTCAATATAAATACAAGTGATTTTTCTGAGCCGATCAGTTCAGCCAGGCGTGTGCTTGAAGTAGCTACGTGTGTCAGGCACACTGAAGAAGGGAAACTCCGTTCGTCTGAGTCGGTCAGTTCGGCATTTGATCTCCATTAATTAGAGTTAGAGCTGAGTGTCACATCGCCTACCCCAACTGCAAGACTAACTCTGAACGAAATAAAGCATCGATTTAACTCATCCAAGTTGTGGAAGTTCGCTCCTTATAGTTTATCTTGTGCTCCCAGCTTGAGACTTCAACTTTTTCAACCAACCCCTGACAACATTACAGGATGGAGAACAGCCACTGGAAAAAATTTTCAGACCTTCAACTGGGGTGTTACACTGTTTTAGAGTCTATAAGATCTCCCCAGTAACACATATGAACTGAGCAAGACACCTTAAATAAAGAACTCAAAAACAGAGTTTCAAGAGAGTTCTGAATGAGCATTTGTTAGAGTACTATTGGAGTTAGTTGAGACATATCATAAACTTTAGTATCGCAAGTTATAATAGTGGAGTCAAAATGTATATGGAGTAAGGAAAATACATTTTGATTTAGCACACATAACAGTGATGACAAGAAATTAGAACCACATTTGTGTGATTTTTTTCTTTGCTGTGCATAAAGAAAGAAAAACTCAGATATTAATAAATATGAAAGAATCATTAGGCCTAGTGGTAAAAATTCAACAACAGAAATAACAGCAGTTGTTGGAACTCCACAAACAGCAACAAAAGTTAATTGAAATAATTCTTTCACTCTTGACATGGTGGCAAATGCCATAGCTGAATTCACATAAAATTCAGATGATGGAATTACCTTTGCTACTTTATTTGTATTAAATTTACTGAGACAAATGCAGTGACTGTGAAGACAAGAAAATTAAAGACTTTTTTGAGAAAGTTAACTCCAGTAGAACATGAAAAATACTGTAATTTTCTACTTGCGAGAACATCAGAAGAAATTTGCTTTGAAGAAATGGTAAACATTCTAAAAATTTATTGAGAAAAGTTTGTTATTTAATACTTGTTGGAAATGTATGAAAATAAGATGAATATTTTGTTATATATGCTGAAATCATTAACAAGCATGAAAATTCAAATTAAACAAGCTGACTACAGATATGTTTAAAGGATTATTTTTTTGTTCAAGTGTTAATGATGAGAAAAGATGCAGAAATATTTGCTAAAATCTTAACAAAACTGAAATGGAATTAAAACTAATACCACAAGAAATATGGGATGAATGTCAGAGAACCCTAAATCTGAGACTAGATACAAAACAAATTGATGAAAAAGAAAGCGCATATATACAAGCCAAAAATAATGTGGAAAAAGAAAAGTTAATCCATGTTTCAGATGTGGAGGGTTAGATTTTAGAGACAATTGTCCCTTTAAGAATTTAAAGGGCTACAAATGTAGAAAAGCAGGACATAAAAAGTCATGCTGTAAAACTAAAGCAAAGAGAAGTTTTCAAAGAAAAAAATTTTGTACAATGTTGAGATAGAAAAAATAATTACAGACATCAAAAGAAAATTTGTGTACATAAAAATTAATAATGTGGATTTAAAAATGCAATGAACACTGGCAGTAATATCACAATAATCAATGAAGCCACATGGAAAGCAAACAGAAAACCTATATAAAAAAGAACTTCGAAAATCACACATGGTGTATTGGGTGAGAAATTATTTTAATTTTTCAAATGACCTGCAACAGTTCCTTTTGTGATAAGTGCATAAAAGCTAATACTTATGCTTATTCAGTACTGATTGGATGAAATTATTTGAGCTCTGGGATTTACCTATAAACATTTATTGCAAGAATATAAGTGTCCATGTGACCATTAAAAAAAAACAAAAAACAAAGTGAAAATTTAACAGAAGAATTGAAAAAATATTTTCTGGATTTTCTTTCAGATAAGTTGGGCCAGTGTCCCAAAGTCAAAGCAAAATTTCAAGTGGAGAAAAGGACTGATGCCAGTATTTAAACTGAAATGGAGTTTTGACCGGGTTAAACAAGTGTTTAAAATCATATTACCAAGTTCTGAAGAAATATTTTTCGATCATTCTGAGGTGTATTTGCAAATACAGGTTGAAGAATATAAAAGAAAAAGAAAAAAGAAAAGATAAAATAAGAAAAAAATTTGGTAAAAGGAAAAAATATGACCACAAAAAGCATTGAAATCATTTAAAGAAAAGATTTAATGTAGAAAAGCTCACAAGAAAAGAAGAACCTATGCAAGTACTGTATGATATCTTTGATATACCAACACCTCAATAATTCATTGAATGTATGAGTACCAGAAAAATCAAACATACGGAAAAACTAGTAATTGACCCAAAACAAAGGAAATGCAAATTTCAGTACATGGCAAACTTGCCAGAAACAGGTGGGGTGAATATTAACAAATAAAATATTTAAAAAGATAAAACATCTCAAGAGGTTGTGAAGTAAATTAAATAATTTCCATTAACACAAATGAACTTGGCAAGATGCTTTAAATAAAGAACACAAAGACATAGTTCCAATAGATTTTTTGTTAGAGTACTGTTGAAGTCGGTTGAGACACAAAAATTATAACAATTAGTAGCAAGTTATAACATTCTCACATCTAGTAACCGCTTGCATCTTAGTAGCTTTATTGTCTTGTTTAGGGTAAAATGATTACTATATATACCCTCGTGCAAATTAAATGAAATAAAACAAATGTCTTCCTAGGATCCGTCACACTTTCTCTGAACATGTATATGTCATCTCTTCCAACTACATTTTCCTTTACGTTCTGGACTGATGGATTCAGCTTTCTCTTCACCTTGATGATATGACTGACACTTGAAAGGTTGACACCAACAATATCTGCACGCTCCCTGTAAGGCTTGCTAGTGTGTTGGTGCAGCGTTCCAGCTTTTGTACACTTCCTTGGAGTAACGTCTATTACAGACAATGGTTATAGGGCAATTAATCGATAGGTTTCACCCAAAGCAAACAGTACTGCCACTGGTGCGCAGGGGGTCACATAACAGAAGAGTGAAGAGAAAGAGGAACAGGTCAATGGGGGTGTTGGAGAATGGGTAAGAGAAGGATGGAAACACTGGTGTGAAGAGAGCTGCGTGAGAGTAGAGCAAAAAGGGAGAAGACAAAGATACAGTGGGTGTCGGGAAAAGGATAGGAGTCAAGGAGATAAGAGATGGCAAGTGACATTGCATTTAAACTCTTGTAGATTGTAACTATCACAGAAGCAAGTATATGGAAGGGAGTTCCACAGGTGGGAAGAACAAGAAAAAAAGCTGATACAGTAAAAGTTGCAGTTACATTTGATTGGTTTCACTGTAAAAGAGTGAGACCTATTTGCCAGTATAGTAATTTGAGTAAATTCATGCAGAGGGGTCACGAGGGAGCTAGCTTTGTTGGAGCAGAATCCATGAAAGTATTTGTAGAAGAGACCGAGGAAGCCATATCTCATTGGTAAGAAAGTGACTGGAGTCAAGCTACCAGGTCAGGATCAACTACATTGCAGATTCTTTTCTGGATTTTGTCAAGAACCCCAACATGAACAGCAGAGGCAACCAACCAGATACGACAGCAGTATTCAATGCACGGGTGGATGGTAGATTTGTATATGTGCAAGAATGGATTCAGATGAGAAAAATTTCCTGGCCCTATACAGTGAACCGATCTTTCTAGCAGCAGATTTAGCTACTGATTCAATTCCACTTGAGGTTGGTAGAGAGATTTAGGCCAAGGAGGCGCAGTGTATTGCTTTCGGAGAGACTAACCTGATCCATGTTGAAGTGAGGGGGTAGTCGAGATTCTCTATGGCGGTTCAAGGATAACAGCACTTTGGACGCATTAAAATTTATGAGCCATTTCTTACCCTCCATTCCATGGAGGTCATTTTCAAGATCTGCAGTGAGATTTGCTTTGTCAGCCTCCACAGATTTCTTATCGAGGCAAGAGTAAATGGTGATGTCAGGAAAAGCATTGATAAAGATCAGAAAGTGTAGGACTTAGAATAAAGCCTTGAGGGACACCCACATTTGTATGATAGTAACTGGAAGCATGCCTGTTCAAAACTACCTTCATTTTATGATTTGATAAGAACGATCAGATTAGATCAAACAAGCATCCATTTATACCATAAGCCTGTAGCTCGCGCAGAAGGCTAGCATGCCAGACTCTGTCAAATGCTTTGGAGATATCCAGGGCAACAGCTCGAGTTATGCTGTTCTTATCAAGTGACTGGTATATATAATGTGATGATCGTTAATATATCAGCAGTAGACCAGGCAAAGCGGAAGCCATACCGTTTGTCGAAAAAGAGGCTGTGGACTGAGAGATGTTGAACCACTTCAGCATTGATAATAGCCTCAAAAAATTTGCCAAAAATCGATAGGAGACTGATAGGGTGATAATTAGAGGGTTCACCAGAGTTCTTAAATACAGCAACCACAGAGGAGAGCTTCCAGCAGGAAGAAAAGCAAGAAGCAAAGAGGCAGTAGTTGTAGAGTTTGAAGAGGACAGAGGAGAGTTCAGGGACAATTTCTTCATGACAATGATTGGAATTTTGCCATCTCTGTTCCCTTTAAAATTATTTTAGAAAACATTGAGGTGGTAATGTAAACGTCACTTCATTGAGCCTCAGTTCTAAGTTGGAAGTCAGGTGTGGATACTCCATAAAATATTAAAGGTGGAGTTGGTGGAGAATCTGCAAGCAAAGCACCCAGCCTTGTCCACTAAAGCTGTGAGGACCTCAAATTTATTGATTAAAGGATGGATTGAGGGCTTGCTGTTGTTTAACACACTTTTGCAGAGTCGCCAGTAGTCTTTGGAGCAGAACTTGTGGGATGCGAAATACTGCTTCATTCTGTCAGCAAACAACAGCTTAGTATCATTTAGGATTCTCTTGCACTCATTATGAACAGAGTCTAAAAAGTGGCTATTATGAGCAGTTGCTCCAATAAAGCTGGAAGTAGTGATTCCTGAGGACAATAGCGGCCAAGCAAGCAAGGGAGAACCAGGGAAATGAATGGGATTTAAGTTCGAACTTCCTGGCTGGGATGAAAGCATTGATGCCAGTTTTAACCCAATAGGAGACATTGGATGCACAGTCTTCAACAGGAAGACTAAAAACTTTCTTCCAAAGATCGTCACACAGAAAAGTTGTTCTTTGATAGCATTAAGATATTCTGCTGGTCGGAGGTTTCAAGGAGGGAGGGTAGTGGAGAGAAATATTAACAAAAATCACAGCATGATAAGAGTTGTCAAGATGGCAAGCTGCATGGCATGTCAAGAGTCAAGGATAAAAGTGAAACAGAGATCTAGCAGTGAGGTGAGTCCATTAGGGTTATTAGGGAAATGCGTGGGGGAAATCCACCACTTGAGTAAGGGATTGAGTGATTGAAAACTTCATGGTATGGACACCAGAAAGATCTGACAGGGCTTTCCAGCCACTTGGTGTGGTGGGCATTAAAAACTTTGAACATAAATACGTTAGCAAACAGATGAGAGGAAATGGCCTTGTCTATATTGTTTGAGATGCTGTCTGGTATGGAACAGTCAGGAGATCAAGGGGAGCAGTAGAGAAAGAAAAAAAATAGCTAACTGAGCTTAGTAGAGAGAGACGGAGACACACGTCAGAATGATCTGGAGATTCAAGAGAAATCCTCCTAGCTAGATATTTGCTGACATAAATCCCAAGTCGATACATGTGGACATTGAAGTCCTTCCTAAAGAGGGGAAGATAAACAGGGCTATAGAAATGAAAGCAAGAGATAGAGAAAGAAAAGATAGCTAACTGAGCTTAGTAGAGAGAGACGGAGACACACGTCAGAATGATCTGGAGATTCAAGAGAAATCCTCCTAGCTAGATATTTGCTGACATAAATCCAAAGTCGATACATGTGGACATTGAAGTCCTTCCTAAAGAGGGGAAGATAAACAGGGCTATAGAAATGAAAGCAAGAGATAGAGAAAGAAAAGATAGCTAACTGAGCTTAGTAGAGAGAGACGGAGACACACGTCAGAATGATCTGGAGATTCAAGAGAAATCCTCCTAGCTAGGGGGAGATATTTGCTGACATAAATGCCAAGTCCATGCATGTGGACACTGAAGTCCTTCCTAAAGAGGGGAAGGTAAACAGGGCTACAGAAATGAGAGCAAGGGATAGAAGGGTCAAAGTTAGTTTCACAGAGAGCTAGGATGTCAGCTGAGTTCATGTGAAGGAAGGATTCAACACTTCAAAAATTGGTACGAATACCACGGATGTTTGAGAAAGAGATGCTAATGGGATTAAGTGATTTTTGTTCAGCTTGTTTAGTTTTACTTCTCACTTTTTGTGTTGTCATAATTACAGATTTTTGGTAAGGAGAAGCCTAGAATAGTAGTATCAGCCGTTCATTAAATGCAACATGTGCAGGAAGAGAACAGGTACAAAATGCAGCATAATGTGGCCTTAGGATTACCTACTGAAGGCACTTGCAGGGACATCTATCCATGCACAACATGGCAATACAAGAAATCCTGATAAGATCCTATTAAGATCTGAAGAGAGGAAAGAAACGAGAACACCTTCCCAAACAAGGAACAAGGGTTGAGCCTCTACTCCTGTTCAAAAGAAGAGGTAGGACTATGAGCCGGGTGATAGTAGGGTCTATCTACTCTAATTAAAAATAAATTAAACAAAAAATTTTTTTACTAAGTTTTAATTTAGTTAAAGTCAGAAGACTACAAACAAGTATCTAGAGCTAACTGTAATCTTAACTGACACAAGAATATTTGAACATTTATGCAACGATTTCTACAAGAAAAAAACTTGAATGACACAATAGTATCTGGGAATGATAAAAATCTCATGTAATCATGGATGCCACAATATTTTTCAAGGCCAAACAAATTTCATCATACACTCCTGAAAATAGATTCATATTACTGCACATCCCTGCAAATAACCTAATCTGAGGAAAAAATAGAAACTGATTACACCCTGTCACTCAAATGGGTCTAAAACTGACTGTATGGTGAAAAAAAAAAAAGAAAAAAAAAGAAATTAAAGCTGTTATTTCAATTAATTTGCACAAGGCTTAGTACAAACACTTGCAATCTTTGCCATTTAGAGAAACATTAACCCATCAATTATTCTAACTTTTTTTCCCCAGAAGGGGTCTTATATGCTCCCAAAACACAGTAATGTTAGTTATAATGGAACATCATATCACCCCTGACAGTTGATTCGCCGAAGAGATTAAGGAGTATCAAAGTAAGGAAGTACGGGACAATTCGACTTCCATTCCGTTATGACTAACCATTTTATGAACTCTGTTACTTGTACTTTTCCTTCAATAAACTCTGTTATTTGTTTACCCCTTACATGTTGTGTAAATTTTTCCACTCGGAATTCACCTTGTTCTTTATATCATTCCCACGATATAACAGAAAATTTAATTGTCAAAACATTATGAAATTAAAAGAAAAAAGTATACAGTGGAACCTTGAGATACGAATGCCCCAACATACGATTTTTTTTTGAGATACAACGAAAATGTTCACTAGATTTACGCCTTGAGATACGACGAATAATTTGAGATACGACAATCGACGTTTCAAAAAATCAAAAATCGCGGAACACCATCAGTAGATGGCAGTGCGTTCGTTCGGCTAGCCCAGGGGTCGGCAAAGTGATCGATATTGACCCCTGGTGGTCGATGGGGCTATCCAAGGGGTCTATAATTGTCTAGGAGTCAAAAGGGGTCGATAGACTCCTCAAACGATTTTTCAATTATAAAAGTATTCATAAAAAAGGATCACCTTTACTTTTGATTTTCTAATCGTATTTTTATTTTGCCTACATGTATGATGCTGTAACTGTTCACAGTGGCATCAATCCTCCTCGTTGTCATATGTAGAGATCCCAATTTCCGCGATGAGTATTGACTTTGCATTTAAATTTCTGGAGGTTGTAGCCGTCAGGAAAGCAAGAATACGGGAGCAAGTTCCACAGGCGGGAAGTGCGAGAGAGGAAGCTGCAGGAGTAGAATTGTCGTCTGCATTTGGCTAACCTAACTGTAAATGGGTGGGACCCAGTTGCCAGTCTGGTTGCACGAGTAAACACCTGTTGAGGAGGCATCAGTGACTTAAGCTCATCTAAGCAGAAGCCATGAAAGTATTTATAGAACAGACAAAGGGAGGTCACATTTCGACGATGGGGAAGTGGCTGCAGTCAAGTCGCCAGATCAGTACCTATCACATTACAGACTCTCCTTTGGAGCTTGTCAAGAACACTGAGTAGAACGGCAGGGGCACCTGACCATAAATGGCAGCAGTACTCCATGCACGGACGGATGGTTGACTTGTATATATGCAGAATGGATTCAGGTGGAAAAAACATCCTGGATCGACATAGTGACCCAACCTTCTTAGCAGTAGATTTTGCTATGGATTCAATATAGTGGTTCCATTTGAGGTCTGAGGACAGGGTAAGTCCGAGGAGGTGTAGTGTATTGCTCTCCGGGAGAATCACTTGGTCCATGGTTATGGGAGGCAGAAGAGGTTGCCTGTAATAGTTGACAGACAACAGCTTGGTCTTAGATGAATTGAAGTTGACAAGCCACTTCTTGCCCCAGTTCACCACAGAGTGTAGATCCCGCTCAAGGTCAGCAGCGAGATTATGTCTGTCCGCCACGACAGGTTTCTTACTGGAGCGGGAGTATATTGTAGTGTCATCTGCGTAGATGCCTACTTGGGACTTGATCTCATCTAGGAGGTCGTTGATGAAAATAAGGAAGAGCGTCTCAAACAAAAGGATGTGATAAAGAAGTTGCATCCCATTCGCTGCTAGTAACAAATCTAAATTTTTTCTTCATTGTTAGGGCCTAATGAAAAAACCTAAAAAATTAAAAGCTTAAAAACTAATTAGCGTTTATCTTGGCCTTTCTAGTCTCGTGTGTGGGTGGTAGCCTAGCTTCTCTCCCTCCCCCTCCTGGCATGCACCCCGTTTGCTATTAACGCTCGCTCGACTGATGAGTACAACTCAACATTTCATTGTTTTTATTAACATTTATTATTGTAGGTGTTTTTACTCTATAATTACTATAAGGCATATGATTTTAGTTATACATATAAGATAATTTTAAGTATAATTTTAGGATATTTTGGGTAAATTTTCTACCCTTGGAATGGATTAATTCGGTTTCTTTTAATTTAAGCGGTAATAATTGCTTTGAGATATGATTTTTTTTTAGATACGACAGCGGTCATGGAACGAATTAAATTCGTATCTCAAGGTTCCACTGTACTTTATTTACTTCAGTTAAGTGCCATACGTGGTATATGCTTGAGTGATCATGTCTTGAAATAGACATGAATATTTTCCTGCAGTAAGTTTCCATTACTTTCTGCAGTAGACTGGTTGCCAACCAGGGCTATAGAATCCAATCTAATTAACCCATAGCTGGAGGGAGAAGCAACAGATTAATACCTTTCTAGAGGGTACATAAGTGAATGCAACAAATTCAACTGAAATTTGAACTTGGCTCTCCAATTCCTCGTTCAGAACTGATACCCACTGCACCACAACGTATTATTTATTTAATTAGGAAACCAAAATAACGCCTGCAACCAGTAAAATAAACACAAGAATTCTAATCTAATAGTAATCACATTCCTAATTAATAAAAAAAAAAAAATTCCTAATGTCTGATTAAGTGAAAATACGTCAAAGAAAAGATATAAAAACACATATTGCTACCCAATTAGGAAAAGTTCAATGGATTCTATTCTTTTGTCTCTTATTGAAACACTTGAGACAAAAGGAAGAACTATTTTCACATTCAACACAAAATGGTTTTGCTTTTTTTTTTTATAAGATATTTTGGCATTCATTGTTTTCCTCATTTTGCTATAACAGGATTTAAGATAGCGTGCTGGGACCCTGGGACAAGGGAAATGATTCTTAAGAGCCAACGCGTTAAAACAATTTTTCAGAAAAATAAATTTCTCGAGTCCAGTAGCTGTTATATCTCTTTCTAGTCATTATTTGTTCTTCAAGTTACACAGGCTACCCATTTTAGTTGTTTCAGCTCTTGGCAATCCTCAAGTGATATGGTTTAACACATCTCAACTACTTAATAGATCATTTGAAAAAATTCTCTTCATAATAATCGTCTTCTCAAAAGTGTAGAAATAGTAATATTTACCATTTCTGTAAGGAAATACTTGGCATTCATTGACCAAGAAGCCAGTAATGTTTCCAGTTGAAATTTATAAAAACTTTCTCTTAAGACAATTTTTCTGGAAAATAGGTTTTTTAATAAAAATAGTCCAGTAGCTGTTATTGCCCTTTCTAGCATTGATGGTGGTTTCCTTCCTTGCCTTTTCCTTTTTTAAGTAGTCTGGAATGTCAACTTGATGATGCCATTACAAGTGAACCCGTGCTGTAACAAAAGTGACGGCAAAATATATTGACATGCTGTCTAAAATGACAGTAACATATATATTGATGCACCTGCTGTTCAGTATCTTACATTAAGACATAAGAAAAAAAAATCAACTACTTAATAGATCATTTGAAAAAATTCTCTTCATATTGTCTTCTCAAAACTACAGAAATGGTAATATTTACCATTTATATAAGGAAATACTTCCAAAATATTTATATTGCTATGCTGTCTGAAATGACAGTAATATATATATTGATGTACCTACTATTGAGTATCTTATTTTAAGACATAAGAAAAAAAAATCCAAACCCCTGAGCAAGACAGGAGGGAAATAAATACACAATAGTTTTATTATAATAGAAAGGACATATAAATATTCTTCACTACTCAATGACATAATTATTGCAAAAAAATAAAATAATAAGGCACTGTTAAAGAGTGAACTTATGACAAGAGCTTTCATAACTGGTAGTAAGGTTTAATAACTGATGGTAAAAAGAATGAACTGAGCTGATGTTGCCTTGCTATTGTCTTTCTTTCCGTGACAGGAGGGAAATAAACATATATATATATATAAGGATCTTTATTATAAGAGAGAAGATTTTCTCTTCAAGTTACATAGGATATCCATTTTAGTCGTTACTGCTATTGAAAGTCCTCACATCATGTAATTTCTGTTATTTGTGATTTGTTCTTTGTGATTCTGTAATGCTAGTCCACAATATTCAAAGAAGGATGGTCTTTGCCAAGACCCTAAGGCTTCACTTGCTCAAAGTCATTTTTAACTATTAGAAAGTGGTTGTATGCAGCTGACAGTTTAGATGTTTCTGAACAGGTTTGGTGCTATACATGACATCGATATAAAAAGTCTTCATTTAGGAATATGATTCAAGTTTTAAGGTTGATGTTTCAGTTCTGCAACAACTTGCAGTGTTGTGCAAAACTATCTCTGGTGCAGCTTATTCTATGTTTAATTTCCTTATCGCCTATATTTATAATTGATGCATATGCTCAAGTATTTGCTAATTTTACATTGTGAATTTTTATGATGGATTCAGGGGATTGCCATCACTGCTTTCATTTCAATGGCATTTTTAAATTAATTATTTGGGGGCCTTGTATTCAGTCAAGACCCCTTGAGCTAAATGAAGTACAGTAACTTGACATAGCATCAATTCCACAATGTTCGTAAGACCTCTGAAGAGATGCTAAGACATATTGTTTCTATACAGAGAGTAATAGATGAACTGTCAAAACTACACAAAAATGAAAATAATACTAACATCTCATTATAACAGATATATATATATATTTTTATTTATATAATCATATTGCCCCAAGCAAGGCATTTTACTGCCACTGTTTTGCAGAGGGTTAAGGAAAGTTATGAGAAAAAGTGACAGGTTATAGGGGATGTCAGGAAGTGGGTAAGAGAAGGATGAGAATACTGATGAGAGTGGAGTGGACAAAGAAAAGAACATGAGAGAGAGAGCGGATGAAGGTTAGTGAGATAGAAGATGACTATTGACTTTAGATTTAAATTCTTGGAGATTATAGCTGTCAGAAAAGCAAATAGATGGAAGGGAATTCCACGGGCGGGAAGTGCAAGAAAAGAAGCTGCTGGAGTAGAATTTGCATTTACAATTTCTTGATTTCACAGCAAAAAGGTGGGACCTAGTTGCTAATCATGTGGCTTGAGTAAATTCATATATAGGGGCACCAGTGAGCTAAGTTCATCAGAGCAGAAACTGTGAAAATATTTGTAGATGAGACACAGGGAATCCACATTGCACTGGTGAGAAAGTGATTGTATCCGAGCTGCCAAGTCGGGATCTATCACATTACAGATTCTCCATTGGATTTTGTCAAAGACACTTAGATGGATAGCAGAAGCACCCGACCAGATATGCCAAAATTATACAAAAATATCTTTAAAAGAGTAAACTTATTCAATAAAATTGCTATTGGCGTTAATTACTGTCTCCAGATGACTTTGGAATCTCCTGTAACTCTTCTGTATGTTCTTGTTTAATTTGGTGAATGCCACCATAATCTTTGGTGTTTACAAGGAGTTTTGTTGGCCTCTCCCTCAACTGCACCCCACACATAATAATCAAGGGGGCTGCAGTCTGGGGAGTTGGCCAGATATAAGGGCTAATATAGCTGCAGAAACTGTCAAACAGCCATGACTGTGTGGCATGGTGCAGAGTCCTGTTGCCAGTATATGGTCTACCAGCAGTCACCCACTTGACTCAGGGTAGCACTACCTGCTCACAGTATGATGTCAGCCTCTGTGTTGAGCCTGAGATCCTGTGGAGAAATGAATGGAGGTATAAAGTCACCATTACTAGTGATCACTCCAAACACCTAAGATTGACGAGCAAAGACTCGAAAATGATCAAATTAGAGCTTCCGGTGTAAATACCAAATAATACAGCATGCCATTTCCAAATTTCTGGCTGAGTGAATCAAATTATGCCATACAGCTCTTTTTTTTTTTTACTGATGGTGGCCAATTGAAACTTCAGTACTGTGCAGTCGACAGAATCAAAATCAAACAACATGCATGTGCAAAATTAAAAATGTAAATGGCGACAATTTACCCATCGCACCCTGTATCTGTTCACATCTCCCAGATATTTATAAGTACAGGATCTTGTATGTGAATAAATGCGCCTGTATTCCATAAATGTTTGAATGGGCTCATCATTCATCAGAAGCCTCAAAAATGCTCTCCAAACAAATTCGTGGAAAATTGGGCCTATTGCATTATTCTGCTGAAATAATACATCATTGTTAAAGCAATTGATTTTTTTTTTTTTTTTTTACAGCTTGTCAACTCCTTGTGGGTTATTTAAAGCTAAAATCTATTTTGAGTAAAAATAATTCTTTTCTTTGTATGAACAATTTTTTGGAGATAATGCTTTTTCCAGATTGAAGCCCTATTATTTAACCTATAGCTGGCTGGGGCAGTGAGAAAAGATTCATTCGTAACTTTCCTAAAAGTATTTGTCCATAAACCAATTACCTTATAGATATTGAATTCTAATTTGTCTGCAATTTTGAAATTAGGTATATTGATTTAATCCACATTCACACATATATCCAGCTAATACGACTTTCTTTTGGTATTTCTTTTGCTTCTGTCTTTTCTCCCTCTCTATAGACATATTTTTCCCTTTTGCTTCGTTTTCCTTCCAAGTTTTTTTAAATGCTTTCTTACATTCCCCTTCTTTGCTTACCATCTTTTTTCCCTTCCTTCTCTCATCAAGGTTATTTTTAGCAAACACCTAGGCAGTACTAAAGTGAACAAGTGCTATTTAAGGTCAGCTTAACCACATCACGTTCAAACACCAGTTTCTCTTATTTGGTGTTACACAGGAACTGCCTTGATTGGGGCTATATGATTATATATGATTATAAAAAAAAGTCATCTCCTACCTCACTAACCAGCATCCTCTCTTGCATGCTCCCATCTTCGTTTACTCCAGTCTCATTTGTATTCTCATCCTTCTCTTACCCACTTCCTGACACCCTTTATAACCTGTCACTCCTTCTCATAACTTTCCTGCTATGTATCCCCCTGCAAAACAGTGGCAGTAAAATACCTTGCTTGGAGCGATATGATTATAAAAAAAAAAGTCATCTATCTCACTAAATTGCATCCTTTCTCTCATGCTCCCATCTCCCTTCACTTCACTCTCATCAGTATTCTCATCCTTCTCTTATTCACTTCCTGACACCCCCTATAACCTGTCACTCTTTCTCATAACTTTCCTGCTATGTAACCCCCTACAAAACAGTGGCAGTAAAATGCCTTGATTGGGGCGATATGTTTATAAAAAAAATATGGCAACAGATGCTGGATGATCTTTTCAGATATGAAGGAAAGACTCAAAGCAAGAGAAATGTGTTCTACAGAAGGATGCTGAGGATAGCACACATGAACAACAACGAAAATTTGGAAAGGATACAAATGAAAGGGAAACTTATATTTAGCACCAGGAAGAAACAACTGATGTTTGGAGTTTTTTGGGTGGCCCTGTATACTGGTGAGCTAGCAATAGGCTGACTCATTTTATAGTTCACCAATAGAAGGGTTAACCAATCAGAAGGCTCAAAATATTCAATGCGACGTGTATAAAAGTCGGCTATATTTTCCCCGAGTATTGGCAATCTTATCCGATTCAGTAGAGTGTGACTCGTGAGTGTTAATCTTTGACGTTGTTTCATTGAACAGATTACGTACTGCACTGTATTCTATATTCATAAACTATGATGGACATGGTCAACACTGTGTTCCTGTGTAACACCAAAGTTAAGCAACTTCAGGCCTGACCAGTACAAATGATGTAATGGATAACAACTGGAATTGTTAATCAGAGAGCCAGGCTCCAAGTCCAGTTGGGTTCGTTTTATTCACTTGGATGCAAATACCCTTGGGAAAGGTATGAATCCACTTCTTGCCCCAACCATGTAGGATGTCTGATCACTAAAACATCATTATCTAAAAAACAAACAAACAAATAAACATTGCATACAAAATATTTAGGTTTTGGCATTAATCGTAATTAATCATATTTACTCCTTACAAACTGATCCAGAAAAAAAAATTTTGAATAGCAAAAGTTGAGCGCTTTACTCATAATCAATTGAGATTTCTTTAAGACATCTTTTCTATAAAATTTTGAGCTGCTAGTTTTGATATCAAAGAAATATGAATAATTTAAGAAAGCAAGAACAATACAAAGTTATATTTTCAAAATATAATACCAAAAGCTGAATGAGTCAAATTTTAAGCTGTTATTTTTGATCTCATTCAAAGAAATCCAAAAAAGTTAAGAAAGATGAGAATTGTTTACTGAAAACAACATTTGAAGCTCAATGTGTCAAATTTTGAGCTGTTGTGTTTGAATACATTCAAAGAAATACAAATAATTTCAGAAAGAAAAATCAAGACAGTCACAGAAACCACAACACTCAAATCTGAATGAATCAAACTATGAGGTGTTACTTTTGTTCTCATTCAAAGAAACACTAATAATCTAAGAAAGAAAACAACACTCAAAGCTGAAATGGTTAAATTTTAAGTTATTACTTTTGATTATATTCAAAGAAATATGAATAATTTAAGAAAGAAAAGATGACACTGACTGAAAACACAACACCAAAAGCTGAAGGAATTGTGAGCCGTTACTTTTGATTACATTCAAAAAAATAATTTAAGAAAAGATGATACAGTGACTGAAAACACAACATCCAAAACTGAAGTTGGTTATATTCAAAGAAAGACAAATAATTTAGGGAAGAAAACACATGACAGTTACTAAAAACAATACTAAAAGCTCACCTCGCTACTCAATGAGGACTTCAAAGAAACATGGTTCACTGATCTTCGAATATCAAATGTTGGCCTTTTGGAGCCTTGCAAGATGGTAGATTTGGCCATATTGCTTCGTCTTCTTGGTTCTACAACTTTCTCCAACTGAAATGTGAGGAAATGATAAAGGCATCCACAAAAATTGCTACGTGCGTAGCAGAATACAGGTTTTAGATGTTATTAATAGGTCATAAAAGAGCACAGGTCAGAAAGTCGTTGATCTTGTCTTCAAATAAAGACGTACTTTACTGATTCTTGAAATCTTTCACATATTTTTGTGTCGGGGGAACAGTCACTTTTAAAACAAGTACTTCATAAGGACTTCTATTAAAAAAAAAGTGATTGCTATTTACATTTGGACAAATATCTTCATCATTGTTGCTTTGAACTCAATGTTTTGTCCATTCTTCAAGGAATTTTTAATGAACTCTTTATTTATTTTTTTACTCATGTCATCCCTAGATAGACAGGACTGCCACTAGTATGCAGGGGGTTACAGTGAGAGAAAAGACTATGTACAGGGGGTATTGAAGAAAGGAAAAGGATTCAAGGAGATAGAAGATGCCAATTGACATTACATTTTAATTTTTGGAGATTGTATCTATCAGGGAAGCAAGTTCCACATGCAGAAAGTGAGAGAAAAGAAACTGTTTAAGAAGAAGTATTAGTTACTGTTAACTATTTCAATGGCAAAAGGGTGGGACTTAGATGACAATTTAGTAGTATACTTAAATTCATATGGACAAGGCACTGGGGGGGGGGTAAGGTCATCAGGGCTGTTGCACTAGAGGAGGAAAAAGGTCACCAGGACAGTTGCACTGGGGGGGGGGGGGTTCATCAAGGCAGTTGCACTAGAGTGAGAAAAAGGTTATCAGAGCAGTTGCCATAAAAATATTTCTATAAAAAAAAAAACAAACACAGAAGTCATATGACATTGGTGAGAAAGTGTTAAGATGCCAGGTCAGGACCAATTACATTGCAGATTCTTCTTTGGATTTTGTCGAAAACCTTCAGATGAATAGCAGAAGCACCCAACCAGATGTGGCGACAGTATTCAGTGCACAGCTGAATGGTAGATTTATAAATGTGCAAGATGGATTCAGATGAGAAACAGAGACTCCTGACCTTCCTAGCAGTAGATGGGGCTATAAATCCGATATATTCATTCCTCTTCAGGTCGGTTGAAAAACTGAGGCCAAGGAGATCTGCATCAGCCATGCTGATGGCTGGCAGGAAAGTTTCTCTATGGTGGGTAAAGGTGAGCAGTTTTGCATTGGATGCATTCAAATTTACAAGCCATTTCTTGCCCCAATTAACCACAAATTGGAGGTCCGTTTTAAGAGCAGTAACCAGGTTTACTTTGTCAGCCTTGGTAGATTTCCTAGTGAGACGGGGGTAAACGGTGACGTCATATGTATGGATGCTTACTTGGGAAATGTTGAACTACAAGAGTACATTGTTACTGTTTCCCTGTTCGTCTCATGGATATCTTGTTATGTTCACTTTTTAACACTGTTAATTACTGGTAGCGCTTTTTCAATAGAGACTGAATCTGTACTACCTGGCCCAGGGATTGAACTCACAATTACTATGCCACTAGGCAGGTAATAAGAATATAATAGTGTAAAGATGAGAAATCAACTTGATTCCTTTGTCGTATTCTTATGATTTAAGAACCTTTGAAAGGCAGGAAGTTATGGCAAGGCATGATCCCCCATGTACATAGAAGTATCCCTGAGTTTCAAACAGGCTGGGATAATTATTCCTTTAAGGGGAGGAAAAATATACTCTGGACATTCTTATTCTAACATCCCCTTTTATTTAATATTAAAAAAGGAAAGATTTGTTCCTGACAAAAATGAAATGAGAAGTAATTAATAGTAACAATTATTCTCTTTTCCATGTAATTTGCACTGAAATGTATTATTCTCTGTGTTATCATTGCATTTGATATTGCTTAACTTCAGGGATTGTACAGGAACCAGTGATGAAATATTATATGGCCATAAGCTCTCATCGAGAATTAAGACAAGTGTTACTGACAGAACACAACTATTAAGTGCATTATGTAAATGCATTGTTAATAAATTAAGAAAAGTTTACTGATTGATGAATTTTTTTATAGTTAACTAACCCTTCACAGATTATTTAAAGCCAGAAAAAATTTTTTAGATTCTTTCAGTAGGTATCAGTGGACATTTTTTAATTTAAACTTCAACATGAAATCTCTATGCAGTGCAAAAAAAAAAAAAAAATATCAAGAAAGGGATTATCAATAGTCAAGAATTAAAGCAAGTGTTACTGACAGAACCAGACTATTAAGTGTATTATGTAAATGCCTTGCTAATAATTTTACTTTTGATTGATTGATTTTTATTTTATGGCTTATCAAACTTTTGCAGGTTATTTAAAGCCAGAAAAGATTTATTTAGAGTGTAAGAATATTTTGGAGATAATGATTTACTGACACAAGTTCTACTAATTTACCCATAGCTGCAGGGGAAAGAGGTGGATTCATGCCTTTCCCAAGTGTATTTGCATGTAAGTAAATGTAACGAACCAAGCTAGAATTGAAGCTTGGCTCTGTGACTTAAAATTCAAAGCTATTATCCATTACACCACCTGCACATCCAAGTGCAAAGCACCCGAACTTCCAAAGTGGTCACCCATTTAACTACTGACCAGGCTTTATATTGCTTACCTTCAGTGATCATATGGGAACTGATTTTTAAACATAATGTGGCTGTAAACCCTCATCAGAAACTAAGACAAGTATTACTGACAGAACAGGACTATGAAGTGTATATGTAAACCTTTTGCAGGTTATTTAAAGCCAGAAAAGATTTTGGTGTAAACCTTTTGCAGGTTATTTAAAGCCAGAAAAGATTTTGGTGTAAACCTTTTGCAGGTTATTTAAAGCCCGAAAACTGATGCAAGTTCTGTTAATTAACGCGTAGCTGGAGGGGAGAAGAATTAAATTCGTACTTTTCCCAGAGGTATTTGCTGGTGAGTATAATGAACCTAATGGAAATTGGTCCTTGGCTCTCTGATTTCTAATTTCAAGCCATTATCCATTACATCACCTGCGCATCAAAGCTTACAGCACCTGGCATTCCGAAGTGGTCACCCATCTTGGTACTTAGCAGGCTTTATGTTACTTAACTTAGATGATTTTGCAAGAACTGAAATTTTACGATTAGAAAGTACTGAAAATTAAGACATAAACTGTCAAAGGTCAGGAATTAAGATGTGTTACTGACAAAGTAGTGCTATTAAGAATTTTATTTAAATACACTGCTATTGCTTTTTTTGTATTAGAATGCATTGAAAATCTAGAGGAAAGGGATTATCAGGAATTAAGGGAAGTGTAACTGACAGAACATGGTTATTATGCATATTATGCAAATATATTGCTAATAAAAGTTTGGTAAATTTGAACACTTTGATCAGTTTGTTTATTTTGTCAAGTTATTTAGTATTTCTCATGTCTTGTCAAACCTATCACATCTCTCTTAAAACCACTCCAACAGGAAGTTAATTTTGTTGCTTTGTGCTTTTGGCTTCTTAAATTAATTTTGCTAGAGAAATAACATCAAAATTCAGAAAAGTCAATGGACAGGAAGTGATGCAAACATTACTGACAGATTAGGATTATTATATATCTAAAGTAAATGCATTGCTAATAATTTTTTTTTTAACAGAAATGCATTAAAAATGATTTATGATAAAAATTTATTGAAAATCAAGATTAAAGAGATTTTCAATAGTCAATAATTTCTTAAATATTTAATAGAATAATACGCTTACTCTGATGTATTTTTTTCTTATAAGTCACTGGTGCCTCTGCAACAGGTGTTTACTCGTGCAACAAGATTGGCAACTAGGTCTCACCCGTTCACAGTTAGATCAACCAAATGCAGACGACAATTCTACTCCTGCAGCTTCTTTTCTCGCACTTCCCGCCTGTGAAACTCACTTCCATATTCTTGCTTTCCTGACGGCTACAACCTCTAGGAATTTAAATGCAATGTCAATACTCATCTATTAACCACTTGACTCTAGTTCTTTCCCCACCCCGTATATCCTTTCCTTTCTCTCCACCTTTGCAACTGTCATCACACCTGTATTCCCATCCTTCTCTTGCTCCTTTCTAACCGGTTCGTCTTCCTCTTCACTCTCTTCTACTTAATCTTTTTACTCTTATGTAGCCCCCTGCACATCAGTGGCATTACCGCTTTGCTTGGGGTGATACGATTAAAAAAAAAAAAAAAAAAAAAAAAAAAAAAAATCTACAAGTTCAAAGTTATAAATCTCAGATTCAGAAACTTTCTGACCAGTACCACAATATCTGGACAAGTCGGGCATGAGTAAATATTTTTTTAAAAAAATATTAGAAAACCAGAAAAAAAATAATTAGTTTAAAAAGTACCCTTGGAAATTTTAATCTTGGAAAGAAGGCAAAAACAAAAGAAATCAAAGTGAGATCCAACAAAACAGAATTACTAAACGGCATGCAGCACAATGAAGCCAACCCAATTAAGAGACTAACAAAGTAAACAGCAGAGAAACCAAAATATTTGAAAGCAGAAAAAAAATCCACAAAATGACTGTTAAAAAAAATAAAAAAAAAACCTCAAAAAATAAAAAATAGATGGCCAAATAGTCAGATTTGTTTTTTAAAAATCATTTTTTTTTTTTACTACTGTTAAGTCTATAGAGAATCATGAACTACTGAGGTAAAAGGTTACTGAAGAAGGATAACAGTTAATTCTGAACTTAAACAGGTTAAGATTGTAGTGGTTAGAAAGCACCCTCATGGGAGTCTAAAGTAGCAGTTTGTTATAATATTATAATTATGTTAGTTCCATAAGTAGCATTTATATTATTCTCTGTTAATACCTCATGAATAATAGACTATCCATTTTGATCACAAGAAAAAATGAAAAAGACATATTAGTGACACTGTTTGGTTTTAGAGAGAGAGAGAGAGAATTCTTAAACATTTTTAAAAGTCAATTTTAAATCTTTTCATTTGTACCCCCTTACTTCTTAGAATAACGGCCTGCATTCATATTTATGATTGTTATTGAAATATTTTGTTAAAGTTGTTAAGCTCGAATATTTAACAGTACAAGTATTTCACTGGTATTACTAGTCATATAATAATTCTGCTTGTTCCTTCCTTAGTTAGTTACTTCGTCTGTTACGCCACTGAAGAAAGATAACACACTTACTCTCTACACAAGCTTTTCCTTCCCCTCTATCTTTTTATAAACGCTACTCTCCTCAGCCTTTCTCTCACCTTTGCCAAGCAGAAGGGTAGTAAAGAGTGAGAGAGTAGGAGGAGAGAGCCTATAGCATTACAGCAGCAGTAGCAGCTTAAGCTGGTGATTGTAGCAGTAATTGTGTGTGTATATGTGTGTGTTCTGTACAATATAGTAAAAATAGGTAGGTTTGTTGCCGTATCCCATGACCTAATAAAATTTCTGGCCTCTACACCCTTGGCCATTACTCAGTTGGTCTTTTCTGTTTACAATGGACACAGGAACCATGATTTTTCAGTAATAAAAAAAAACATTTTCTCTTTCGAAATCTCTCACAAAATAGCATACAGTATTTTGGTTATAGTCTGTGCATACACTGTTTAATATAATATTAAAGTAAAGTAGCTTCTATGGACATTACTTTTATAGATATTTTAATAAAATTACACTGTGTTATCGTTATTTTATTATCCAGTACGTTTATGTTTGAAGACGTTACTATCATTTGTAGTATGACAAAGTAAAATTTTTCCATGAAATCATAATTATCGTTCCGTGGAAATTCCATGGGTTCCGCTACCGATATGTCTATTTTGTTGGACTCCAGTTTCTTTTTAATAGAAACAGATAAGAAAAAAAATCACAACAAACCTTATAAATTTGGTGGAAGTGAGAGAAAACAGAAAAGATAAATCAGATGATAGCATTCACATGTAAATGTCTGCTTCAGTGAAATAGAAAAACTTAATTTCATTTTTTTTAAAATCTGTACCCTGTTTTTTAATTAAATAATGGCTTTCATTCATGCTTGTGATTGTTATTGCAATATTTCCTTAAAGTTGCTAAGCTCAAATATTTAAATATATCCAATAGCAGAATTTTCCAATTGTTATAGTTCTACAACTCACAAGGTGCTTATTTAATCATTAGTTTGCGAATTAAGATTCATCAGAAAATTTATGCAGGAAAACTGAAATTTACACAGGTATTTCTCGTTTTAATTATTGTAATCTGGAGAAATTTAAGGTTGTGATCAGTTCCAATAGTTAAGAGCTGGTGAAGTGGAAATGATGTTTATAAATACGCATAAACTCATGTATATATAAATATTAAAATTCATATATTGCAGATTTGAATATCATGTCCTGTAACCAATTAGGGTCATCAAATATACTGCTGTTATAGCAGCAGAGGGTGTACCTTGCGTAAGATAACCTGAAGATGTCCATCCCTCTTCAGGCTGATTCTGACTTGAGTTTTTCCTGGATACAACCTAAGGCAAAAAGAACATATTTCCTGATATTTTAACTCAATGAAAATATATTCATACCTTTTCCATGAACATTAGTGTAAAATGAACCATTACCATTTTTAAATTTTTTTATTTTTTTTATTTTACAAAGTCATAAATTTATCTTGAATTGATAGATACAAGCATGTTTTACTATCTTTGCCACTATCTTTGTGAGGCCCAAAGTATCTAGTCAGTCAGATAAAATGCCATATGTGATAACACACTTAGGCAATCATGTCTCGAAAGAGACATGACTGATTGGGCAGAAGATTATCCTGCAGTTAGTTGCCATTGCTTTCTGTGGTAGATTGGTTGCCAGTCAAGGCTATAGAACCCAATCTGTCCTGTTATTTAACCCATAACTAGAGGGAAGAGATGGATTAATATCTTTCCCAAGGGTATTTGCACGTAAGTGATACAAGGAATTCAACTGGGATTCGAACTCAGCTCCCCAATTTCTCGTTCCGGTACAATATCAACTGCACCATAATGCATATCCTAAAGAATCTAAGACCGGAAAACAAAAAAATATATAAAAATACAAAGTTATCTTCACTTTCAGAATGGGTCTGTCATTTTGAAAAATTTTAATATTCTCAAAAATTTCTTTGTTGATAAGTCTTAAATAATAAAAAAAAATGGTTTTCAACTGTGTATTTAGAGGATGTGCATTGTGGTGCATTGGATATCAGCTCGAAATGAGAAATCGAGGAGCAGAGTTCAAATTCCAGCTGAATTCATTACATTCACTTACACGCAAATACCCTTGGGAAAGGTATTAATCCGCCTATTCCTTCCAGTTATGGGTTAAATAACAGGACAGATTGGGTTCTATAGCCTTGGCTGGCAACCAGTCTACTGCAGAAAGCAATGGCAACCTACTGCGGGATAATCTTCTGCCCAGTCAGTCATGTCTCTGTCGGGACATGATCGCCCAAGTGTGTATCACATATGGCACTTAACTGACTGATTTAGTCTCAAGTTTTCAAATAATGAATACTGGGGTTTTTTGCACATATACTAACAAGGCTACTCTTTCTTGCACACATATTTCATCAAAATATTGTTATTAATCTATAATAATAGTAACAATAATATTTACATTTAAACTTGATGTTAACTTTATTCTAAATCTTTTGTGTGTACAGCTTAAACTAAAATGAAAGAAAATTTTAATTTATAAATATAAAATGACTTCTTTTATTGGAAATGAATAAAACGTTTCTGAAATGTGAAATAACTAATTTATTTAGTTGAAATTAGGTACTATTATGACTGTTCTCCAATAAACCTTTAACTTCTTAATCCTACCTTTAAACATATTCTCATCCTTTGCAGTTCAAATGCTTCAATTACTTCGTCCTTTATTGGAAAACGTTTTATTGTTTGTAAAAAGTTCAAAATGCTTAAATAAGTGATAATCAGTTGAAGAGATATCAGGTGAATATGGAAGTTGGGGCAAAATTTTATAATTCAGGCTATGCAGCCTTTGGACAGTTGATGGAGAAGCGTGCAGCTATGTATTGTCGTACATGAAAATTGGGCCATCCTTATTCACAAGTGTAGCATGTTTCTTTTTCAATTTTTTGTGCATACTCTCAAGTTAATCCACAATATAAGATTACTCTTATTGTTTTCCCTTTAGGGAAGAATGAATAACCCCATTGAAAGGCCACCACAAAGTAACTATTTTCTTACTATATATAATGAATCGATGCAAAATGATTCTTTTTTTTCCCAGTTACTGCTCATATGTTAAAGTAATACTCAGTATTTTTAATATTGGGCTCATGAGTAAGATTATATTGAAAGAAAGAGTCAGGAATAAGTTAAGATTTTTTAAATACTAAGGGGGTTACTTCCTTAGACAACCAGATCAAAAACCAACCTTATCTAATGGTAATATTAACTGTTTCCTAATAAGGAAACATTTGGTATACATTAACGAAGCAGCAGATATTACTTTCGGTTGGAATTTAATTCAATTTCTGTTGCTTCAAGTCTCTTCATCTTTGAGGAGATTGTCCAGCATTTGCTGTAGGAAGACAGTTATCATGTAACAGTTCAATACTTTTTTTTCTTTGTTTTTAACAAATTTTTTCTGTCTCTTAATACTTTGCTTAGCTTTTGGAATGCACCTTTGGCCATCCCATTAAATTTTTTTTTTCTTTTTAATCATATCACCCCAAGCAAGACGAAAACGCCACTGATGTGCAGGGGGCTACGTAAGAGTGAAAAGATTGGAAAAGAGAAAAACCAGAAATCACATCCTAAACAGGAAACAAGGGATGAGCCTCTTCACCTGTTCAATAGATGTGGGTGGAGTGTGAACTGGGCGATAGTTTAGTTTATCTACTCCAATTGAAAAAAATTTTTTAAAAAAAGTGAAAAGATTGGAAAAGAGAAAAACCGGAAACCACATCCTAAACAGGGAACAAGGGATGAGCCTCTTCACCTGTTCAATAGTTGTTCATAATTTTTTTTATATGAGCGACTCCCAAACATATTTGGATCTCAGCGTTCCATTTTCCGTCCTCTGTTAGATCACTTCCCAGATATTTCAGTTTCGGTACTTAATTAATTTTAGTATCCCTGATTTGTTATTTGCATTTTACATTTATCCTTTTGATGAGAGTCATTAATTCTGTCTTGTTGTAGTTTATACTTAGTCTTTTCTTCTCACTTTCCTTTACTACCTTCTGTCGGGACATTTGTAGTTTCTTTTTGGTGTTTGCTATCAGCACTGTATCATCTGCATAACTCGTGTTAGGAAAAATCAATTAAAAATATTGATGGCACATTTAGTATTGCTTGTTTAAGTCAATTTTATTGTATTCAAAATATTTGAACTTGTCAGCGACTTCAAGCCTCCAAAATCCCATGATCACATGACTTTGTAGATCATCAGAGTAAGTGGCCGAGTCCTTCATGGTATATCTCAGGACAACAGGGATTACAGGGCATTATTATTCACCGAATAAAATAAAACTATTATATTGCATTATGGGATACCAGCAAAAAGAGTAATTCCTTTCCTGATTTATTAGTTTATTGTCATAACATAACAAAACTAGTCCTAAGTGGTATCAACAAAAAATAATACTCCCCCCTGGTCTAAACTTATTGGGAGAAGTGGATTAATGCCTTGCTCATGATCATTCACATCTTAGGACAATGGGGTTACTTGGCATTGTCCATCTCTTCACAAGTGACCTTCACAGTGTCAGATGTGTGCATTTATCTCTTTTTAAAGGTCAGTGTCAGTTAAGTGCCATACATGATATACGCTTTCGGCGATCATGTCTCGAAAGAGATATGACTGACTGGATAGAAGATTATCTCGCAGTAGGTTGCCATTGCTTTCTTTGTTAAACTGGTTGCCATCTAAGGATATAGAACCCAATCTGTCCTATTATTTAACCCATAACTGGAGGGAAGAAATGGATTAATACCTTTCCCAAGGGTATTTGTTTGTAGGTAAATGTAAGGAATATTAACTGGAATTTGAACTTGACACCCTGATTTGTCGTTCTGAGTCGATATCCACTGCACCACAATGCACATAATTGTATTATCCCATGTTTTAGAGTCCCTCATAGCACATTTAGCGTCCCTTCTCCAAGTAACAAGCTATACACTGCATAATAACAGGAACAAAAACTGCCTGGCATGACTTATTGGGAGTGTTTGATTCATGACTTTCCCATGTTATTTTTAACAGAATATCTCAGGTTAGTAAATTTAATGAAATTGACTTTTTCCCATTCTAAATTCACATAAAAATAATAAAGTGTATTTTAAAATGTTAAAAAGAAACTATTTAAATGTGGATGTGAATAGCAGAAAAGCAATTTTGAGAAATTAGTTTTTAGACACATCACTTTGACAATTCAGAAAAGACAAAAAACAAAAAAAACAAAAAAAACAACAAAACTGAATGATTAATTTTTTGTGATACATTGTTTTTTTCCCCCACTGTAAATATCATTAAAAATAAAAAATCAAGAGAAAACATTATTTTCACTTGTAACATTAAAAATATTAAAAATTACATTCTTGAAAATTCTTTAAATTCAATATTAATTTGAATTTCTTGTATCAGTTGATTAACACACACTGCTTATGACAGTATTGAGATATTAAGTAGACAGTACTTGCTATGAAAGCGTTGGAATAGGAAATAGACAACACTGTATATGACATTGTTGGGGTAGGAAGTAGACAATTAACACTGTATACGACAATGTTGAGGTAGGAAGTAGACAATTAACAATATACGACAACATTGGGGTAGGAAGCAGACAATTAACACTGTATATGACAACGTTGAGGTAGGAAGTAGACAATTAACAGTGTTTATGACAACGTTGAGGTAGGAAGTAGACAATTAACAGTGTTTATGACAACGTTGAGGTAGGAAGTAGACAATTAACAGTGTTTATGACAACTTTGGGGTAGGAAGTAGACAATTAACACTGTATATGACAACGTTGAGGTAGGAAGTAGACAATTAACAGTGTTTATGACAACGTTGAGGTAGGAAGTAGACAATTAACAGTGTTTATGACAACTTTGGGGTAGGAAGTAGACAATTAACACTGTATATGACAACATTGGGGTAGTAAACAGATAATTAACACTGTATATGACATTGTTGGGATAAGAAGTAGAAAACACTGTATATGAGAGTGTTGGGGTAGGAAGTAGATAATTAACACTGTATATGACAACTTTGGGGTAGGAAGTAGACAATTAACAGTGTTTATGACAATGTTGAGGTAGGAAGTAGACAATTAACAGTGTTTATGACAACTTTGGGGTAGGAAGTAGACAATTAACACTGTATATGACAACGTTGAGGTAGGAAGTAGACAATTAACAGTGTTTATGACAACGTTGAGGTAGGAAGTAGACAATTAACAGTGTTTATGACAACGTTGAGGTAGGAAGTAGACAATTAACAGTGTTTATGACAACTTTGGGGTAGGAAGTAGACAATTAACACTGTATATGACAACATTGGGGTAGTAAACAGATAATTAACACTGTATATGACATTGTTGGGATAAGAAGTAGAAAACACTGTATATGAGAGTGTTGGGGTAGGAAGTAGATAATTAACACTGTATATGACAACATTGGGGTGGGAAGCAGACAGTTAACACTGTATATGACAATATTGGGGTAGGAAGTAGGCAACATTGTATATGACACTATTGGGGGTAGAAAGTAGGCAATTAACACTGTATACAACAACGTTGTGGTAGGAAGTAGGCAACACTGTTTATGACAATGTTCGGTTAGGAAGTAGACAATGAACACTGTTTATGACAATGTTGGGGTAGGAAGTAGACAATGACCACTGTTTATGACAATGTTCGGGTAGGAAGTAGATAACACTGTATATAACAACATTGGGGTAGGAATTAGGCAATTAACACTGTATACGACAGTGTTGAAGCAGGAAGAAACAACACTGCACATGACAGTGTTAGGGTACAAAGTAAACAACACTGCGTATGAGTGTTGGAGTAGTAAATAGACTGTTGCCAGCGTAGATGACAGTGTTTGGTAGTATTAGACAATTAACACCTTAGGAAAGGTAAGAATTTATTTCTTCTTTCACCAACTATTGGCCAAATAGCAAAGTAGACTGTGTTGTCTATATTTAGCCTGCTCCAGTCAAAGGAGAAGGACAACTTTAAAAAGAAAACCATAAACAAGACAATGGGGAACCACTTCAGTGTCTTTCTCAAAAATGATAACAAAGTTAAGGAAGCTATGGAAAGACAGGATGGTCTGTGCAATGAAGAGACATGGCTTTTTTTTTTTTCATGTCACTATATCAATTTATATACCAATATGCTCATGTGTGTGTGTGTGTGTATATCTAATCTAATCTAAATCTAAACTTATTTATAAATGGAACTTTGTTTGTGTGTGTGTGTCCATTACCTATAGATTCCAAAACAGCTGAACTGATTTTCTTGAAAATTTACACAGTTGCACTATAAGCATCTGTGAGTGTTCTTAGCTAGGTTTTTGGTCGAGGTACCCCCAATAAATATCGAAAATCGATAATCGAAAAAAATCGGGTTATAGAAGGAGTGGTCCGATTTTAATCAAATTTCATACACTCATAGACAAAGACACAAGAAACGATATTCAGAAGTTTCAAGGTTGCAGTTCTTACAATAGTGCAGAAAATTGATTATATATATAAAAGGCAAGATGTTTGTGTGTGTGTCTGTTTATATGCCTCTATGTCTGTATTTTTTTCAGCCCTTTTATTTTAGTTTTTGCTTCGGGTTTGGTTCTAAGTAGGTATAATTGTAGTTCTTAGTCTCAGCCATGATACCATTTACTCAGAGAACTTATTTAGCCTTCAAAATTCAGTTTACAGCAAAAAAACTTATTTGATATCGATACCAGGAAATCAAAATTTGGAACATACATTGCTTGCTTTTGACATAAACAGGATGCCCATAAAGGCCCAGTACCATTACAAGTATTTATTGCTCGGAAGCCATATGGCAAAGAGTATGCAGTTTTGTGTAAAATGTTGTGTGCAATTTCAAGTCTTCTTTACATTTAGGTTTTTACATTTTGTTTTATTAAAATTAATGGTTAATAAAGATTTATTACTTTTTTTTTTTTTTGGCAGGTATAAATTAGCATTTTTTAAAAATCATTTCACCCCCAAGCAAGGCATTGCACTGTCACTATTGCGCAGGGGGTTACATAGGGGAAGGTGAAGAGAAAGAGAGGTTAGATATAGGAAATGTCAGAAGAAGGGTGATAGACGGGTAAGGATACCGAGGATGAGGGTTGGGCAGATGGGAAGAGTGTTTGAGAGAATGGATGCAAGTTAGTGTGTTAGGAGGTGTCTGTTGACCGTACATTTAAACTCCTGGAGATTGTAGCTGTCAGGGAAGCAATCATGTGGAAGGGAATTCCACAGGCAGGAAGTGCGAGCTTGCATTGAAAAATAATGATGAGACCAAAAGAGAAGGCCCAAAATTTGGTGGGATACGTCAAAGATTCCTGTTCGTGATCTTGCCACATTTTGTAGACACAGTGTTGAAGTTATCCAAACAGCTGATGTTGATATACTGCAGTGCGTATGGAAGGAGATGGAATATCATCTTGACATTGTGAGGAGGGCAACAAGAGGTGCACGTGTAAAATGTAGTCAGTGAAAGCTGTGAATGTAAACTTGAGGAGATGTACAACCTTTTACAAAAAACTGCAATACTCTATGTCATATGGCTTCTGAGCAATAAATACATGTAATGGTACTTGGACTTTATGGACATCCTGTATATATTTTCAAGATGTATTTATACATCTTTACAAGACTTACATTACCTGCTGTTGATGTTTACATACATTTTTCAAGACAATGTCGATCTTAGTTGTTATGAACTAACATTTATTGTTATTTCTAAATCAGCATAGATATAAAATCAGCATACACTACAAACTGTTTTGAGATGTATTTTATTGTGTTGAATGTGTTTAACTTAATCTGTACAGCAGAATGTCAAATCAAAACCAAAATGGCAGCACACATGAGAAATCATTCTGTGTCATTAGTCATTTATTTCTAAAAAATGAAAATTTTCTATTTTTTTTTTCAAAATGAGCCAGCACAGTCAGACAAGAATGGTATAAAAATACACCAGTAAAAGTGTTAAGTAACAGGAAGTTTCCTTAGCCTAAATGATAATTTGAAAAATGAAGAGCAAAATGTTGTGAAGTCTTTTTCTTTATTTTTCATTCAAACTGTTTACTATCAACTACAGAAAGACAATTTAATAATTGCTGTGAAAACCAATTGTAATTAAGATAAAAGAAATACTAAAAATATGTATTAATAAGAAAGAAACTAAATTTAGTAAACTTAATATTACATGGAAAATTATATTTTATTGTAGGTAGATATTTTTCTATAAGAATAAAGAAAAGGTAAAATAACAACAGAAACATGATGTGGGAGGAGTATTTACCTCAGGGAGGTCCCAGCATGACTCTTCTGAACCCTCCTTGTAATAGTATCGACGGCCATTGTTATCCACATTTTGTCTCCACTGAAATACAAAAAAAAAAAACATAATTTTAAACAATAGTGAGCATTAAATTGAGACTCAAATTAATAATACAAAATACATTGGTTTATGAATTTGATGACATAATAATTGGGAGTTCAATCATTCAATCCTGAGGCTGAGTGGTGCAGACTTAAGTTTAGTGGAAACAGGGTGAACAATCACTGTGTAGTACAAAAAAAAAAAAAGACTGAGTGACACTTCAACCCTGATCACACTCAACGAAAGATGAGGACTGGTTTCCTTTAATGTTTCTAACCCAGGAAGAGTATTGGGCTCATCACTTTGATACAAAGTGACAATCAATATAGTGAAAACACCACTCCTCCCCTACAAAGAAAGTCAAGTTCATTTTATTTTGTTGTGAGATAAGAAATTCAGAATTAAAATCAACAAAGGATTGACCATGTGCTTACAGAAAAAGTTGAAACCAGATTTTGCAAGTAGGTGTTAAATTAGTTTTTGACCAATGGGAGCAACTTGCAACACTTGAGGATTTCCTGAGTCAGTGTGAAAAATGTAATGACAATAACGCCACCCCCACAGCTTCAGTGAGTCAGTCAGGGGATGGAAGCTGCAAAGACAAGCTAAAATGTAACAAGAGAATCTTCAAAGTGACCCAGACATTTGTCCTCTTTCTCTTTCCTTCTGTTAATTCCTTTTACTACTTCTTCTTTTCCATCCAAAGACATTCCTACTGAATACATCCAGACATACCTACGCATATACTCTTTCAACAATTTCTACTACAAACTTTTTCTACAAATCTTGATATCCTTAACTTCTTAATAATGTTTCTAATTGCACATTAACTTCTATAACTCATATTATTCTTTCCATTTAATAAATTTCTATTTTAAAATACAAAATGTATATTTTATTCTTACGCTATTCCACGCAATCTTTAATTCCAATCGATAACTAACTTCGACCTTCTGATGATAATTCTGCATAAAACTTGTAAGCTGTAGAGAGTTCGGTTAAGTATGACACAAGGCTGAATCAAAGAAAAATTAACCAGCTCTCAAAAGCTACAATCTACAGGAAAGGTAATGACTTCTGTTAATAAACAAAATGCTTTTTGCATCCCAAAACTATCTTTAAAAGGGCCACACAATCAATGGAGAGTACTATGCCGACTTACTGAGGCAGTTATAAAAGTCTATCAAGATCAAACGCCTATGAAGACTGATGAAAGGGGTCTTGTTTCATCAGCACACAAATGCTGTGCACGACTGTGGATTTGAACTGATTGATCACCTTTCCTATTCTCCTAATTTGACTCGTGACTATCATCTGTTTCTCAACATAAAAAAAAAACGCTTGGTTGGAAATGAGTAATACAGTGATGAAGGCATCATATCTAATGATTTTGATGACCAACAGGATGAAAGCTTTTTCACTAATGGGCTCCATGCACTACAACACCAATGATGAAAGAAGTGTGTGGACTGACAGAAAGTTTATGCTGAAAAATAAACCTCATTTGATCACATTTCATGAAAGTATCTTATTCACCCAATGAATTTCTTAGTTATTGAACATTACAAGATAAATTTTGAGGTAATTATTGCTTTCTACTTAAAAGCACTGACAATATGGCAGTAATGATGACATTTTTGACTAACAACATTAACATTTCTTCACCAATGGGTTCAAAGGACTGCAACACCAGTAGAAGGTTGTTGGTTGGTTGGTTTGCTTTTATGGCATATCAACACCTCAGCGGGTCATTTATTGCCAACTAAACTTTATTTATTTATTACTGGTAATACCTTTTTCTTTTCAACAATTTATTGTTGTTTATATAAGTTTTGTGTCTAGTAATACAATTTTCTTTTTCGAGTATCAAGATTCATTGGGATTTGTTTTTAAGGGCAGGGTCCCCAAGTCCTACCCTTGTTATTTAACCCATAACTGGAGGGAAGGGACGGATTAATACCTTTCCCAAGGGTACCAGTGCTTTAAGTGAATGCAGGGTATTCAAGTGAAATTCGAACTCGGCTCACCGATTTCTCTTTCTGAGCTGATATCCACTGAACCACAACGCACATCCATCACTAAATGCTTACAGCACCTGGTATTCCCAAGCAGTTACCCATCTAAGTACTGACCAGGCTCAACGTTGCTTAACTTCGGTGATCGAGCAAGAATCGGTGCATTCAACGTGATAGGCCGTAAGCCCACCAATAGAAGGAGCGTGTGGACTGTAAGGGGTATATGTTAAAAAATAAACCATATTTGGTTACATTCCATGAGTGTATCTTAGTCACCCTTTGAACTTCTCAGTTGACCCTCGTGTATCCAATATGGAAAAATAGTTCTTTGTTTACTTATATTTTTTTGCTTCTGTATGAGTGATTAGCTTCAACGATTTGTTTTTTTTCCATACACAGACCTATTTGTCTATAGATATCACCTGAGTTGTTGTGACCTCATAGATAAGCATGGAGAAGATGAAAATGTTATTTTATCTCAATCTAAAGTGTTTCTGTTTTTATGAACAGTAAATAGATTCTGAAATTTTCTAAGGAGCACCCACTTTGACTAAGCGGGGAACAGAGACATGAAGGAATGATTGGGGTTTCCTGGCAGTGGAAGCAACAACCAATCAGATACTGATTATTTCTGAGTACTGGTCTATATTAACAGTTACACTTAAGATCAAGGAGTCAGTTCTGGTTCGCCATTGGTAGGAGACGGATGCCACCCATTCATATTGCCAGCCACATATCAGGATGTGTAGATGGATAAGAAGTTAGCAGAGAGAAAAGTTGATCTATGAGATCAGCATAGCAGAAGTTGTCCCAAGCGTCACCTACCTATTAATCCAGGCCAAACCATGAAACAAGGTTTCATTCTTAATTCTCAGCATGGCATTTGTCTTTCATCTCATTTACCTTATGAGAATGCAGCAGGCCCTCTCCTAGAATTTTGGTGCACACTGATTAGTTTGAGAATCAAAATTTAACAGAGTAATCAGTGACAGTTCGGTAGAAAGCTTGGGTGAAGGTCATATTGTATGTTTGATTGCATTGTGATACCCATATAGAAAAGGAAAAAGTGATTTTATCATGATCTCAAGTTTTGTTTTATAGTTAGTAGGTGGTTCATTTTTATATCTCGTTTTCTAAGTGACATTCCTTTTGATTAAAAAGTAACAGAGAAGTCAAAGAAGAGGATAAGGTGTTTTTGAAGATCAAGTGACAACAAAACTGGAAATAGAGTGTATCCTATATTAGCAGTCATGCTTGGGATTGATTTGGTTTGGTTTAATGACCCATCAACCATTTTGATCATTTAAGGGTCAGTCTTAAACTTTTGTTGGTAATATTTTTTTTTCATTCAAAAAACTTTTGTTGGTAATATTTTTTTTTCATTCAAAAAACTTTTGTTGGTAATATTTTTTTTCATCAAAAAAGTTTTATTGGTAATATATTTTTCATTCAAGAATGTTTTATTGGTAATATATTTTTCATTGAAAAAAGTTTTATTGGTAATATTTTTCATTCAAAAATGTTTTGTTGGTAAATACCTTCATAGCATTTTGACCCTGATTTGGGGGTTAACTATTTACCCATAGCTGGGACCGTAGCAGTTGCTACCACTCTGGGTCAGGGTGGACCTGGGAACAACAGCAATTAAGAGGTGCTTCCATGCTCCTTATAACCTCCCAATCAGAGGCCTTGTTGCCGGATGCAGTTTACAGTCATACCCAGGACCCACTTGGGATTAACTTGGAGTTAGTTTATGGTCTCCTCTTGGTAAGAGATAAACTGGCATTTATCTTTCATCCCGATACATTGTGAGCATGCAGTAGTCCCTTTCCTAGTATTTGATGCATAATAATAAGAATGGAACACATGAATCATTGGCTGATCAGTGGAAAGCTTTGGCAAAGGGTGTGTGGTATATTTACACAGTGACTACTATTCTGGGTCAGAGTGTATGTGAGAAAAACAGTAACTGAGGAGTGACTGCACAAGTTAATTAGTAGGTGTAAGCTTCTAAAATCTCCTTTGACTCTATACTTCTAAGGTCTCTACTAAATCTCTGAAACTTTATTTACATTTACTAGATAAGAGTAGATAGGTTTGCCTGGTTCACACTCTTTGATCTTTTGAACAGCAGTAGCAGTTTATCTGCTTTAACAATCTTAACATCTTCAAGTCTAGGGTTAACTGTTATCTTCCCCAACTATCTTCATAAACTGTGCCTCTGGTCTTTTGAACAAGAGTAGAGATTTATGTTGTTTCCAATCCAATAAACTGTGCCTCTTACTTACTCTGTAATCTACTACCTGAGTGGCCCCCAGGCCTTGTAAAAGATGAACCTCACTGTAAAAATAACAAACAAAAAAACAAAAGTGGGGCAAAATTTAATTTCTTGAAATTCCATTAAATGTGGAGGTGGAGGTGGTAATAGTCATAAAAAATATTCTTACCAAGATTTTCTAAAAGATACATTTCTAAAATAATTGATTTGTGAATAAATCCTAAAAGTTTCATTAAAACCCAATAATTATTTGATTTTTACAAGAATTTCCAAATCAATGTGATTTTCATGGCAAATAAGAGGCTAAAAATTCCTCTACTAACTTTTTGCCACTCCCCCCACGAAAAAAAAAGGAAAGATTTTTAAGAAAGACATATAATAAAATAAGAAACGAGATCTTGTAAAGTTATTGAGTGAGAGTACAGGTACATAAAGTTTGCCATGGGTCATAGGAAAGACATGCAATATATATATATATATATATATATATATATATATATATGTGCATGTGTGTGTGTGTATAATCTCAGAAAATATCTGAAAAAGTAACAATATAAACAAAAAGAAAAATGAAAACTTCTCTTAGCATTTATCCTCTGAGACTTTATCAGGGCAAATGTAAGGATTTTATTTTGCAACAAGTATTTACAGGCTGCCCATAAAGGGCAATATGAATAAAGATTATTAGTGTTTCATCCTCTCAGAGACTTTATCAGGGCAAATGTAAGGATTTTATTTTGTGACAAGTTAATGACATGTAATTAAGTTATACAGGATGCTAAGTGGCATAATTTAATGTCTAATAAATTAAAGTGCGTAAAAGATATTCTTGATATTTTATGCAAATTAATATTTAAGTCATTTTAGTTTGGAATTATGTGTTATATATTTTAAATAAGATGAGGTTATAAATTTAACAGATTTCTTTTAATTTTTTAATGTTTTCATAGTAATGTAAGTTGAGTTAGAAAGAAAAGGAGTATTTATTTTAGGACTGGAGATATGTGAAAAATGCAGAGTGAAGATTTATATTTTGATAAAATTGGATACTGGCAGTCTTAAGAATTTTCTGTCTAAGTGTTATACTCTTTAGATTGAAGTTGTGGTTGAATTTATTTCTATATATAGACTAATGGATTTGTTAAATTGGTGTGTATAAGATCTTTTTCTGGTTGGGAGGTTTTTAGGAGCATGGAACCACCTGTTAATTGCTGTTGTTCTCAGGTTCACCCTGACTGAGTGATAGCACCTGTTAGGGTCCCAGCTATGAGAAAATAGTTTATCCCCAAACTGGTGTCAAAACACTATGAAAGCATGAAAATACTTTTATAGATATATATACATCAAAATAGACTTTTCTAGAAACAGACATTTTTAATTAAAAATATTACGAACAATACATTTTTGAAGAAAAAATTATTATCATAATACACTTTTGAAGGGAAAAAAATTTTTCTTGGCAAAATATTTTTGAATACAAAACTAAAAAACATTTTCAGTTTTCTAAAATAAAAAAGAATAAAAACAAAAAATTTTCCTTAAAATCCGACTAAAAGTCAACCTTCTCATGATAACTAAAAAAATACCTTAAAATCCCACCTTTTTGGCATTAAATAACCCACAGAGGTTGATATGCCATTAAACAAAACTCAAGTCAATTATTATTGTCATGAGTATGGTAACATAATCTTGCTGCTGACCTTGAACGGGATCTACACTCTGTGGTGAATTGGGGTAAGAAGTGGCTTGTCAATTTCAATGCAACTAAGACCAAGCTGTTGTCTGTCAATCATCACAGGCAACCTCTCCTACCTCCCATAAGCATGGACCAAGCAATTCTCCCTGAGAGCAATACACTGCGCCTCCCTGGCCTTACCCTCTTCTGATCTCAAATGGAACCACTACATCGAGTCCATAGCTAAATCCACTGCTAAGAAGGTTGGGTTACTGTGTTGGGCCAGGATGTTTTTTCCGCCTGAATCCATCCTGCATATATACAAATCAACCATTCGTCCATGCATGGAATACTGCTGCCATATATGGTCAGGCGCCCCTGCGGTTCATCTCAGTGTTCTCGACAGGCTCCAAAGGAAAATCAGTAATGTGATAGGTACTGACTTGGTGGCTCAACTACAGCCACTTCCCCACCGATGAAATGTGGCCTCCCTTTGTCTGTTCTATAAATACTTTCATGGCTTCTGCTCGAATGAACTTAAGTCACTGGTGCCTCCTCAATAGGTGTTTACTCATGCAACCAGATTGGCAACTGGGTCCCACCCATTCACAGTTAGGTTAGCCAAATGCAGATGACAATTCTACTCCTGCAGCTTCTTCTCTCACACTTCCCCCCTGTGGAACTTGCTCCCATATTTTTGCTTCCCTGATGGCTACAACCTCCAGGAATTTAAATGCAATGTCAATACTCATCTATTAACCACTTGACTTTAGTTCTTTCCCCACCCCGTATATCCTTTTCTTTCTCTCCACCTTTGAAACTGTCATCACACCTGTATTCATATCCTTCTCTTGCTCCTTTCTAACTGGTTCGTCTTCCTCTTCACTCTCTTCTACATAACCTTTCTACTCTTATGTAGCCCCCTGCACATCAGTGGCATTACCGCCTTGCTTGGGGTGATACGATAAAAATAAATAAATAAATTACTTCTGTTAGCAAGGCATCTGATCAGGAGGTTTAGAACCACCTCATAATTGCTGTTGTTCTTACATCCACCCTGACCCCCAGGTGGTAGCAGCTGTTAGGGTTCCAGCTATTGTCAAATGGTTAAACCCAAAACTGGGGTTATTTAAGTAAAAAAGAAAAAGTTAAGCAGGGTAAGAGTCTTTAGCTTTGGATAGCAACTTGTCTAAGAGAAGGAAATCTCTGAAATAAAAACCTTTACACCCATTCTGTGTAAGGTAGGCTGAACTCTTGGTAGGTAATCTTCCTAAGATGGTGTATTGATAAAAATACTGAGTTTCCAGTCTCCTAAACTGGTTGGTGTTAGTAAGGGCATACAGTTGTAAAACTTGCTTTAATATTTCATGATAGTGCAATTACAGAGGCATCAAGAAAACTTCTTCCATCACATGCTAGCATGGAAACGAATGTTAAATGATGATGATGGGTATTTTTAGTTCTGATCATAACCATCATAGTTTATGGTTGTAATTATTTTGATGTTGTTTATGTTAACTGCAACGAGTGGTGTCCCTTGGCTGCTCTTCACGAGGGAAACAGTCACCAGAAACGGGGAGAGGACAGTTTTGTTTTTGAATTATGGTGGCGAGTGGTTCGCACGTGGTGAAATAAAAATTAACTTCCCTTCATACAGTTGTCGGTGTCTATATTCCAATTTTACACTGGTAGCAGAGCGTAGTTGAAAAAGAAAAACAATGGCTTCTAGATATATTATCCCACCTGCCTTAAACACAGAGAAATATAATTCCTGGAAAAAAGAAATGCGGATATGGGAACTCGTCACCAGTTTAGAAGCACGCAAACGGGCACCTGTTGTATTACTGGTCTTGGAAGGTAAAGCCAGAGAAGCATTATTGGAATTGGACATCGACGTACTCAATGCTGAAGATGGCATGGAAAAGTTATACCAAAAACTTGATACCCTCTTCTTAGAAGACGCCAACCAAGCAGCATGTAAAATGTACGAGACTTTTGAATGTCTCCAAAGGCAGAGTAACACGTCGATAGACGATTTTCTCATAGATTTTGAGCGACACATCGCCAAATTAAAAGAGCATAAAATAATTCTGTCTGAGCCTGTGCTCGCGTACAGAGCATTGAAAAGTGCCAATCTCACCCTGGAAAATGAACGACTAATAAAAGCTACTGTTCGGGAACTCACGCTTAGTGAAATGTCCAAACAATTAAAAAAATATTCTGTGAAGAATACTGCCATGCTTCATCACCAAAAACTCTTCTAGTCGTGGTAAAGACCGAACCGGACATTGTTTTCAGCACGGACGACCAGAACAAAACTGAGGAAACCTACTATAGTAGTCGTGGACGAGACCACGGGGATAAGAATTCCCGTTTTAATGGTCAGGGTAATGGTGGAAGAGGCTGCAACAGAAACTCAACACGCTACACAAAAAAAAAACTTTAACCCCACAATCTGAAAGCGACAACAACACTTCATGTTTCAGATGTGGTTGTAAATTTCACTGGGCCCGCGACTGCCCTTATGTTGAGGCAGACAGCAAGAAAGGAGGTCATTTACTCGTGTCTAACCTTCTGCTAATGAACCAGCAAAAGCAATATGACGGAGGCGGTGCTAACACGTTCTTAGGAGAGACACTCAGCTCAGCTGTCTTAGATAGTGGTGCATCTGGAACTGTTTGTGGGACTAAATGGTATGAGTGTTTTCTGGAAACCGTACCATAAAAACAAAAACAAACAATAAAAGTTCAAAACAGAGTAAGGAATTACAAGTTCGGGGATGGAAACACATTTAAATCTACCCACACAGTCACTCTACCCTGTGTTATTGCCAGCATTGAGGTCAGTATTGTCACTGATGTTGTAGATGCTGACATACCACTGTTGTTAAGTAAAAAGTCCATGAAAAGAGCCAGGACATGCCTTAATTTTGAGAACGACATTGTGAACATGTTTGGAAAAATGATCCCACTGCAATGTACCTCATCCAGTCACTATTACATTCCCATTACCAGACCTCCACCAGACCGAGATAAGTTCAAACAAATTTTGTTTACTAAAGAGATTTCAAGTAAAAATAGGCTAGAAAAAATTAAAATTGCTACTAAGCTCCACAGACAATTCAGTCACCCTAGCAGTAAAAAGCTATGTGAACAAGTTAGGAATGCAGGAACGAGAGATCCTGAATTTATTAAAATTCTTAAAGAACTTCCTAATTCTTGTGAAATTTGTATGAGGTACAAAAGGGTTGAACCCAGACCCATCGTGGGGTTTTCACTGGGAACCTATTTCAATGAGAGTATCACCATGGACTTTAAAGAAATTAATGGAAACAAGGGACTGCACCTTATTGGCCATGGTACCAGATACAGTGTTGAAGTTAGAATTCCGAGTAAGGAAAGTTTTGATATCATTAGTGCTATCTTCAAGAACTGGATTGTGTATTTTGGAACTCCAGAATTTATTCTCACTGACAATGGCAGAGAGTTCAATAACCAGTTGTTTAGGGACATGGCACACAGATTTTAGACAAGCGGCTTTGCATAGAGATGGCTATTTTGAGAGAAATGATGGAAAGAAAGGAAATAGCAGAGTTCTCTTGGATACCTACGAATGAACAAGTTGCTGATTGCTTAACTAAGAAGGGTGTGCCTTCATTTAAAATACTTGGGTTTGTGGCAGAGCCCAAAGAACTATATATTTAATACAATATTTTTTTTTCTTTTTCTTCCTCTCTATTTTTCAGAGATCATCTAAAAGATAAGAAAAAGAAGAATTGTTAACTCCACCGAGTGGTGCCCCTTGGCCGCTCTTCACAATGGAAACAATTTAATCACCAGAAACGGGGAGAGGACAGTTTTGTTTTTGAATTATGGCAGCGAGTGGTTCGCACGTGGCTAAATAAAAATTAACTTCCCTTCATACAGTTGTCGGTGTCTATATTCCAATTTTACAGTTTAGATTGCATAACTTGTTTTGGATCATGGATGCTACACAAATTGTAGGGAGTGTTATGTATCTATTTTTATCTAGTTTACTGTTAATAATGTTATCAATTTTTGCAGTTCTATCATTTACATGCCTTACTCTTAGAATTGTGGATGAAATAAGGATATTAGAGGTTTTTGAATGTATTTTCTATGGATATTTCTTCTTCAGGTAAGTATTGCGAAACAGAATTCTATAATTATTCCAGATATGATCTTGTTACAGTGGTGAGAATAAAAATTGACAAGGTCTTTATTGTTTCTTGATTTTAACTGAAGTTTGTTATTTCTATGCAGCATAATACCTAGGAAGAGTAAAGTGTTGTGAGACTCAAAACCAACATCTATTGTGGGTTTTAAATTATTAAGTTTGTTGTTGGATAGTTTGTTTTTATGGCATGTCAACCTCAGCGGGTCATTTATTGCCAACTAAATTTTATTTATTTATTACTGGTAATACCTTTTTCTTTTCAACAATTTATTGTTGTTTTTTTATATAAGTTTTGTGTCTAGTAATACTTTTTTTTCTTTTCGAGTATCAAGATTCATTGGGATTTGTTTTTTTAAGAGCAGGGTCCCCAAGTTCTACCCTTGTTATTTAACCCATAACTGGAGTGAAGGGATGGATTAATACCTTTCCCAAAGATACCAGCGCTTAAGTGAATGCGGGTATTCAACTTGAATTTGAACTCGGCTCACCAATTTCTCTTTCCGAGCCGATATCCACTGCACCACAACGCACATCCATCACTGAACGCTTACAGCACCTGGTATTTCCAAGCGGTCACCCATCTAAGTACTGACCAGGCTCAATGTTGCTTAACTTCAGTGATCGAGTGAGAACCGGTGTATTCAATGTGATATGGCCGTAAGCCTATTAAGTTTGACAAGATCGGGTAAAATAGTTTTGTGCATATATTAATAGAGAATCATCTTTGTATCAGAAATAAGAACTTTGTGATAACATTTTTTTTGGAAGGACCACTTTTCAGAATTTTCTAAAAATAGGCAAGCCAAAACTCAACCAAGAGTCAGTAAACTAAATTTTTGTCTATAAAAATAATTATTTAAGGTGAAAAAAAAACATTGATTAGTGTTTCTTTTTTTTTTTTTTTTTTTTTTTTTTTTTTAATTAGAATCACTTTAAGTTAATCAGTGAAGCCACTAAAACACAAGGGGTTACAAGGTGTGGAAGAATTAGAAAAAGAAATATTAATAGAAAGAAAAGAGTAATCAGTATGGTAGGTGGCCATTAACATTGTATTTAAATTTTTATTGATTTTTACTGATTGGCTGGAAGGCATGGAATTGGGAGTTTTATAGGTAAGAATTGCACGGGAAAGAAACTGTTAGCATAGAACTTATGGCAACATCTAGCTGGCTCAACTCTAAACTGAGAAGATCTCAACACCAGCCGAATATGTGGTGATACCGAGCAAAAAGAGGAACCAGATGTTTGCACTCTTGGGACCAGAAAGCAAATGACCAAAACTGGTCGGTGTGCAGCCAGCTCCACACAGAGGTTCTGGCAGAAAGACAAAAATTAAATAAATATCAAATTCCAGTTTGCAAACCTCCGTGAATTTTATTTATCGGTCAATGGGAAGCCCAGAATCAAATACGAGTGTGAATTCCCAAATGATCTGCTGGGATCCACAAAGACGATATAAAAAGCTGATACAGAAAGCATTGCCAAGAGACAGACAGAGAGACTCGAAAAAGCACTAGCATAATTAGCACTTCCCTTGACTGTGTAGAGTGATTTACTATGCTCGCCTCCCTTCCCTCTCATCTTATCCTACACTGTCTCTAAGCTACTTACCGACCAAAGGAGCAGAGGAATACATCAAAGAGATTCCTAATTTACAATGCTCCCACATTCATAAGCACAAATTCTCTTTTCAGCATTTTATTGCCATGAACTTTTAATGTCCATTGGACCCATCCTAAATTACTTTACTTTAATTGTAAAATCCTTAATTAATATGTGTATATATAAAATGTTTCTATACTCAATTTGCTTTTCATGTTTTATAATCCCTTTTTATAACTTATAGTGGGCTATCTACAATGAGGCCAAATTCCGTTAATCTGCAACAACACACGACTACTCTCCACTAGAACGGATAACCCACTATAAATATTGTGCTTAAATTCATAAAGTCTAGATACCAGAGCAGAGAGCTCATTCAAACACTTATCATGAAAGTATTTACAGAAAAGGCTCAGAGAGGCAACCTGATGATGGTAAGCAAGTGACTGAAGCTGAAATGCCAAATCAGAACCAATAATATTGCTGAAGGTAAATAGCAGGTACATTGGACCATATGTGACTGCAATATTTTAAGAATGGATGAAGGGCAAACTTATAGATATGTAAGATTCTGGAGAGAAAAATTGCCTCGCCCAACCCACTGAAACGTATTTCTTAACAGTTGACCTAGCAATGGATTCAATATAGACTTTCCACTTCATATCAGCTGAGAACGTTAGCCCAAAAGGGCACAACAATCCACTTTTCTGAGGTTAGTATCAGCCATGATAGAAAGAAGTCTCAGATGATTAATGGAGATAAATTTAGTTTTGAGGGGCATTAAAAGTGACAAGACATCTTTTGCCCCCAGTTAACGACAGTCTTGAGGTCATTTTGGACATCAGCTGCCATTTTGACCTTGTCAAATTGATCAGCCTTCCTATAGAGGCAGAAGTAAATTGTTGTGTCGTTAGCATAGAGGCCAAGTTAAAAGCTGATGTCATCAGGAAGGTCATTAATGAAAATTAAAAACAGTTTAGGACCAAGGATGGAGCCCTGGGGGGACACCAGTGTTATTACGAAAGGATCTAGACAAGTGGCCATTCAGGATAACTTTCATTTCACGATTTGATAGGAAAGACAGGATCGTCTGAAAAATGTATCCAACTTTTTAGCTTGTGGAGAAGGTGTGTGGAAAACAAAGTGTTTTTTTTAATCATTTCACCCCAAGTAAGGCAGTACCACCACTGATGTGCAGGGGGCTACATAAGAGAATTTAAGTTTTAGACAGGAAAAGAGTGAAGGCAAAGACGAACCAGCTACTGGGGGTGAAAGAGAAAGGGCAAGAGAAGGATATGAACATAGGAGTGAAGACATTTACGAAGATAGAGAGAAAAGAAAAGAACAAGATACACAGGGTGATGAAGAAAGGGCTGGAGTTAAGTCATCATTAATTCCACCAAGCCCTCTCTAAAATATGCTCACTATATTGACGACATATTCATATTAGTGAAGAGCTTAGAAGAAATTAGAAAAACTTCAAGAAACCTTCAAGAAACCCTGCCCTACACTTTATTTATGAACTTAATACCAAGAATAAAATCCATTTATTTTCTGCATTAGCCGATGCCAAGGGCCATAATTATTTTCTGCATTAGCCGATGCCAAGGGCCATAATTATACCACCATGCTTTACAAAAAGATTGTGAACAGAAACTCATGCTTATTTAACTACAAGAGTGAATGTCCCCACATATACAAAGTAGCTATTATGAAAAATATTATTTGTCAAGCCAAAGTAATCTCTTCTTTCGACATTCTATAAGGAACTTAACAACAATTTTCCTAACCACATCGCCAACAAAGAAAGTTGTGACAAAATCTTTAAAAAAAAAATGATCTCCTGTCTGATGCAAATAAAAATAAACACACACTGCATTCTGTCGTAACCAAATGCACCCTAATTATAAGCAGGATGAAAAAGCAATTAAAAACAAAATTCACTCAATGATTCTTATAAACACCTGACATTTACCATCTACTAAAAAATGTTTAAAACATCCTACTTAATTATTAACAGCACCACCGGTCCTTATAAATCTCCCCTATATAAAAACAATGTTGTCTATGAATTCTCATACCCCTTTGGAGATTGTATCTCCAACACTAATAATCAAAAAACAACATTAAATACTTACATTGGGTACACATGCACCACACACTCTCACAGACTTATCACCCGCCAAACCTCAGTGCAATCCATGCACACATAAACCAGCACATAATGAATGACCAATGTACAACTATCAACATAAGACAAATATTAGTATATAACACCAATATCCTCTACAGCACCAAATCCAAGGAAAGACTCTAGAAAACCCTAGAAACTACTATTATACAACATAAACAACCCACATTACATAAATTATCATTTACTGCAGAAAATTATCAGTATTATAATAAAAAAAAAAACAAATAAATTTCATTCTTTTTGTTCAGCCTCATTTCCAATAGCCATTATACATGACGCCATGCTAGACCATTTCAAACTTCTAGTTTCCCAAAGAACACCAGGATTTAGACAAAGGAATTACCACACAGGCACCACAAAAGTACTTGACCAAAAACTTCCCTTTTTATCCCAAGAAGTAAGTTTCACTTGAACAGCATCTTCCCGTGAACCACTGCTTTGTGGAACTGATTTCTAAGAGGATGTCTATCAGCACAAATTGGTTGATACTATAACCCCCTCTGCATCTAGTGGTCTAAGCCTTGTAAAGAGTAAACATCACTAAAACAAAAACAAAAAAAATGAAAATATGAACTTTATCCACAACTTTGAGTGATACAATGTTCAAAATCTTATACCAAAACTGGAAAAATACAATAAAAATTAATAACTGACAGACCTTGTCAGCTCTTTTAAATCAAACTTCTTGGAACATATATATATATATATATATATATATATGTATATATTTTGAGCTCTCACGCAGTGTGACGTCATAGAACCACATTACAAATTTACGAACTGCATTTGCTATTTGGTAACTGTTATCATTGCTTAGCAAAGTTTTATGTCATCACAAGATAAAATCGTCACTGATGGTGGATATTTTTATGTTAACGTCCTTGTAACCTCTCTGAAGATGGCTCATATGAGCCGAAAGCTCAGAACCAACTTAAAAAATTATCCAAATGTTGGAGAATTTTTGTCTTTATTTTCACCTGAAATTAAAGCCAAAATATGATGTTTAAATGGCTCATGATTAAAAATTTTTTTTTTTAATCATATCACCCTGAGCAAGTCGGTAACGCCACTGATGTGCAGGGGGCTATGCAAGAGTGACAAGATTGGAAAAGAGAAAACCGAAAACCACATCCTAAGCAGGGAACAAGGTATGAGCCTCTTCACCTGATCAATAGATGTGGGTGGAGTGTGAACTGGGTGATAGTTTAGTCTATCTACAATAGACATTCATTATCTCTTATATTTAACAGTATATGTTTAGAAAATTATCTGCTGCCTCGATACACTAAATATATATGTGTGTGTGTGTGTGTATATATATATATATATATATATACACACACACACCAATTTGAAAAGGTACGTAGAAATTTTCTATTTTTTTTCTTCAAGAATTCTGCCATCAGTAAGGAAGTCTTGACGAAGATGAAATCAAATTTATCTGAAGTTTCTCATCTCTAAACATTTTGGTTCTGAAATTAAAGATTTAAATAAATATATATTTAATTTCTCCAATGTCAAGCTTACAGAGATTAATTTATTCATGAATTGCTTTACTAACAAATTGTTTTAAGCATGTTCCAACTTTTTCTTTCCTTGTCTACTATTTGTCTGAGGAAAATGTCTTCTTGTGTCATCAGATTTTGTCAATGGATTCCTTCTGATGAAGTGTTGGCATAAAAGGATTCCTTAAATAAAAACAAAATGTCATTGTGCTTTTTCAAATCAATCTTTATGCTCAGTAGTATCAAGTCTTTTTTTCATACATCATTAACATAACACACTAAAATCTATCTTCCTTCACCGAGCACCAATAGCTTAGTGGTAGAATCACCAATTGATGTCAGTTCAGTTGGGTTTCAATCCTGGCTAGAAGCAATCGGGTGTCTAACTGTACTGATAAGCTGTGATACAGTGAAACAGGACTGTCTGCGAATGACTATATAGTCATCCGCAGACAGGTATATATATATATATATATATATATATATATATATATATATATATATATGTGTATGTGTGTGTGTGTGTGTGTGTGTGTGCGTGTCATACATATATAGACACACTTAAAACAGACAAGTTTTTTCTTCTACATTTAATATTCATCCATTGCTTTATCACACAACACGTATCTGACCAATGAAACTATACCTCAATCAACATACTCTCTCTTGGATTTTTTAATTATTCGTCTTTAATAAATCTCTGAAGAAGCTTGTTAAAAGTGAAACATTTTAGATTAAAGACACTTTTTCCTACTTGTTCTTTATTTATTCTATTTACATATATATATATATATATATATGTGTGTGTGTGTGTGTATTTAGGCAGCAAATTTTCCAATGTTTGCAATTTATTTAATCGGACACACACACACACACACACACATATATATATAGGCAGCATATCTTCATTCAAACATGTTTCCCGTAATAATATAGACATGTATAATTTCATATGTAAATTCAATATTTTAAATTTGAGGAATAGCCATTTCTGCAGGTTCTTAGAACCTCTGTCTTATCAACCCTAGCCAAACGTAACAGGAAGAAATTTTAGTGTAACCGGAAATAAAGTTTAGTTAAGAAAAGGAAGAGGCAAAGAAGGATAGAGAGAGAGTGGGGGGGAATAGCAGCATTAGCTAAGATAGGAGTGGAGGAAAGAGCAGCTTGCTTGAGGGGTCAATTTGGATGTGGATCAATTTATGACTTAAGAACAATAGAAAACCGATCCCCCACTTTATATCCAAGAGAAAATTACATTAAGATTCAACAAATATATCTTGAGAATTTTACTAACCTCTGTGATTGTTAACTATTTTATTGCAAAATCATTGACATGCATAATAAAATTTTACATCCAGCAGACATTTAAGGGTGAACCAATTTATTACTGATGAAAAATAGAAAACTGATACCCCACCTTTCCCAAGGATATCTGTGCGTAAGTGAATGGAAGGAATTCAACTGGAATTTGAACTCGGCACCCCGATTTGTCGTTCCGAGTAGATATCCGCTGCACCACAATGCACATCACGATGCTTAAATTTGTAGTCTAGCTAGTAAAGAGAAAAGATCATCGAAGTAATTACTATGAAAATATTTATAGAAAAGGACCAGGGAAGCCACATTATGTGTTGGTAAAATGACTGAAGCTAAGATGCCAGGTCAGGACTGATAGCATTGCACATTGTTCTCTGAATTTTATCAAAAATCTCTAGTAGAAGCACCAGAACAGAATATTGACAGACATATTCAATGGTTAATATTGTAATTTCATTTTATGAATTTTAGTAATTGTCTGTGGATTTTACAAGCAAGATATTATTGTTTATTGCTTTCTTTTTTCTTATAAAAATTAAATTAGAGAAAAAATTTTAAGAATATGAGAACAGTGTATACACTGAAGATAAAATCATTTGAAATGCATGCTGAATAATTTACTCATCTCAGACTATCCTCTTTGTATAGTATTCTTATGTTGATAAGAACTTACTAAAAAACAAAAAAAACTGAATGGTGAGGGTACGTATCCTCCTCCTTCCCCTGCCTACTGTTTCAGTTTCCCTTGCAGATGACACCAGATTAAAAAAAAAAAGAAAAAAAAATTCCCTGTTCTCAGATACATCAGCTTGAAACCCTTATGTCGAGGAGAATACAATACATATTATTTATGAGAATACAATAAAAATGTGACATAGTAGAGAAAGACGTTTAAAATTATAAGAAGCATAATAAAGTAGTACATACCAAATCGGTTTTGTGATTTGATCATATCGAAGAATTTTCTAGAAAATCTTCCAGGTTTTGGCAGTGATTCATATGGAACCGTCATCAGCAGAAGTAAGAGCCAATGCAATGAATCCGATTGTACAACAAACCCACCAGTACTAACCATTATCCTTGAGGAGTCACATTGAGCATCAATGATCTGATTGGTCAGAAATATTCCATCTGAGAATTTATGAATAAAGTTCTTTATTGTAAAGTTTAAATAAAAAAAGACAAATTTCTCTTCCTTTTTCTTTTAACTTGATTTAAATATGAAGAAGAAATCCTGTGTTATTTTATGCAGTTGATTCAGATCAGTGTTTGAGTAAGCCCAAGATCTGCGTGAATGGGCTTACACTGTTGAAAACGACTCTCGGATGAAATGGAAGTTTTGATGGCAAAGCTAAATGTCAGTAAGCGGAAGATATTAACCCAGGAATAGGAGAGGAAATGAAACTGATTTCAAATGGCAATAGTGTCTTTTTCTTTCTCTCTTTCACATACAGAATAACTGGCAAATTTTGTTTTACTGTGAAACAGATATAATATGAACAAGCCGGGTTTCAAGCTGATGTATCTGAGAACAGGGAATTTTTTTTTCTTTTTTTTTTTTTAATCTGGTGTCATCTGCAAGGGAAACTGAAACAGTAGGCAAGAGGAGGAGGATACGTACCCTCACCATTCAGTTTTTTTTGTTTTTTAGTAAGTTCTTATCAACATAAGAATACTATACAAAGAGGATAGTCTGAGATGAGTAAATTATTCAGCATGCATTTCAAATGATTTTATCTTCAGTGTATACACTGTTCTCATATTCTTAAAATTTTTTCTCTAATTTAATTTTTATAAGAAAAAAGAAAGCAATAAACAATAATATCTTGCTTGTAAAATCCACAGACAATTACTAAAATTCATAAAATGAAATTACAATATTAACCATTGAATATGTCTGTCAATATTCTGTTCTGGTGCTTCTACTAGAGATTTTTGATAAAATTCAGAGAACAATGTGCAATGCTATCAGTCCTGACCTGGCAACTTAGCTTCAGTCACTTTCCCAACACCATAACGTGGCTTCCCTGGTCCTTTTCTATAAATATTCTCATGGTATTTACTTTGATGAGCTTTTCTCTTTACTAGCTAGACTTTACAAATTTAAGCATCGTGATGTGCATTGTGGTGCAGCAGATATCTACTCGGAACGACAAATCGGGGTGCCGAGTTTGAATTCCAGTTGAATTCCTTCTATTCACTTACGCACAAATATCCTTGGGAAAAGTATTAATCCATCTCTTCCCTCCAGTTATGGGTTAAATAATAGGACAGATTGGGTTCTATAGCCATGGCTGGCAGCCAGTCTCCTACAGAAAGCGATGGCAATCTACTGCAGAATAATCTTCTGCTCAGTCAGTCATGTCTCTTTTGAGACATGATTGCCCAAAGCATGTATCACGTATGGCACTTGACTGACATATCTTCAAAATAAACATGTCTTGTTCTGCTTCTACTTTTCTTTCTTCCAGGCTAACTAGTAGGACACGTACTACATCGCCTAATATATTTTTAATTTTTATTTCGCTTTTTAATGCCACATTATGGTCAAATGGTTCAGTATTTTTTGGTATCAATCATGATAATCTATCCACATGTTCTAATATTTTGTACAGTTGATATTCCATTGTAAAATCGTAATTTAATAAGATAGTACCCCAGCATCATAAGCTATTTCCAGTATGCATAGGAATTTTTTTTTCCGACTAAAAAAATTGATTATAGAGGTATGTGGTCTGTCTGTTAATGAAAACTCTTTCCGCATACAAGTGTGTAAAATTGTTTTCGCTGCAAATATTGATAATTTCTCTTTTTCAATTTGGCTGGAGTTTTTTCTGCCAGTTGTAGCGAATGAAAAATACATGTGACAGCTTTCGTATTACCATCATCTCTATGTCAAATTATCATTCCTATACCACTAGCATCTGAAGCCAATACGATTTATGGTTTTGGATGATAGTGGGCTAAAAATAAATCTTATGTTGGTATTTTCTTGATTTCTTCAAATGCCTTTTGACGCTTATCAGTCCAATTCTAGTTTTTTAAGCAAATTGTTCAGTGGAGATTCCAAATAGTGCATATTAGATACGCAGATTTGATAATAATTTACAAGTCCTAGAAATGTTTGTAGCCCCTTAACATCTGTTGGAGAAGGCATATTTTTAATTGCACTTTCCTTCAACGGATCTGGTTGCCAACCATGTTTGTCAATAATTTGTCCTAAATACTTGATTTTAGGTAAAAATAATTTGCACTTTTTCTCACTTACTTTGAACCAGTACTCTCATATTTTTTCAAAAATTAATTTTATATTCTTGATATATTATTCCTTTGATACACTTTTAATCAATATATCATTCAGAAAGCAACTACAAAATCAGAATCTGTAAGTCCATAGGTTGTTGAAATATGGTTGGAGCCACTTTTATCCCAAAAGTAAGTCAATTGAAATTATAAAATTTCTTGTGCATATTTATTGTTATTAAGTCTGAACATTCTTCTTCAACTTGTATTTGCAAACAGGCTTCAGAAAGATCCAGCTTTGAAACAAAAATGGACTTGGTAATGGGCAGTTATGTGATTCTAAACATCTGTTTAACCCAGTCGCAAAATTAGCACAAATTTTATTATGTTTTTCTATCTATACAATTCTGGTGCTACCGATTTTAAATTTCTTCAATTATACCTAATTCTTAGTTGACTTAATCCAATACTGTGAATGGTACACTTCATTTTGGTTTAAATACTGGCATTGATCCTTTTTTCACTTGAAATTTTGCTTTGATTTTGAAACACTAACCCAACTCATCTGACAGAAAATCCAGAAAACATTTTTTCAATTCTTTCTTTAAATTTACACATTTTTTTTTAAATGGTCACCTGTTCACTTATATTTTTGCAATAAATGTTTATAAGTAAATCACGTAACTCAAATAATTTCATCCAATCAGTAATAATTTCATCCAATCAGTACTGAATAATTTTGTAGTATTTTTTAACACATAAGCCTTAGCTTTTACACACTTATTAAAAAATGAAATGTTGCAAGTCATTTCACCAATAATTAATTACTCATCCGACACACCACATGGGATTTTTAAAGTTCTTTTTAATATAATTTCTTTTTATTTGATCTTATGTGGCTTCATTGATTATTGTGATAAAACTACCAGTGTCTTGTTGCTTTTTTGCATCCACATTATTAATTATTACATACACAAATTTTCTTTTGATGTCTGTAATTATTTTTCCATATAAAAGCTGTGTACGAAACTTGTTCTGTGAGAACTCTGCCTTGCTTTAGTTTTACTGTGTAACTTTTTACGACATACGTTTTTTTACATTTGTAGCACTTTAAATTCTTAAAGGGACAGTCATCTCTCAGATGTAACTTTCCACATCTGAAATATGGATTCATTTTTCTTTTTCCACATTCTTTCTTTGACTTTATATAGAGATTCTTTTCTTCAATTTCTTCTATATCGTATCTTAGATTTAAAAATCTTTGACATTCATCCCATATTTGTTGTGTTAGTTTTTGATTCTGTTCCAGTTTCGTTAGGATTCTAGCACACATACTTTTACATCTTTTTCACTGTTAAGCCTTGCATGTAGAGTAATCCTTTAAACATATCCAGAATCAGCTCATTTAATTTGAATTTTTCACACTTCTTGTTAATTATTACAGCATATGTGACAAAATCTTTGTCTTCTTTATTAATCAGATCATGAACTTCCAGAGAGTTTTGAATGACAAACTTTCCTTGCAAAAAGTTTTGTCGGAGAGATTTACCATTTGTTTAAAGCAGATTTCTCCTGTTTTTTCAGTCGTACCAAATTAAAGTAATTTTAATGTTCTACTGGTGCAAACTTTCCCAACAAGTCTTTTTTTTTTCTCATCTTCCCATTCTCTGAATTCTTCCCTGCAAATTTACTTGAAATTTTTCCTGCATATTTATTGATGAATCATATGTACGAGTTTCATTTTAGGCCTGATCTGGCTCTTGTAAAGGTAGAGGATATCAGGAGGAGTCAGGTACTTACTGGAGTGGTACAGGGAACTGACCATTTTCCCAGCATCTTTAGTGATGAATCATATGTACGAGTTTCATTTTAGGCCTGATCTAGCTCTTGTAAAGGTAGAGGATATCAAGAGGAGTCAGATAATTACTGGAGTAGTACAGAGAGCTGACCTTTTTACCTGCATCCTTAGCAATGGATCATATGTACGATTCCCACTTGAGGTCGAGTGGAGTTTAAGGCCTTATAGTCTCTCACGTCATGGACATCAAGGGGACATCCATTCATCATGATTGGTAGTAGTTTTTTTTTCTGTAGAACCAAATTTCTGTTACCTCAAATCTTATATTTAACTGGGAGGAGATTGTTCAGCAGTCACAGGTGTATAGGACGACTGATATAGCATTAACATTTCAGCAGTCCTTTCTTTCTTTCTAAACATGAAGTTATAAACAAAATATCTGTTTCTTAATACATTGTTTAGGTTTTGGAAAGCATCTTTTGCTATTCAAATGTTACTTAGGATTTTGGTGTTAATTTTTCTAACCTATAAATACTATGCTTTTTTTAAAATTTTTATTCATGTGTCCTTATATCATATGAGCTCACATCTCCCTCACTATATATATATATATATATATATGTGTGTGTGTGTGTGTGTGTGTGTAGGAAATATCAGACAGATTTTAGTCAACAATACAATAATCATCACTCATACCCACAGTAAAAAGAACCTTCAGATATTAGAGGCCATCTACATTAAATCCAAACAACCCACACTTAATAAAATCACATTTAAATCTGGTCATAATACATTACATTGCATTTAAATATATGGTTCTGTTGTCATTTCGCAGTATCATGTGGTGTGACGTCATAGAACCGCATTGCAAATTTGCAAACTGCGATTTTTGGTAACTGTTGCCGTTGCCTAGCGGAGTTTTATGTCAACACAAAATAAAATCGCCGCCAATGGTGGATGTTATTGTTTTACCGTCTTAATACCCTCTCTGAAGATGGCCCATGTGAGCCGAAAGCTTAGAACCAACTTAATAAAAAATTATCCAAATGTTGGAGAATTTTTGTCTTTATTTTCAACTGAAATTAAAGCAAAAATACGACATTTAGAACAGCTTATGATTAAACATAGTAGACATTCATTGTCTCTTATATTTAACAGTATATGTTTAGAAAATATATGTGTGTGTGTGTGTGTGTAATTTGTTTAAACATTATTTTTAATGGATACTTGTATTTGAGTAGATGCTGGCCTGAATAATCTTGTTAGGAAATATGTGTCCTCCAGCAGGATATGAACCTGCATCCCTTAGGGAAAACTGTCATTAGATCTAACATGTCTTAGACAGCTTGACCACATAGGACTCACAATGAAGCAAAGCCCGAATAGTGCTTTTAAACAAACATTTTCCTGATTTTTCAAAATATTCATATTTACTCTTTTGTATCCTAATGTAAACAAAGGTAATCTATTTACAAAATTTTACAAATAAATTAAAAATATATTGAAGTTAATCCATTTCATAATGGATTTCCTAAAAATATATATGATCTGCCATACCAGGTTTCAGTGCCTCCTTTTCTGTTCTATGTTAAAATACTTTATTAAGGAAAGTAGCATAAAGTATTTTATATATTTAATATATGAGTTCTTCTTAAGAAAATCAATAACCAAGCTGAATATATTTTTATGTGTCATGTTTCAGCATTTAGAACTTCATTGGACTAAAGTGATGTTTACATCGATATAACTAAACACACGCATGAAGGAAGAGGGATGCTGAAATTTTAATGTTTTAAATTTAATCTAATTTTTTTATTAAATATGTGCTTTTGGTATATAAAAAAATATATATCATTTTATCCCATGGGCTCTTCTCTTTCTCTCTCTCTCTATATATATATATATGGTCTGCCATACCAGATTTCAGTGTTGCCTTTTCTGTCTGCAGTTAAAACACTTAATGCTACTTTTCATTGATGTCCCTATTATTATACGTTATAGTGAAACACACCTATTCCTCAGATAATGGACTCGCCCTCCTATATTAATAAGAGTTAACAGGAAGTTAACTCAGAAAGTTCTTGGGGAATTCTTAGGAATTCTATTGGAGTTCAGTAGAACTATTAGTTCCAGTTTGGACATCGTTGGACTAAGGCAGTTGATATTTGTCAGCAGTTAGCCGAATACTAAGGAGTCAGCCTACCGTGGAAGATTACCAAGTTCCTAACATTTTGGGTGTGTTAAGTCGATTAGCAACCGACAAAGCACAATTATGACTTTCAGTGCGAAAACTACTCCACAACATTATATGAGCTCTTCTGTATGCATATATGGTCTGCCATACCAGATTTCAGTGTTGCTGTTATATTTTCGTAAAAATTTCTATTGCACGTGATTTTGCACACGTTTCTTTTCCTTTAAAAAGGCTGAGTTCTTTTCTTTCTTCGACATTTTGTTTACCTGCTCTTGCGTTTACTGCATGCTCTTGTGTTGCGAAATTAGTTCGGTAAAACCTAGTAAAGAGGTTTTGTTCCGTCTTCAGTTACGTTAAAACACCACCACAATTTACCGAACTAATTTTCTATTTTCCTCATGGAGAAAATAATTTGCCTGGACAAATTTGACGTTTCCTCGGCAGACCCACAGGCCAGCAAGCTTTGGAGATTATGGTATCGTAACTTTAATTACTACCTCTCAACTATTGCTTCGTTAAACCCTGATAAACTCGAAGTTCTCTATTTAAACATCGGTCCCACTGTTGCTGACGTTATCGAGGGTTGTTCTGGCTTTGAACATGCTGTTGACTTACTGAAAGGTGTCTACGACAAGTCTCCAAGTGTTATTCATGCTAGACATCTGCTTTCTACGCGTTTGCAACAAGAAAGCGAGTCTGTCGACCAATACCTTCAGGCCTTGAATCGACTTGCCGCTGACTGTTGCTTTAAAGACGTAACGGCCACCACTTACAGGGATGAATCTGTCCGTGATGCATTTATTCGTGGTCTTCGGTCCTCATTGATAACTGACACTCTAACTCTCGCAGAAGTTACTCAATGTGCTAGGGCTTTAGAACAAGCTCACTTTCGCGTGGAATCGTATGCCACCCAGATTGGAGCAGCTGCCGTTACTTCTATTACTGGAACTAAAAATGTGTTGACCGATTCTGCCGAGGAGGCCACTGGTATTTCTAAAAATTCTGCTCTAACTGATTCTCCAATGAAGTGTGACTCTGTACTGTTCTCTGCTGCCCTTCCTGTTCGTGGCAAGTGTTACAACTGTGGAGGGAGACGTCACTTTAAGGACGACCGCCGCCCCTGCCCTGCCCGCGATAAGGTATGTCGAAGCTGTGGTAAACTCGGGCATTTTTCTAAAGTTTGCCATTCTACTCTACCGACACATTCACGTTCTTCTTCTGCTATCATAGGGGCCCGTGCTAAAGGTGGTGATAGTTGCCCTTCTATCACCGAAACTGTGGAGTTAAAAGGGAAAAAGTTAACTGCCCTTATAGACACCAGCAGTTCTGATAATTTTATCAGTGCCCATATTGTCAAAACAATGAGACTGCCCACTTTAAAACGGAACTCCATAATTTCTATGGCATCATCCGCCGTTTCCCTTAAACTGTCTGAATATTGTACTGAGAACGTTTTCTTCAATGGTTGCGAATATAAAGAGATTGACCTTACTGTGCTTCCTGACTCCTGTATGGACATTATACTCGGAATGCCGTTTTTGAAACTACATCGGGGTATTACTATTTCTTTTGGTGGATCTCAGGAAGTTTTAAAAATCTGCGCGCTAACCAGGATCAGTTGTGCCCCTGTAAAATTGTTCCGAAACCTGACCCCTGATTTCAGACCCATTGCTACTAAATCCCGAAACTACCATGCGGAGGATGCCCGATTTATTGAAAAAGAAATTCTTCAACTGCTTGAAGACGATGTCATTGAAACCAGCTATTCACCGTGGCGTGCTCAAATTGTTGTGACTTCGTCGCCTAATAGAAAGAAACGATTGGTGGTTGATTTTTCCCAAACCATTAACCGTTTCACACTACTTGACGCGTACCCTTTGCCTCGGATTGAGGATCTCGTAAACCGAATTTCCCAGTATCATATTTTTAGTACGATTGATTTGTCTAAAGCTTACTACCAGATCGAAATTTGTCCCGAAGATCGGCCTTACACGGCTTTTCAAGCTGGAAATCGTTTTTATCAATTCAAACGAATACCCATGGGTGTCACTAATGGGGTTTCTGCCTTTCAATGATTTATGAATTCCTTTATTTCTGAAAATAAGTTATCCGGAACTTTTTCTTACATTGATGACATTACTATTTGTGGTAAAACTCAAGAGGAGCATGACGCTAACTTGGAACGTTTCTTAAAGGCTGCCTCAACATACAACCTCGAAATAAACCGAGAAAAATCAAAGTTTTCGCTTCGTTCTATCAATTTGCTTGGATACCAAATCTGTGACGGAACTATTCAACCTGACCCTGAGCGTTTGAAACCTCTTTTGCAAATGCCTCCTCCTTCAGATTCAAATTCGTTTAAGAGGTGCCTTGGTATGTTTTCTTACTACGCGAAATGGATACCTAAGTATTCACACAAAATTCGTCCCCTGGTTGAAAATAAACAATTTCCCATGCCTCCTATAGTTGTGAATTCTTTCGAAAAACTTAAGAAAGACGTTGCCGAATCATTTGTAAAGGTTATCGACGACGAACTACCATTTACTATTGAAACCGATGCCTCAGAGAAAGCTATAGGAGGCACTCTCTTACAGGTTGATAGGCCTGTAGCATTCTTTTCCCGATCATTAAACCCATCTGAAATACGACTACACATAGTTGAAAAAGAGGCTTACGCGATAGTTGAATGTGTCCGAAAATGGAGGGACCTCCTTGTTGGGAAGCACTTTACTATCATAACAGACCAGCAAGCCATATCTTTTATGTATAAGCCAGCTAACCGAGGAAAAATTAAAAATGATAAAATCATTCGGTGGAAAATGGAGCTTCTCCCGTTCTCATACGATATAAAACACCGTCCCGGAAGTGAAAACACCGTTGCCGATGCTTTGTCAAGAGTGTGTGGTGCTGCTGCTTCCTCCTTGGAGGAGCTAAGGACCATGCACAGTTCATTAATACACCCTGGGGTTCAACGTTTTTGCCACTTTATACGATCACAAAATATGCCATACTCAATTGATGAAGTTCGGCGCATGACATCCGAGTGTACAACTTGTGCAAAAATAAAACCTCAATTTTCCAGCCCTACTAATAATACGCTAATCCGCTCTACTGCTCCCTTTCAGCGCCTCTCCGTAGACTTCAAAGGGCCTGTCCCGGCATCATCGAAAGGATGTCGTTACCTATTTACTATCGTCGATGAGTACAGTCGATTTCCCTTTGCATTCCCTTGCCGTGATTGTTCTTCGCAAACCGCAATCAAGTGCTTGACGAATATTTTTTCTATTTTTGGACTCCCCACTTTCATCCATTCTGATAGATGAACGTCGTTCGTGTCCGAGGAGTTCAGAAATTTCCTGACGAGACTTGGGGTTGGGTGCAGTAACACCACTGCATACAACCCAAGAGGCAACGGTCAGTGCGAGCGTTACAACGGCGTTATTTGGCACTCAATATTATTGGCCTTGGAATCTAAACGGTTACCCCTTAGTGCTTGGCAGGACGTTCTGCTCGATGTTTTAAATTCTATTCGTTCCCTACTATGCACTAGTAAAAATGTGACTCCCCACGAACGCTTGTTCAAATTTGAAAGGCGCTCTTCTACCGGTACTGCCTTACCTGTTTGGCTCTGCGAACCTGGAAGGGTACTGCTGAAACGGTTTGGCAACAGGAGCAAGTATGACCCGATCGTAGAGGTGGTGGAACTCCTCGAGGCCAACCCTATTCATGCAAGAATACGGCATGATGACGGCTGGGAGGATTCAGTGGCGCTAAGACATTTGGCTCGCTTTCCACGCTCTGATGAACATCAGGGTCCTGCTGAGAATACTCGACCCGACCTTGCAAATGCAGACCCGGCCCGTTTGATTGAAACAAGTCCAGTTGACACTACACTTAATGCGGAGGAAATAGAGAATCAGCCTTCCCAGAGACCTGCCAGTCCTTCGAATAGTGAACTGCCCCCGCGGCGGTCTAGCAGGATTCGTAGACCAGTTCAGCGACTGGACTTATAAATAAAATAAATTAAATAATATATACACCCACCTTGCAATCTCTCTTACTAGTGGGGGGAGATTGTTATATTTTCGTAAAAATTTCTATTGCACGTGATTTTGCACACGTTCCTTTTCCTTTAAAAAGGCTGAGTTCTTTTCTTTCTTTGGCATTTTGTTTACCTGCTCTTGCGTTTACTGCATGCTCTTGTGTTGCGAAATTAGTTCGGTAAAACCTAGTAAAGAGGTTTTGTTCCGTCTTCAGTTACGTTAAAACACCACCACAGTTGCCTTTTCTGTCCGCAATTAAAACACGTAATGCTGCTTTCCATTGAGGTCCCTATTATTATATGAGCTCTTCTGTGTGCATATATGGTCTGCCATACCAGATTTCAGTGTTGCCTTTTCTGTCCGCAATTAAAACACGTAATGCTGCTTTCCATTGAGGTCCCTATTATTATATGAGCTCTTCTGTGTGCATATATGGTCTGCCATACCAGATTTCAGTGTTGCCTTTTCTGTCCGCAATTAAAACACGTAATGCTGCTTTCCATTGATGTCCCTATTATTATATGAGCTCTTCTGTGTGCATATATGGTCTGCCATACCAGATTTTTCAACTTTCCCTTTATATATATATCTTGACTATTTTATTGTTAGTACAAACAATATTAGTTTAAAGAATTACTTTGAATTGTTTACCTTATCTTCAGAACTGGAATGTATAAAGACAGTTTCTCCATTGGTGGCAACATCTATTCTCCAACCAGCAGGAAGCTTATTCTGTGTTTCTTTTGCATTTTCAATAACAGGTGTGACATTCACCTGGAAAATAAAAAGTAAAACAAATTTATGAATAAATAATTTAAATTAAATTGTTATCATATTTGATAGCACATACAACCAAAATAATTTGATAGCTTATACAACCTACATTTAACCTTAAAAAATAATTCCGAAATAACCATCTCAATGGCCAATTTACCCTCCTTATCCTCATAGTCTTGTTACTACCACCTTCTCTTTCATTCTCATTTATTATAACCTTTGTAACAGTAACTCTACCTTGAGTGGCTTTCAAACTTTGTATTGGATCAGTCAATATTAATCTATTTGTCGTAACTTATTGAAAACAACCCTTTAAATTCATACTTGTAGACTCTTTCAGGCTATGAGCCAGTTCATTGGTTAGAGTGCTGAAGAGATGCTATAACACTTTTTTTTCATAATTTATTTTAATACAGATTATTTATGAATAGTTCTGATGACTCATTCAGTGATGTATTCCTTTCATTGTTGTTTTTGTCTTGTCTGGTTTTTTGCATGTTAAGAGTAATTTTTTTCATCAAATGAGAAAAAAACTGGTGTTTTATAGCTCGCCCAGTCCGAGACCCTCGCTAACTATTAGCTAATATCTGCCCAGTAACGTTCAAATGTAAATTGTCAGCTTCACCTGTAAATAGAATGTCTTTACTCAATAGGCCCATTGTGGAAGAGGACGTAACTCCAAGTGCTTACAGCATCACCCACAACCAACTCGGGGTCTCTTGTTAAGTTGACCCGATTCTCTATTACTATTGTTTAACACCCCCTACCAACAATCCACGAGTGTTCAATTCCTTGGCGATAGAAAACACTAGGTTTTGACTTAAATTCACCAAGCCACTTTTTACACAACAAGCCATCATTGTTAAATGAAATACAACCTCAATTTATTAGAAAGTTACTGAAAAAGGTGAGTCTCATGTTGCTAAATCAGGATGATATGTTGGGTGTAGTAGAACTTCCCAACTAAGCTTTCAGTTGCATCTTTGGTCAAGTTAGCAACACGGAGGTGAGCATTTTCATGTTGAATAATCACACTGCATCCCCAATTAGGTTTTTTCCAGTTGAACTGACTTTTTGAGTTTGTTCATTTGTCCAACATACAGCTCAGCATTGACCATTTGATAGATTTAAAGCATTTCATCTCCATATACAGCACAAATGTCTTGAGCAGCTTTCTGAACTAGATTAAAAGCAAAAAGAAGAAAATGCTAAACATGTTCATTCTTGTCTAATTGGCATTTCATCTCAAAGGTATGTCTAATCTGAAATAAAATGTTAATAACATTAAACAACAGTTTTACAAGATGGCCAGAGTTACGAAGAAGCAAAAATTGCTACAAAAGATTATTCTTTGAGATCATTCACAGAAGAACAGAAATATGTAACAACCTAATATCTTTACAAAAGTTAAATAAGATCCAAAATAGAATATTGTTACCATATCTGAGGTTACCATAGCTTAGGGTCTACAAAAATTTTAGTCCTGACCTGTCATCTCAACTTCATTTTGTGACTTCTCTCTTTATATTTTCATGGCATTTGTCCTAATGACGACTGATTTATTTGTTTAATGACATATCAACTCCTTTTGAGTCATTTAATACTGAAATTTAATTTTCTTGGGAGCTTTGAAGTCATTTGTTAATTTTACTATAAATATTATCATTGTTAATTTTTTATGTATAAATGTATTGCTGACATTTTTATTAGAAAATATATTTAACAGCATATCAATATCCTTATGGGTCATTTCATACTGAAATTAAATTTTCTTGGGAGCTTTGAAGTCATTTGTTAATTTTACTTTAAATATTATAAATGTTATTAGAAAACATATTTTTGTACTTTTATAACGTTTTGATTTTATTTGGGGTTTTAGTACTTGCCAGTAATTAGGACTCTAATGAGTGCTACCATCTTGGATCAGAGTGGACCTGGGAATAACATCAGTTAAAAGGTGGTTCCAGGCTCCTCAAAACAGCCAATTTCCTGATCCTTGCTACCAGATGTAGTTTATCATCATACCCAGGACTAAATTTTAGTTGTGATAAAAGAATTTCTTTTGAGGGTGAATTTTGTGTTATGAAAACTTAAATTTTTATTAATACTTAAAAAAGTTTGGGACTTGTACAGGGTGAACATCATTGCCAAAAAAAAAAAAAAAAAACAGATATGTTGCTTGCATTCCTCTCAGTAAAACATTTGAATTAAAGAAGGAGTCACTTGTTCATTTTATATACAGTTGCAGTACCAATTTTCCCAGTAATTAATAGTCTAGTTCTTATTTTAATTCGATTAAAACAAGTAATCTTTTTAATTTTATGCAATAGCCAGACTAATTCCCCATATGGCTACAGGTGGCATTGTATTTAATAAAAGCTTCATTGACTGTTCCAAACATATAATGAAGTTTCTAAAAGTCAGTGATGCTGTACATATATGACATCTGCATAATTAGCAGACCAAAGGTGTATTAAATGTGATTTCTGTTTACCTGGCAAAATAGATAATCCAGCAGTGTCGAAACCAAGGCTATTGGAAAACTGATCATGCACCTAATATTTGTTTGTTTTAGCATGTAAGATAAGTAAAGAACAAACAAAAAAGTTACAATTTTTATAAACTATATATTGATAAGGTAGTAATTAATTACTTCCTTATAAGATTGGTTGGTTGTTTTGTTTTGTTTTTATGGCATATCAACCTCAACGGTTGAGATATATATATATATATATATATATATATATATATATATATATTACCACTATAAACAGACAAAAATATTTTTGTTACCACCCATAATGATGTTATTTTCTTTAAAAAATAAAATTGAAAAAAAAAAATGTCAAGTGGCTAATCAGTTTTGCACCTCGCTCAACACTCAACAAAACCAAATCAAGGTGAGTAAAGAAATTAGTGTTTTAAGAAAAATGGAGAAAATGTAAAGAAGGAAGGGATTCTTAATGGATTTGAATTGGCAGACAAATATATGCTCTCTCTGTTTGCACATAGAAGGCTTTAAAGATAGAATATAGATGACCTCCAAAACTTTTAGGTGGTAACTTGAGTGGGACTTGTTTAAAAAACATGAAAAAAGTTAAAAAACTTGTTTTAGAAAACATGTCCACACTAAAGCTAGCAGCACAATTATGGTTATTAATAAGCTCTTCCACAATGGAAGATGAGTATGTATTGGTCAGCCTATCAGACGAGGAATTGTACAAATTCCGGATTTTTGTGAGAATGTGCTGTTTAATTCTAGAATCTAGTCCTTGTGTAGTTCTTCCTATGTAGCTAGATCCCCAACTATATTTAAACATATAAATCAATTAACTATTATGGTTTAGAGAGAGAGAGAGAGAGAGAGAACATCTTTTTGGAAAAAGGAAAGATAGATTTAGAAGAAAAAAAACCACACGAGTGTTGGCAGCAAAGTAACCTTGTTGAGCTGCAACAGAACTCTGCTTAGCAAATCAATCACTAACAGATTTTGTTTGTTTGTTTGTTTCAAGGTTTAACAACCTATCAATCCTTATGGGATCATTTAAGATCATAACCAATGATTTTAGGTCAGGTTATTTTTATTTTTACAACATTTTTCTTTTCGAGTATCAAGATTCATTGGGATTTGTTTTTAAGAGCAGAGTCCCTAAGTCCTACCCTTGTTATTTAACCCATAGCTGGATGGAAGGAACGGATTAATACCTTTCCCAAGGGTACCAGTGCTTAAGTGAATGCAGAGTATTCAACTGGAATTCAAACTCGGCTCACCGATTTCTCTTTTCAAGCCGATATCCACTGCACCACAACGCACATCCGTCACTATATACTTACAGCACCTGATATTCCCAAGCGGTCACACATCTAAGTACTGACCAGGCTCAACGTTGCTTAACTTCGGTGATCAAGCGAGAACCAGTGTATTCAACGTGATAGGCCGTAAGCCTCACTAACAGAACCCTGGCAAAGAAAGGCACAGGTACATGGGACGTCTTGGTACTGTTGATGGTTTAACCCTATTGAAATCCACTACCTTATTCCTAATCACTGATTGGACAACATTCAATTATTTATCACTAGCACTCTCTGCAAAAATGCCTATCTTTGTATGTTGTCCAAACGGTGATTAGGAATAAGGTAAATTCAAATCATATTTAGGGAGGATAGCTACTTCAACATGTCAGTTTGAGACACGCATTGTTGATCCCAGTCAACCAAGGAATGGAGAATAATTCTTGTCCCACATAAATTAAATTTAGGCTGAGCTCTCTGTTGGATCAGTTTTAATATTTTAAACAATATTACTAGGATCATCTCAGATTATTTACCAATCTTATCCAGGATTTTTTATTGATATATAAGGACCTTAAATAAGTTCTCGCTATTTTCTAACAAATGACATTCCCAGAATTGTATGCGTAGAGTTTCAGATAATAACACGTCTTTAAGGAAGAACTATAACCAAGCTTGAAATTCACTTTATGTCATTTCACCAAAGTGTAAACAATTCTTGTTTTTCATAGCATTAAACAGGCCAGATTTCATGCCAAAGAAAGTGTATTTGTGGGAAATCTTACTGCACTACTTTATTAAAAAAAATCTGCAGGTGAAGCACATAGAATTCTTGTTGAGACTTACAGCAACTATGCTTTGTTGAAAACAGCATGCAAAAATTGGTTTAGATGCTTCAAAACTAATGATTTTGATGTTGAAGATAAAAAACACTCTGGCGCACTGAAAAGGTTTAAAGACAAAGAATTGGAGGCATTACTTTATGAAGACTCATATCAGGTGTAGGCTTAACTTACAGAATTATTAGGAGTCGATCGCACAACATTTTAAAAACATTTAACATATTAGGAACGATTCAAAAGCAAGGACATTGGGTTCTATACGAATTGAAACCGAGAGACGTCAAACAACATCTTGTCGTGTATGAACAGCAGCTTGCAGAAAAGGAAAGCTTTTTTGCATCATATTTTGACTGGCAATGGAACATGGATACAAGCCGAATATCCATGGTTCGAAGCTTCTGCAATAAATTTGATGGAAACAGATGTGTGTAGTTTATTACAACCTGCTTAAACTGCCCGAAACTATGATGGGAGATTGCTATCAACTACAATTGATGCATTTGAGATGAGTGTTGAAGAAAAAAATTCTGCTATATGAGTAGAGACATGAGAAAGTGATTTTTCAGTATAGAAATGCTAGGCCACATGTTGCAAAACAGGTAAAAACCTACTTGGAAACACTTAAATTAGAAGTCCTACTCCACTCACCATGTTAACCAGATATTGCCCAGTCAAATTATTGTTTTGATCAATGGCACATAGCCTGGCTGAGCAACACTTTTGTTCTTATGAAAATGCCAAAGAATTGGTTGACTTATGGTTAGCCCCAAAAGATGTGTCATTTGTCCAACATGAAATTCAAATGCTGTCAGAAAAATGGGAAAAATTAGTTGCTAATGATGAACAATACTTTCAGAGACATGTTTCTTACTAATTTCTGAAAAATCTGCAAGAACATATTCAAGGTCCTAATATATATAAAATATAGTTTTAAGATATGCTATAATTATGGGTTAAAGTGGTCAATATCCGAGATAGAACATATGCCAATATGAAGGTGGGCATTGAATTCAACCCCCAGCAGTGACAGTGTTTCATGCTTAAACGTCCGATAATTACATTTCAGTATGAAACAGACTGTTGCCAATGGGGGTTGACTTCAATGTCCACCTATATATAAGGTGGGGCATAAATGTTTTGTGCCAACTAAGAAGCCCTTACAATCCTACTCACAAAAATCCGATCATTTGAACAGAAATCTGTAAACTGTTCTGGTTTATAAATTTTTAGATTTTCCTTGTGTGTGCATATATATATATAAGTGCATGGCTGAGTAGTGAGAACATTCAATTTTTGACAATGAGAACCAGGACGTGGTTGATTTATCAGGAAGGTAATTTCTTGACGTTGTTGACCTGAAAAAGACAATCTAAGCATATGGCACTTTTGGAAAATGCCATGGGTTGACCCAAGCCTTGTGAGTGAAATTGAAGCATATTCAAAAATGAGCTGACTTTATTATTATTATTATTATTATTGTTATAAGCACACATGAATTTCACGCTTAAAATATGTGGAAAAAGTGCATATTATACACAAATAATTATGGCAAGACATCCAAACATGTTCATGCCAATGCTATCATAATAAAATAAGCTAATATTAACTTTTTAACTATAGTTAGTTAACTGCCATACATGATACATGCTTGGGTGATCATGTTTTGAAAGGGACTGTCTGAGCAGATTTTCCTGCAGTAGGTTGCCATTACTTTTTGCCAACCAAGGCTAGATAACAAAATTTGTCCTGCTATTTAACTTATAGCTGGAGGGAGAAGAGCTGGATTAATGCCTTTCTCATAGTTCTTTGCATGTAAGTGAATGCAATAAATTCAACTGGAATTTGAAATTGGCTCTTTGATTTCTTGTGCTGAACCAATATCCACTGCACCACCCACACACATCCTTTGACTATAGTGCACACCAATAATTTTTAGGCATAAAAATCAGGAAAAGTGCATGTTGACAGATTGAATTTCTAGAAGTTATCAATCATTTGCAGGTTATTTAAAGCCAAAAATATTTTTAAATTGTAAGAATTTTTTTAAAGATAATAATGTCTTAGTGATACAAGTTCTACTACTTAACTCATAGTTAGAGAGAGATGTATAACTTTCCTAAATATACTTACATGTAAGTAAATATAACGAACCAAATGAGAATTGGAACTCAGCTCACAGATTAACAATTACAAGCCATTATTTACTGCACCACCTGCACATCAAAGCATACAGCAACTGGTATTTCCAAGTGATCACCCATCTAGGTACTGACCCGGCTCAGTGTAGTTTAACTTCATGATTGTTCAGAAACTAGTATTTGAATGAGATTATTTGTGTATAATATTTGCTTTTTCCATATATTTTAAGTGTAAAATTTATATGTGCTTATAATAATAATAATAATAATAATAACGTTAGCTCATTTCTGGATATGCCTGTCTGTGAGCAGCTAGCCAATCCCTGTTGAAGACACCTGCTCAGGTACATTTGTGTTTGTTCAACATACATATCGTATAAAGTACATGTTATCTAAACTTATTTATAAATGGAACATTGTCTGTGTGTGTGTCTGTTGCCTATAGACTCCGAAACGGCTAAACTGATTTTCTTGAAAATTTACACAGTTGTACAATAAGCGTCTGCGAGTGTTCTTAGCTAGGTTTTGTGTCGAGGTACCCCCAATAAATATTGAAAATCGATAATCGAAAAAATCGGGTTATGGAAGGAATGGTCCAATTTTAATCAAATTTGATACCCTCATAGACAAAGACATAAGAAATGATATTCAGAAGTTTCAAGGTTGCAGTTCTTACAATAGTGCAGAAAATTGATAATATATATATTATGCCGAAAAACACTTATTTGATATCGATACCAGGAAATCAAAATTTGACTTACATCCACTCATTTTTTTTTTTTTTCAGTCTACGGTTTTGCTTTAACTGGAAACAACTATTGCTTTTTAGTCTTTCGTGTCAACGTCCAAAGAGTCTGAGCTCCAGGACCATGGATTAGTTTTAAAGCTTTCATTACACCCAAGCAATGCCGGGCTATACTGCTAGTACACAAATAATTATGGTAAGACATCAGAGCATATTTATACCAAAAGCCTAACGGGTATAATTAAATAAATGCAAAACAATTGATGTAATTGTACTTCAGCAGCTGGGATTTGTTGGCCCATAAACTGAGGTTGGAACTACACACTCAGAAAACAACTGATATTTTCTGTGAACTCTGATAGATTACCTGCATAAAATAATCATTAAGTGGTGTGTTGCTTCATATCTTAAGGACATCTTGTAGATCTTCCATTTGATATCTACTTTATTAAATGACATTTTCAGTTGCTTTTTTCCATTTCTAAAATGAAGATGTTTGGAATGTCATCAGAATTATTGAAAATGCTTTGCATACAAGTAAGTGACTAACTCAGTTGACTTTCTTAAAAAGGTCATAATAATTTTTTATTTATAAATACCAGATATACACTGGTTTTTGATTCAAGAGAGAATTTTTCATCTATAAATATATATATAGATCAACCTCAGTTCTCTAACATCTCACATGTTGGACAACATTTCACATGTCTAACAAATCAGTTTTCAAATTAATATTTACACAGGTGAAAAGTACTTTTGTTTTTGATTTAAGAAAGAATTTGTTATTTATAAACATATACAGAGAAACCTTGTTTCTCAAACGTCTCACATGTCGGACAAATTGGTTTCCAAACAGAAAATTTGAGATGAAAATTCCTCAGTTATCAAACCAAATTTTGGTTCACCAACAACATTGTTGAACTGAATTAACCGAGATGAGGAAGAGAAAAATCATTAGCAAAGAGCTAGATGTAACATCTAGCCATTTCAACTGTAAAATGACGTGACCTAAGTGCCAATCTAGTCAGTCAGTTAAATGCCATACGTGATACACACTTGAGCGATTATGTCTCGAAAGAGACATGGCTGACCAGACAGAAGATTATCCTACAGTAGGTTGCCATTACTTTCTGCAGTAGACTGGTTGCCAGCCAAGTCTATAGAACCCAATCTGTCCTGTTATTTCACTCATAACTGGAGGAAGGTGATAGATTCATACCTTTTCCAAGGTTATTTGCACGTAAGTGAATGCAAAGGATTCAACTGCAATTTGAACTCGGCTTCCCAATTTGTTGCACCAAGCCGATAACCACTGCACCCAATGCACAATGCCAATCTAGTACGGTCTTTAAATTCATTAAGTTGATGACAAAGAAGAAAACTCATCATAACAAATTCCATGAAAATATTTATAGAAAAACCACAGGGAAGCTACAGCAATGCAAAAGAAATTAAAACCAAGATGAGGATATTAGTCTGACTGTAAGAAATGATAAACCCACATCCCAGAAAGAACAGGAGGTACAACAGATGAAACACTGTGATAATAACAAAAGTGGGGGCATTAGTCTGACTGTAAAAAATGATAAACCCACATCCCAGAAATTCAGACAGAAAATACATTATTTCATCTCCATAATTTTTTTGCCATCTTTATTTTTTCTCCATTTTAAAATGAATATAAATTTGTCCTGTTATGTCTTTCACAAATTTCTAACTTGCATTTTAGGTAACAAACAATTTTGGTTTGAATATGAAGATAGAAAAAGCTAAACTTAAATTTAAAATATAACACAGTCCTATGTTATATAGATTTCTTAAATCAAGTATTGTTATTAATTTATGATGAGTTCTTTATCTTATTTTTTGTTGTTTTCCTTGTAACACTCAAAGTGTTTTAAATTTCTCTTATCATTAAGCAGAATGGATCAAATATAGTAGTTTCTGTTATATGACTGACAAGGTAAGATGAGGATAAGTTTAGCTGGTTGGTCATTGTAGCTTAATCAATAAGGCAGCTGTTATGGAAAGATAGGCTCATAAGATAAGAGGTACAATTTCAGAGGTTGAGTCTTTATTTCTGAGCAGAGTTTATCAGAAATAATCATTGAAGATTATGATTGTGATGAAAAGTAACAGAAATTACGACAGAAGAAATATGTCCAAAATGGACAATGTTTTATACCAAAACTTCAAATATAATAACAGTTACTACTATGCACAGTTACTACAATTACTACTAGTAATTTGCAAGAACTTAAACAGATATTGTAGATGTTTTTTGTTTCTTAAATTAAGTATTGGTGATTAATTATTTTTTAATAAATTGTATTTTAATTTTGTTTTTTTTTATAAAAACGCTCAAGATGATTTTACATTCTGCAACTAATTTAAACAGCATTATAGGAATATAAAGACTTAGCCTTTAACGAGGTTTGAACCTACATCCTATACCTTTGCAAGCTTGTTAAAAATTAATAAAAGCCATAAGAATACCTTGTAATAGCAAGTAGTACATTAACCGAAACTAAAAAGAAATTCTCTGTCGCTATGGTAACAAGTATGTTCTCTTTGTACTGCCGCCATGACTCGATGAGAAAACTTGAACAGCCGGAAGCAGATTGTTAATATCAAACATAAGATGATTCAACAAGGAAACAATCTATTTCCATTGCCAATAGAAATAAGACAATTTGTAAAATGTTTTAATGATATCTGTCAAGCCAAGTATGACACAAGGCCAAGCTGACAGAAATCTTAAGTAGGAAGAATACGTTGCCTCAGTGTTCCAAGCACAGAAGATTCATCTACCTCTCTTAAATATATTAGCTAAGCTAAGCATAACTGGATAATTATTATTTCTACATCACTAGAAGAGTCCACTACATAGAAATGGAAAAATTTTGCAGTTTATTTTAACTATCTTGAGTATTTATGAATTAATACATCCATGCACTGAATATTGCTGCTGCCATATCTGGTTGGGTAATTATGCTATATAATTAGAGATTCTTAATAAAATACAAAGAAGAATATGCAATATTATTGAAAATGAGCTGACATCTTGGCTTCAGTAAATTTCCTAACATCATAAGTTTCCCTGTGCTGTTTATATATATATATATATATATATATATATATATTATGCTCTCATTATGACTGAGCTCTCTGGAGAAGAAAATTTTAAAAAGAGTTTCCACTTCAGCTATATGCGTGACTCTTCAGAAATGAATTGAGTTCTCTCAGTGACTGGCGTGTGTAAACAATGCTGATATACAACAGGTTAAAATTTCCCTTCTCCGATACCATGCGTCGATGGCTTAGGGAGTAGTGACTCCGACTGACACCAAATCGGTCGAGTTTCGATCCCGGCCCGAGGCGAGTGGATGTGTCTAGCCACACTGATGAGCTGTGATACAGCAAAACAGGCTTGTCTGTGGATGACTAATATATATATATATATATATATATATATATATTTTTTTTTTTTTAAATTGTATCACCCCAAGCAAGGCGGTAACACCACTGATGTGCAGAGGGCTACATAAGAGTAAAAGCACTAGATAGAAGAGAGTGAAGACAAGGACAAACCATTTAGAAAGGAGCAAGAGAAGGAAGAGAATACAGGTGTGATGACAGTTGCAGAGGGGGAGAGAAAGGACAGGATATACAGGATGGTGAAAAAAGAACTAGGGTCAAGTGGTTAAGAGATGAGTATTGACCTTGCATTTGAATTCATATTTGATTGTTTAATATTTAGTTTTTGATCATAATAGGGTTAGACCAGTACACATTTGTATTAAAAAGTGTTCGATACAATTGTAGGACTTTTGAATATTTTCCATTTTTAAACGAGTTATTTCGCTACCTAGGTTTCTACCAAGAGTGGTGTCTTCAGGCAATTTTTAATATTAAAAATCGCCTGAAGACACCACTCATGGTAGAAACCTGGGTAGTGGAATAACTGCATTTAAACTTTTGGAGATGGTAGCTATTGGTATGTTGAAGAAAAGATGAAAGATGGATGGGAATCAAATAGATAAAAGATGGCAATTGACATTGCATTTAAACTTTTGGAGATTGTAACTGTTGGGATGATGAAGAAAAGATAAGAAATGGATGAGAATCAAGTAAATAAAAGATGGCAATTTATGATACATTTAAACTTTTGGAGATCGTCGCCATTGGGATGTTGAAGAAAAGATAAGAGATGGATGGGAATCAAGTAAATAAAAGATGGCAATTGACGTATTTAAACTTTTATAGATTGTAACTGTTGGGATGTTGAAGAAATTATAAGAGATAGATAGGATTCAAGTAGATAGAAGATGGCAATTGACACAGCATTTAAACTTTTGGAGATCTTAGATATTAGGATGTTGAAGAAAAGATAAGAGATGGATGGGAATCAATTAGATAAAAGATGGCAACTGACACTGTATTGAAACTTTTGGAGATTATAGCAATCAGGGAAGCAAGTAAACTGAAAGAAGTCCCATGAATAGAAAGTGTGAGAGAGAAAAAAATTGTTAGAGTAGAAGAGGCAGTAACATTTAACTCTTGACGGTAAAAGAGTGGGACCTGGATGCCAATATTGTAGCGCTCATAGAAACATGTGGTTGGGGAATCAGGTATAAAAGCTTGTCAGAGCAGTCGCTATGAAAATACTCATAGAAAAGACAGAGGGAAGTCGCATTTCATTGGTGAGAAAGTAATTGAAAGTGGGCTGCCAAGACATGTTCGATCATATGTACATCCTTTTTTGGATTTTATTGAGAACCTCGAGATAAATAGCAGGAGCACCCGACCAGATATGGCAACGGTATTCAATGGCCAAACTGGTTGTTTGGTTATGCAAATGGCTAATATTACCATTACAGATCAGAACAGATGCTACACTTTGATTCCAGCTTAACAGCCAGAGAGTGAGAAAAACTGTAATTAGACAAGCATTGGCGAAGGAACTCTGAATGTTTCTGTAAAAGGAAAGAGTTAATAATATCAATACAAGTTCTAATAATACCAGAATAGTATTGGTCAAGAAAAAAATATTTTTTTAAAACTATCAACATACCAATGTAATGATTTTATTTCCTATGATTTTTTTCTACTCAAAAATTGTGCTTTTGAAGTTTTTTTTACATGAATCCACCATCCACAAATCACAAAGTTCCAGCAAATGCTTTTCTAGTGAGTATGAGTGTGTGCAAGTTAAAACATATGGTGCATATACATGCATAAAAATATTTGTGTGTGTGTGTGTATATATATATATATATATATATCTAAACTTATTTATAAATGGAACTTTGTGTGTGTGTGTCCGCTACCTATAGACTCCAAAACGGCTGAACCGATTTTCTTGAAAATTTACACAGTTGTACTATAAGCATCTGCGAGTGTTCTTAGCTAGGTTTTGTGTCGAGGTACCCCCGGATAAATATTGAAAATTGATAATCGAAAAAAAATTTGTGCTATAGAAAGAGTGGTCCGATTTTAATCAAATTTTATACACTCATAGACAAAGACATAAGAAATGATATTCAAAAGTTTCAAGGTTGCAGTTCTTACAATAGTTCAGAAAATCAATAATATATATATATATATATATATATATATATATATATATATAAAAGGCAAGGTGTTTGTGTGTGTGTCTGTTTATCTGTCTGTATGTCCTTTATACAAATCCACAATTTTTATCCGATTCTCACCAAACTTCACACAAATATTCTTTAGGCTGAGTCTGAGCTCCAGGACCATGGATTAGTTTTAAAGCTTTCATTACACCCGAGCAATGCCATGCTATACTGCTAGTGTGTGTGTGTATATATATATATATATATATATATATATATATATATATATGGTAATTATTATTATTGTAATAATAATAGTAAACTACAACTCAATCACTAAAAAGTTTCAGTGTTAAATTAAAACATCATCATCATCAGGCAGTAAAATGTGGTTTATTTAATTTGGGTTACTTGATAATATATATATAGATAAGATTAAAAATAAAATTAAAAATTATAAAATAAAAAAAAATATAAGAATAAAGAGGTCATCCAATGAGATGACTTAAGTGGGCTAGGAGGTTATAACATTTCAAGGATGGTATTTGTACAACTCATAGACAGTAGTGTTTCAATGTTTTGCCACTGAAAGCCAGACATGTCAAAAATTTTAAACCAGAAAATGATGAAAGGGAAAAAAAGAAGAGAGAAGAAAAGGGAAAGACTAGCAATGAAAAATTAAAACGTTGGAAAAGATAAAATAAAGTAGATATAAAAAAATAAAATCAGTTTTATCTCAGTATTTACATGATTTCCTCTTTTTATACCTTAAAAAAATTTAGCTGATTGAATTGGCAATTTTTTAATTCCTTTTATTCTTTTATTTGTATTTATGATCAAATTCCTTTAAGAATTTATTCTTATTGTAAGTTTTTATTTTTTACATTTTTCTCATCCTTAATGTTGGTTTTTATTTTATTTTTTTATATTTACTTTATTGTATTTTTTCCCACATTTCACTCATTCTTTGCTACTCTTTTTCTTTTCTTTCTCTTGTCTATTCTTTCTTCTTTATTTTTTTCCCTTTTATTTTTTTTTCCTTTATCTTTTTCCCAGTTTCAAATTTCTGATATGCCTGGCTTTCAGTGACAAAACATTGAAACTCTACTGTCCATGAGTTGTGCACACACCATTTTTTAATACATTATAACCTCCCACTCCACTTAAGTCATCTCATTGGATGACCTCTTTAGTCTTATGTTTTTATATATTTTTATTTTATTTGTTTTACTTTATTTTTTAAATCTTACCATATATATATATATATATATATATATATATATATTTAGTATATCGAGGCAGCAAGTAATTTTCTAGACATATGCTATTAAATATAAGAGACAATGAATGTCTATTATGTTTAATCATGAGCCGTTCTAAATGTCGTATTTTTGCTTTAATTTCAGTTGAAAATAAAGACAAAAATTCTCCAACATTTGGATAATTATTTATTGGTTTCCTTCTAAGCTTTCAGCTCACATGAGCCATCTTCAGAGAGGTAGTTTAAACTGAAATATTATAAAATCCACCATCACCGACGATTTTATTTTGTGTTGACATAAAACTCCGCTTGGCAACGGCAATAGTTACCAAAAATAATAAACGCAGTTCTTAAGTTTGCGATACGGTTTTATGACGTCACACCGCGGGATAGCGCGAAATGACAACAAAACCATCTAGTCAAATGCAATGTAATATGTTATTTCCTGTTTTAAAGTTGATTTTATTGAGTGTTGGTTGTTTTGATTTGATGTACATGGCCTCCAATATCTGCAGGTTCCTCTTACTGTGTGTATGAGTAAGGATCACCGTATTGTTGACCAAAATATATATATATATATTACCAAATAAATTAACCAAACTTTACTGCCTGATGATGGTGTTTTAATACAAAAATCTTTATAGCTATTGAGTTGCAGTATTAATATAATAATAATAATAATTGGCATATATTTATGCTCTACATTTTTTATTGAGCACTTTTTAAAAGTAAATATATAATTGAGGAAACTACTTCCATCAGTAACCATTACTTATTAATATATATATATATATATATATATATATATATATATATATATATATAATTATGTATTTACTTAAGGCTGAGGCAATCAAAGATCGCCATGATAAAAGCAGAAGCTCCTCAAAAATTCTATCGAAACAACTAAAAAGTGCCGTGCACGAACTATGCAACCACCCTCTCATAGTTGTAAAAAAAGCTGACAAGGCTAACATCTTTGTTGTACTTAACAAATCAGATTACAACACAAAACTCAACCACATACTTCATGACCACACAAAATTTTAAAATTTAACAAAAACCCGACACACCAACTAAAATCTAAACTTAATAAACTCATTAGTGCCAACAACGCTGATCAGAATTCCTTAAAACTCCCTAAAATTATTGGTGACTATAAACCTGGTTACATATACGGAACCATAAAAACTCATAAACCTAACTATCCTCTCCGCCCTATCATATCCCAAATTCCTACTCCTGTATACCAGTTAACTAAACATATTAACCAGCTTATCACACCCTACCTTCCGAGTAAATACAGCATAAAGTCAACCCGAGAGGCAATCCAAATCCTCAAGAGTGAAAAACCTAACAATGAAATCATAGCTTCACTTGATGTGGAAAACCTTTTTACTAATGTACCCGTCAGTGAAACTATTGATATAATTATAAGAAATGTTTACAGTAATCCTTCATTACCCCCACTCAAAATTAATCCCAACATCCTAAGAAAAATTCTACTATCTTGTACTACTGAAGTGCCTTTTGTTGATCCAAACAACACTATATATATACAACGTGACGGAGTCTCCATGGGTTCAGTACTTGGTCCGACTTTTAGTAATTTCTACATGTCTAACCTTGAAAATACTACCTTTGCAAAATTTACAAAACCATCAATATATCTACGATATGTTGATGATATCCTACTATTAATTAAAAATACCGATGAAATCTTACAACTTCAAAAACAGTTTCAAAATAACTCAGTTTTAAAATTCACTTATGAACTTAGCAAAGATAACAAAATTCCTTTTCTTGATATATTAATTAACACTGACAACAATAAATTTACTATCTCACCGTATCAAAAACCCACTAATAAAAATCCCTCCACGCTCAATTATATTAGTGAATGCCCCCACTATTACAAAATAGCCATTATAAAAAATCTATTATTTCGTGCAAAAGTCAATTCATCTACAAATCAGATCTTCCACAGTGAACTAAAAAACATAAAACAGACACTCATCAATAATAATTTTCCCAACTACATAGTTGATGAACAAATATGTTATTTTTTTAAAAAGCTTAACATGGAAAAAACAACACATGATACTAACCCAACCAATCCTAAACATATCACTCTCTTATACCGTAGCCAGATGCACTCCAACTACTAACTAGATGAAAACATCCTAAAAAACTCATAAATACTAATATTTCTCCGACAGACTCTAACAAAAGAATTAAGTTTATTATATATTCCACTAAATCCACTACATCTAATTCATTTGTCCGCAACGACTCTTCCCCCACCGTTAGTGATTTGCAAAAAACCAATGTAGTATATAAATTCATATGTCCATTTAGAGAATGTATCTCTAACAACCTCAATAATATCTACATTGGCCACACCACAAATTCGCTCTCACGGCGTCTGACGTTAAACAAGAAAATAATAAACAGAAACTAAAAATCCTCGAAGCACTCTACATCAAACAATTTAAACTTGGTTTGAATACAATCAATTTCGATATTTCCAACAACGTACTCAAATGTCTGTAATCAGACCATGGAACACAACACCACTATTTTGTCACTGTCTTCGGCCATCCGCCACGGTAGGGATGGACTTATATTTTCAATTCAATTCTCTTTATTGTTAATAACTTAAATGTTCTATGTTTACTGTGTGTTAATATTTACTCTTTGATAATGGCTTATGTGAGCCGAAAGCTTAGACCCGATAAAAAATTCAACAAATACTGTGATTTTTTGTTGTCTTTTAACGACATCACCATCAAGTATATCAGACGGTATGAACGGATCCTACACAAAATTAATAGACAAAACTTGTCTATATTATTCAATGAAACCTGCATTAATGAAAAAATGCTGCCAAAATACACACAATATATATATATATATATATATATATATATATATAAAAAGGAGATTATAATTATATTCATCTTGAAAACCTTCCTCAAAAACTATCGAATGAAGGAAAAAATGGTTATAAAGAAAGAGCTTAGGGCATGAAAGTCAATCAAAAGCGTTTGGACCAAAATCAGCACGAAGCTCAAAGAAAAAACCCGACACAAGTAAACATCTGACAGAAAGTGCTCAATACAAAGGTAGAGCAAACTAAATAAATAGCACCTAATAAGCCAGACGAACCTACCTAGATAGATAGTCAGGGAAAGCTGGCTCTAGCTTTCCCTGACAATCCATTTAGGTGAGACCTAGGTAAGTTTGTCTGACTCATTAGGTGCTATATATAATTGTGTGTGTGTATATATATATATATATATATATATATATATATAACTTATGCATTACTCTTCAAACATGAATTGAGTTATTGACTTCTGGTGTGGGTATACACTGCGTATATAACATATTAAAATTCCCTCTTCTCTCTTTCAGCCATGGGCTGATAGCTTAGGGGTAGAATCTCTGACTGACGCCAAATCAATCGAGCTTTGATCTTGGCTGGAAGCAGTCGAATGTCTAGCCACATTGACGAAAGTTTCTATGTGGATGCCTATATATATATATATAATATTTTTATGATTATTGTAAAATAGTGTTTTTGCTTCCTCGATGTGAACTGGAATTTACTTTTGGAATAAGAATTATTATACGTTAGAGAGAGGGCATCAGAATTTCATATAATTTTTTTTTTGTTTATGTTTTTAGCACTTTTGCTATTAAGTATTTCACATTGTGATAATAGAACATTTCCCAAGAGAGGGGAAATATTCTAAGAATCTGCACTTGCACAGGCTAAATAAAAAGCAAAGAAAAAAAACCTTTGATGGAACCAACAAACAACTAATCAAAAGAACTAAATACCCTTAAACAAGAGAAAATCTTAAACAAGGACATCAGTAAGAGAAAAGAAAAAGATCTAAAGGCAAATATTTGCCTACTCAGTAAACTAAATAATCAGAGCTAAACACTTCATGTTAATTCCGATGAAAGGATGGTCCTAGATGTAACCCGAGTTTTATGCACAAGTGATCTTTAGAAAATATTAACCCCTTCAAGTCAACTGAAAATTGCATAGGCATAAAACTTGGTTTACAACTAGAGTCATCTTGTTAGAAGAATTAACATTGTCAAGTGTGTGTGTGTGTGTGTGTGTGTGTGTGTGTAGAGAGAGAGAGAGAGAAAGAGATAATAACAGATAAAAGGAGAGGTGAGATTTGATGATGCTTAGTTCCTTTCTGTGAAGGAACAAAATGAATACAAAGGTACAAAGACGAGGGGAGGCTAAGAACATTTTTCCTCTTGTGTTTTATATATATATATATATATATATATATGTATGTATGTTGGGTGTTCATTGCTTTGTCATGTACAAAAATGGGAAAAGAGCTACCTATTATTTGTCAACTCAGTCCAAAGGTCAAGTGTGATTTGAATCAACTTTCTTTATCATTTATATATGACAATAGCCAGTTTCAGCACATTAACAGCTGAAGTATGGATGTTCAAAATGACAAAATTTAATATATTACCTTTGATTGTAAATGCTTATGCTCAACATTAAAACAATGCCATGTGGCAGGAGATAATTTCTTAACTTACAATTGTTGAATATTCAATCAGTCACTTAAGTAACATATGATATACACTTGGACCATCATGTCACTTTTGAGACATGATTGACTCAGGAGAAGATTTTCCCGCGGTAGGTTGCTGTTTTATCTTTGCTGTAGACTGCTTGCCAACCAAGTCTCTAGTGCTCAGTCTTGCTATTTAACCCATAGCTAGAGAGAGAAGAGATGGATTCATACCTTTTCCAAGGGGATTTTGAATGTTAAGTAAATGTAATGAACCTGATTGGAAATTGAACTCTTTACTTCAATTTCTAATTCCAAGCTGTTATCTATTACACCAATAAATGAATTAAAAATCACTTCTTCTATTTACCATGTCCCTTCAGGACGTGGGTAATCACAACTCTGCACAATTCCCTGTCCTTTGTGACTCTTAGTAAGTTTTATCTTTTTACTATCTCTCCTAATCCCTGTTTTGACAGCCGTTTATACAAATTCATTAAGTATGTTGTAGGCAGTTTTCCCCTATCTTTTTTGCCTTTAATATGTTTTGTGAGTATTAAATTTTCTAAACCTGCTTTCCGTATGCGCACAAGATAATACAATAGCCTCTATCTGATTCTAGGTGTCCTTTTTTGTTTTCATTTTTTCTAAAATTTTATTGTTAGTCACATTTCATCCATGATAGTCTCAGCAACCTTCTGTAGAAGGATATTTCTTTTGCTTCGTGTCACTTCTTTATCTATGAGGAGATTGTCAAGCATTTACTGCCATATTGGAGGATTGATATTGCATAATATTTCATTAATCTTTTCTTTGTTTCTAATGGAATTTATGTGTTTCAATTACTTTGCTTATCTTTAGGAAATCATCTTTCGCTATTGCAGTGCACCTTTGAATTTCAGTGTCACACTTTACGAGAGTGGTATAGGTATAGGTATTTTCCCAGAATGTTTAGTGATGGAGCATATATATGAATTCCATTATAGGTGTGGATTGAGTTTAAACCTCAATCAGAGCTGAAGGTGCAGGACCTCCTCCAGAAAGCACCTGTTAATAGACAGGACCTGCTTGGTGATGATGGAATGTCATTAGTTTGATTTTCTGCTGAGCTGTTAGAGATAGGATAGAGGAGAGATCAGCTTTTAAGTTCTGTTTAGACTAGCGTCCAAACAATAGACATAGATCCAGTTTATATTTGATTCTGTAAGAATCCACCCGGAATGTTGTTCCGTTTCTTGGCTCCCTCACGAGATGTACAAGATTTATTATAATCCTTGTATAATTTTATTGAAAGTTAATAATTTTGAAAGTAGAATGGCTGTTTTGGTATAAAAAAAGAAGAGAAAGAAAGAAATACACACAATCATTTATAGAACGGGTCCATTGTCAGCTTCATTTCCATACAAGTGGTTAAGCATGATATGTCCCTATAATGAGTCCCCAGAGATTTTCATGCATTGACATTTAAGTCCGGAATGAGGCCAGGAGGAAGCAAGAGGAGACAAGGAAGAGGAAGAAAAAAATTAAACAAAATAAAATGGTTGCTTGTAACCTAAAAACATAGCTTTCCCTTCTCTTTTTTTCTAGCATTTCTCTTACTGTTCCTCTTCCTTGTAGCCATTATTGGTTGTAATGTATTAACTTCATGTACCAACATTGTCAACAAGAGCAATGGAACGTGTTAGATTTAGCAGCCTGAAGGTTTTGTTGTCACAAACTGTAACCTCTGACCTTAAAATAAAAATTTTTAAAAAAAAGTGATATTTCACATTACTTTGAAGAGTGAGAGGCAAGCAGAGATGTGGGTCTTTCTTCATAAATGTTTTTGCTGATCTTTCCCCCATGTTCCACACTTTGCTTCCCTGGGAATATACATATTTTTTTTAATCAGTTACTGAATGATGTTCTTATTTAACAGAATAATCACTTATCATTTGTACTTTGTTGACAGAAGAGTATGGGACAATTAAGGAAACTGCCAGCAGAATTCAAATTTCAACTGATTTGTTCACCTCTCATTTCTTGGAAAAAGACTCATTCATGAATTGACCCCCACCTCCACTAAAAAATCAGATTGCCCTCTTGCTATGGTGCATACACCCAACTTTGGGAACGATGGGGCTAGACTCTAAATCGAACACATACTAAAAAAACAAATTTAATTTAACAATATAAAACTTCAGTATCCTCCCTCTTTTATGTACGTATCTAGTCACATTAGTGTGAACATCACTTTAGTCTGAAGAAGTCTTAAAGAACGAAATGTCACCCAAAATGGTTTTCCACTTTGTTAAAGATTTTCATAAATTTGTTCTGATATATAAAAAATTGCATATCTTTTTTCCCATAAATAAGTAAATAAATAAGAAGTTCTCATTGTTATTGTTATTATCACAACCTTTCAGCCATTGTACTATTCAACCTTTTTCAGGTATTTGTAGTGTTTAACAATGTGTTCTTGTAGTGTTTAACAATGTGTTCTTGTAGTGTTTAACAATGTGTTCTCGTAGTGTTTAACAATGTTTTTTGTACTGTTTAATAGTGCTTTGATTTAAGCACTTATTTAATTTTGTTTTTCTTCTTTGTTTTTTACTTAAAACTTATTTGAACAAGTTTTTACATTTAATCTGGATGTCATGTACTAAAATTCCAAAACAAAAGGATTATTAATAGTCGGGAATTAAGTTCATCATTAATATTTTCTCAAATTGTTTCTGACATTTTACTCCAAAATGTATTTCTAGTACTTTTACAATAAAAATGCCTGTAAATTGGGAAGAATAGAATGTAAATCTTTGCATGTTGTGTTATTTTTTTATTTATTTATTTATTTTTTTGTTTATTTACAGTGACTTGGCCAAAATGCATTTTCTCTGGCTTCCCACATTATGACAAACACCAATCAAGCCTAGTGATATTGTAAGGTATTGCTGGAGTGCTCTGGATAATGATTAGTTTTAGGTATAGATGAAGCCGTGGCTCTATATGAATCTAATGTAATGAAACTGTGGTTCTATATGCCGTAAGGATATAACAGGGTTAATATACATAGTATATTGATCTTATTCATAAATAAATTTTGATGTGTACATGTAAATATTATTTAGGATCCCAGGACTTCATTTTTTTTTCTTTAATTTTAAAATATATTGCAGCAATTGGTGAGATATTTTTGCTAGAGATTAATGGCAGCATAGACTGTATTCTCTCTTTTGTAAAAGTGACCAGTTCTTTTCCTAAAGGACAACTTTGAATTACAAACTGGTTGGTCATAGAACCAGTAGTACTTTGTAAAATGTACTGATATAAAACGAAAGCAATAACACCACATGTGGACAGGCTTTAGTGGCAAATAAGAGAATGTTCGAAATATGCTTGCATGCTGAAATAGACTAGAAAGCTTTAAGAAATAGAGATTTAAAGAGTTTTAACCAAGATTAATATAAACTAAGCCGAGATTATCCAAGGATTATCATCAAACCGGATTAACAGGTCTATTAATAATATTTGTAGCCTATCTTGCTGAGATTGTGGTATAGCATCTGCATTTGAAAACCTGTATCCTAAAAAGGTTTTATTTTTCAATCATTTCACCCCAATCGAGGCAATAATGCCACTAACATGCAAGTTACTACAGGGAGTGAAAAAGAATGGGAAGGCTTTAGTGAAGAAAAGTGAAAAAAATAAAAAAAACAGGATCCAGGAAGACAGAAGACGACAGTTGATATTGCATTAAAATTCTTAAAAGTTTTAAGTTGCAGGAAAGGAAGAAATCGGAAGGGAGTTCCACAGGTGAGAAATACGAGAAAAGAAACTATTAGAATGGAACTTAGAATAGAACATACAGTTGCATCTAGATAGTTTAACAGTGAAGCAATGAGACCTAGTTGCCAATCTAGTAGCATGCTTAAATTCATGCAGTTCAGATACTAAGAAGGAAAGCTGATCAGAACAATTGCCAATTTTAAATATTTATAAATAAGATTGAAAGAAAGACATGTCATGTGGTGAGAAAGTGAATGAAGTTGAGATGCCAGGTCAAGATCAATTATATTACAAACTCTTCTTTGAATTTTGTCAAGAATCTCGAGATACATAGTAGAAGCAACAAGACCAGATATTCTAGGTAACCAACATGTACCCATCTCATATAATTATTTGTCTCCAACAAAACTTTATGTGACAATATTTTTTAGTTGAGATGTGTTGTCACCGTCCTTTTATCAGGTAGTTGTTGAGTTCATTTTTTCTTTGCGGTCATTCAGGAATGAATCACAAGTTCTATTCCGTTTCTTTTAGCACTTTTTACTTTTCATACTCTCTTCTGGATTCTTGTTTTCCCATCAACTATAAGCTTCAAAAGTTTAAAACAACGTCAATCATCATTTTTTGTCACCCTGAATCATGTTCTATTATTGTCCGCTCTCCTTAAGTCTTTTTTCAGGTTTTTTCACTCAGTAACCCCTTCCATCTTAATGGCCTTTTCACTCTCCTTGGAGTGAAATGTTTTGTTTTTTTTTAAATTATGTATGAAAAGTAACCAATCAAAACACATCTGTCCATAATTATTTTCATAGTAAAATTCCCATTTCTTCCTGTCCTCTGATTGGTCAATCAAACAAGATGTATTTCTTAATACTTTGCTGTAGAAATTTCAACTATCTCTTCCATAAGAGTCGTCCTTGTTGTTGCTCACATTCGATCGATGATATTCTCAGTATCTTTCTGTAGAGCCACATTTCTGAAGGCTCAAGTCTCTCCTTCATCTAGGAGGAGATTGTCCAGCATTCACTGTTATATTGGAGGACTGATATTACGTAACGGCTCAGGAGCCTTTTCTTTATTTCTGTTGCTTTAAGTCTCTCCTTCATCTTGGAAGAGATTGTCCAGCATTCACTGCCATATTGGAGGACTGATAGTACATAACCGTTTAGTACTATTTTCTTTGTTTCTAATATTTTTCTACTGCTTAAAAATTTGCTTAGCTTTTGGAAGGCATTTTTCCCTGTTTCAATGCACCTTTGGATTTCCATTTTACACTTTCCATCCGCTGTTAATACACTTCCCAGACACTTCCCAGACATCTAAATTTTTACACTTGTTTCATTTTGGTATCTACAATCAGTAATTTGTATGTTGGGCTGTTTCTTTTGCTAACAACCAGACTTTGTAATTTCATATTTAGTCCTTTCTTCTCAATTGCCTTCAGTACCTTTTGTAGAAATTCTTGTAGCTTACTTTCTATGGTTACTTTCAACAGTCATCTGCACATTTTTTATAATCATTTCACCCCAATCAAGGCAGTACCTCCACTGGTGCACAAGAGTTACAGTGAGAGAAAAAATGGGGTTCCGAAAGGATAAGAGATGAATGGAATTTAGGTAAGTAGGAGATGGCAATTGATGTTGCATTTAAACCTTTGGAGATCGAAGCCATCAGGGAAGCAAGTATATGGAAGGGAGTTCCACAAGCAGAAAGTGCAAGAAAAGAAACTGATGGAGTAGAAGTGGCAATTACATTTGACTATTTTGACAGTAAAAGTGTGGGACCTAGTTGCCAATCTAGTAGCATGAGTAAATTCATGGAGTCAGGGAAAGAAGCTGACCAGAGCAGAAACCATGAAAATATTTGCAGAAAAGACAAAAGGGAAACTAGATTCTGTCAGTGAGAAAAAGTGACTGAAGTCAAGCTGCTAAATTTATGTTGTTAAGATAGAGGCCATCAATAATGAATCCTGGTCAGTTAAGTGTCATATGTGATACACGCTTTGGGTGATCATGTCTTGAAAGAGACATGACTGGCTGGGCAGAAGATTATCCCACAGTAGGTTGCCGTTGCTTTCTGTGGTAGACTGGCTGCCAACCAAACCTATAAAACCCAATTTGTTCTGTTACTTGACTCAGAGCTAGAGGGGGAAGAGAGGTATTATATTAAGTAGTAATTAATGAGGGATCAGTTTATTACTTCATAACAATAGAAAAATGATCTCCCACTTTATGCCAAATACAAGCCTTAATCATGTTTTCAACTATTATATTCAGTCAGTCAGGTAAGTGACATACGTGATACAGGTTTTGAGTGATCATGCCTCGAAAGAGACATGACTGGGCAGAAGATTATCCTGCAGTAGGTTGCCATTGCTTTCTGTGGTAGACTGGTTGCCAACCAAGGCTATAGAACCCAATCTGTCCTATTATTTAACCTGTAACTGGAGAGAAGAAACAGATTAATACCTTTCCCAAGGGTATTTGTGTGTAAGTGAATGCAATGAATTCAACTGGAATTTGAACTCAGCACCTCGTTCCAAGTAGATATCCACTGCACCACAACACACTTCCTATGGCAATAACCTTACCTAATAAATTTGTTTTGCTTTTTCTAAAAACAATAGCAAACCATTGAAAATATTCTGCAAGTGATTTACAATTGGATTAAGACAATACTGAGATAGTGAAAGGATTTCTATTTTTTTTTTACTCAACTATACTTACCACACGTACATTGTGGTGTAATGGATATCCGCCCAGAATGAGAAATCGGAGAGCCAAGTTAAAATTCCAATTGAATTTGTTGCATTCACTTACGCACAAATACCCTTGGGAAAGGAATAAATCCATCTCTTCTCTCTCCAGCTATAGGTTAATTAGCAGGACAGATTGGGTTCTGTAGCCTTGGTTGTCAACTAGTCTACCACAGAAAGAAATGGCAACCTTCTACGGGAAAATCTTCTGCCTAGTCAACCATTGAATGAGACATGATCACCCAAGCATATATCACATATGATACTTAACTGACTGACATTTATCACAGGAACCTGTTCTAATGTGCTGTTCTATGACAGATGATCAGTAGTCAACAATTTTTTTTTTTTACAATTTCTGAAATTTCAATGAACGACAAATTCTTTAATTGTTTGGGGTATGCCATAAAAGAAATTTTCATTTTAGCTTCACAACCTGGCGGAGGTAGAAAAAGGTCAGCTATTTCATTTTTTACAACCCTTGCCTGGTTGTCTTCCATTTTTTTTAGTCCTAGCTTGGGCTGCAAAACATTGGATCCAAGTTTCAACAAATTCTGGTTCATCTAAGCAACTTAAAACATCCTTTAGGAGCATTTCCTTCTATGCCATAGAACAAAATAAAAACAATAATAATTAAATTTAACAGTAATTATAATTAGATATTATTCAGAGACATTTCCCAGATTTTACTTGAATTTGCTCATATTGAAGACATGGACTTTAACACTAATGTCCAAATTATTTTCTAGTGTTGTGGCATGCTAAGATGAGTTTTAAGAGGATTAAGATAACTAATCATGCTAGCTTGATTTGGCCTTGTGCCATACTAGGTTGAGTAAATATCTTTAAAATGAGAAAGAGTGATATAACCAATCTTGCAAACTTAATTTGGCATTGAGCCATATTCTTCTTCTTCTACGTGTCTTGTCCTTTCAGGATGTAGATGATCATAGCCTTCCATGTCTCCCTATCCCATGTGGCCCTTAGCACACTTTCTCCTGTTACACCACACAACTCCTGTTTCTGTCATCTACCTGCTCAGGCTTATCAAGTATGTTACACGCTGTTTTCCGTTGTCTCTCCTTTCCACTATCTGGCCTGTTAGTATCAGATTCTCCAAGCACTCCTGCCTCATTGTATGTCCCAGGAACTTCAGCTGGCCCTTCCTGATGAGCCATATTAGGATGAGTAAATACCTTCATGTCAAAGATGTGCATTGTGGTGCAATGTATATTGACTCGGAATGACAAATTGGAAAGCAGAGTTCAAATTCCAGTTGAGTTCCTTGCATTCACTTACACACAAATACCCTTGGGAAAGGCATTAATCCACCTCTTCCCTACTGCAGAAAGCAAAGACAAACTACTATGGGATAATCTTCTGTCTAGTCAGTCATGTCTCTTCCGAGACATGATCGTCCAAAGTGTGTATCACATATGGCATTTAACTAAATACATTCAGAGGCAAAAAGATTTGTGCAATCAATGTCACTATCTTCATTTGGCTTTATGCCATACTATTTTGATTAAATACCTACCAGTTAGGAAAACTGGTGCAACCAATATGACTATATCTTGCCTTGTGCCATACTAGGGTAATCTGAATCAACATTGATGCAGGCTCACTTGAAAAATTATTTCTAACTTGTTTCACCTTTAAAAGTGTCAAAAAGAGAAGCTCAGTTTCTCTTGAAAATTTTTTTTTTATTTTGGCTTAGAAAAAAAAGTTAAATACAGAAGCTTGAATCTCATTCTTTAAAATAAAAAATAAAATTAAATCCTGTGTTGATCTTTTTGCACAGAAAATAATCACGGAAGAAAGGAAAAAAAGAAGAAAGGAAAGAAAGAAAAAAGTTAAATGCAGATTATTTAGGTCAATCAAAAAGTGAGCCCCCCCCCCATTAAACTTATTTGCTTCCAAATTCTAGAAAGTTGTAAAAAAAATTAGGTCAAGTGAATATGATTAATAAAAACAAACAACAAAACAAGGTTTTTTTTTAATATTCCCTGTTCAGCAATTCATTTTGAGGCCAACAATGAAGTGGAGAAAAAGAAGAGTCGTGTGTTTGTAGTGTAAAAGCAGTTCATCTGTAACATTGTGGGCATTGTGTGTCTCGTATAATGAATCTGTTGACAACAGGTTCTAACTAGCTTGTGCACACGTTCACAAAGAAAGAGAATCACACACATACAAACACATAAATGCACAAACCTTTACGCACACATACACAGCAAAAAATAAAAACACAAATTCATGAAATGCATAATCACCTGTATATACGCATCGTACACAGATAAATGCAAATATATCAGCCTTGATTTTTTTTATAATTTAATTTATATATAATACACACCTGCGTATATAGTACTGACTGGTGTATATGGTTGTCTTGTTTTAATAAGAAATGTCATTAAAATTCTATTTCTTGTACTGAAGTTTATTCACCTGAGTTGAGTCAACTTTAGCCTCGAAACACGTGTAGCGACACAAATACCATTATAAAGAACTTAATATATCATACAAAAAGCAAGTAATAATTATTAATAATAGCAACAATGTGAATCTACACTTTAAACAAAAGTAAGTAAAACATTCATGGCTTCTTGCACTTTTTCTTCTATAGAAATTTCCCTTTAGAAACAACTCCTATTTCTGTTAATATTACAAAAAGTGAAGGAACACTTAAAACCTACTATTCAAGCATTTACTTTTATAATGTGTTTTATATATATAAGTAAAAAATACCTAGTGAGCCAGACAGACTTACCTAGGTTTCACCTAAACGAATCTACCTAAGTATTGAGCGCTTTTTGTTAGTTGATTACTCGTATCGGGGGTTTTTTCTTTGGGCTACGTGGTGACTCGGTCCAAACTCTTTTGACTGATGTTCATGTACTTAGCTCTTTCTTTTTTTAAAACCATTTTTTTCCTTCTTCGTATATACGTGGAAGGTTTTTTGGCACAAGTATTATAGTCATAATCTCATTTATATATATATATATATATATACACACACACACACACACACACACACACACACACACACACAGAGAGAAAATGTATGCAAGAGCCAACAAACCTACCTAGGTTTCACCCTTCGGCTCGTCAGGGTAAATTGGCTAACAACAAAGATTTAAAGTAGCAAATATATAGGTACTCAAGTCCAAAACAAAGAAGACACCAACACACAAGAAAGGTGGGGAACAATCACTTTATTAGGGGGGGGGGGAGAAAAGAAAAAAAGAAAGGAAGGAAGAGGATGAAACCTAGGTAGGTTTGCTGGCTAATGCATAGATTTTCTATCTTTGTTGCTCTACTTTCGTATTGAGCGCTTTAGTGTTAGGGTTTTCGTTTTGGGTTTTTTTTTTCTTTCCTACGAGTATTTGGCTTTTGTTCATGTACTTCGTTTGTTTCTTTTTTTACTTCCCCTCCTTTTCCCTACGAGTTCATCCTCGGTGGGTTATTCAAGACGATCTAAATTATAGTATAACTGTTACTAGTATTAGCAGAATTATTTGTTCCTATTAATATTGTTATAATTACTATATATATATACACACACACACACACACACACACACACAACAGTCTTTATTACAATAGAGAGGGTGTATGTATATATTTTCTTCACTGCTCGATGACATAATTATTGCAAAAAATAAATTAATAACGCATGGTTGAATATTAAACATGTGGAAAGAACTTTTATAAAAGGTAGTAAAGAGAATGAACCAACCTGACACTGCTTCACGACTGTCTCTGTCTCTCTGTCTCTCTCTCTCTCTCCATGTGTGTGATCAGGGAATTATATATAAAACATCTGATGTTTTAATTATCCTGACTTTCATTGAGCACATTTTACACTAAAATTAAATCACTTTCCTGTTAATTTTTTTTTCTTTTCTCTATTCCCTCAGAACATTTATGGCTCATTTTACATCTTAGCCAAATTTGGCTTTCACTCTCGATTAACTTGCACAATACCAAAACCCTGTGCTTTTACCATCTTACACTCTTCTGGATTTGAAATGTTTCCGAGTTGTTTTATCTGATATTTCGATGGCCTGATGATTGTACACACGTGCATGAAACTTGAGTCATGGACAGTTTCAGATTTTCAGGACTGACCAAAATGTTGATATATATATATATATATATATATATATATATATAAAATGCATGTGTGTATTATATATATATATATATATAAATAAAACAAAATTTCGATATTTAAATCCATTGAATGTTTTCATTTCACTGTTACTGAAGAAGCGAGGATCTCCTCGTAGAAATGGCTATTCAACGGATTTAAATATTCAAATTTTGTTTTATTTTTTTAGATTTAGCTCTGTAAATACAATATAATATTTGCATCAAGCCCTCCACCTTGATCAATTTTAATATTAATGAAATTAATATTAATTAGCATCAGGTTTTTGGGATTTACTTATCTGATCATCCTTTTAGATTTAAAGCATATATATATATATATATATATATATATATATATATATATATATATGTGTGTGTGTGTGTGTTCATCGACTAAGAAGAACGTCAATGTTTTTTCAAAAGATCACAAACTAAATATCACTTCCACTAATAATGCTAAAGTGATCAACCTCCTTGACATAACCTTTGACCTGAATTATGGCCAGTCTAAACCATATACCAAAGATTCATACCACTACAAATACATTGACTAAGAATCTAATAACCACCATCGAATTCTAGACAACTTATATAAATCAATTCACTTTAGATTAGATTATCTACCAAATCTAGTAATAAGGACGCAAAATATATAAAGGCTTTAGTAAAAAGTAATCACCAGGTAAGCTAAAAATACTCAGATGAAGAAGGTAAAACTTAGTCGAAACAATGTAAGCATAACATAATATGCTTTAACACACCTTTCAATTGTAGTGTTCGAATATTGAAAACATTTTCCTAAATTTAAGTCACAAGCATTTCAATCATGCCCCGACACTAAAAGATTTTCAACAAAACAATGTTAAGATTGCATGAAGAATATCAATAAATTTATATGACAACATAATAATATGATATTAAATGAAGACATGTCCAACCTGCAAGACAACAGTGATGTTACTAAAAATAATTTTAACTACCACTAAATGGTCAGTGAATGACTGAAAGTATAATTGACACATATAGCGTGCATTTCAATGGCAATGTTAAATTTTATGTTGGCTCTACTGAAAACCAATGGAAATTCCGATATTACAATAATAAATTAACTTTAAGTAATAGTAAATACAGTAAACGCACAGCCCTCCCAAATATTATTGTAAATAAAAAACAGCAACAAAAACCAATTACTGCCTGGGACATCATTGCAAAAACCAAAACTTATAATGGAACAGGAAATAGATTTAACTTATGCCTTTGAGAAAAAACTTATCTTAAAACACTTAAATAACCCTAATTTACTAAACAAAAGAAGTGAATTGATGACTACATACAAACATAAAATAAATATTTGCTCAAACACATTAACCTAGATTAACAAAGATTCTCCTATGTAGACTTCTTTTATATTATTCTTATATTTTTTATTGATTTATATTATTTTTTTTATATTATTAATATCTTTTGTTTTCCCCTAAAATTGAAAACAAGTAATCCCCATTAACCCAGAGGCACAAAACGAATTAACTCTGCCCCAAAATATTCTACCTTTTAATTTAATTTAAATTTTAATCTTTCAAGATTTTTCTTTCCTAGTTCATGTTTAAAATTTACTCCAAATCAAATTATAAAGTTAAAAAATAGCATCCCAGCATCATAATATATAATTAAGATGAACAATGTAAGAAGAAAAAAAAACTCAAATCTCAGAATGATCAGTTCATAATAAGCACCTGATGATTGTATGGGGCATGAAATTGAGTTGTGCTACAGAAGTAAGATAATATGTATATTTAATAATATATAGTTTATAGCTCTGTTATATTATACTGATTACTGTTTTATTGAAACTAGAAATATATTTATATAATGTGCATGTGTGTGTGTGTGTGTGTGTGTGTGTGTGTGTGTGTGTGTATATATATATATATATACATCTAGTGTATCGAGGCAGCAAATAATTTTCTAAACATATACTGTTAAATATAAGAGACAATGAAAGTCTATTATGTTTAATCCTGAGCCGTTCTAAACGTCATATTTTGGCTTTAATTTCAGTTGAAAATAAAAACAAAAAATCTCCAACATTTGGATAATTTTTTATTAATTTGCTTCTAAGCTTTCGGGTCACATGAGCCATCTTCAGAGAGGTCACCAAGATGGTAACACAATAACATCTACCATCACCAACAATTTTATTTTGTGTTGACATAAAACTCCACTAGGCGACGGCAATAGTTACCAAAAATAACAAATGCAGTTCGCAAATTTGCAATGCGGTTCTATGACGTCCCACTGCATGATAGCGCGAAATAACAGAACCATGTATTCAAATGCAATGTAATGTGTTATGGTTAGATTTAAAAGTGATTTTATTAAGTGTGGGTTGTTTGGATTTAATGTAAATGGCCTCCAATATCTGAAGATTCTTTTTACTGTGTGTATGAGTGAGGATTATTGTATTATTGACTAAAATCTGTCTGATATTACCTACATGTTTATGTTTTTCTGAGAAATGTTGTTTAATTGTACTCTGATCAGAAAGATGACATGTAAGTCTACAGGAGAGTGTGGTTGTAGTAAAACCAATATATGTACTGGGTTTTTTATTAGTACCAGAGATACAATCTCTGAATAGGCATGTACATTGGTACACTACATTGGTTTTTTGTAGAGAACTTAGTTTAGTACTTGTAGGGTTATTAGAGACTATGAGGTCAATTGTTTTGAATTTTTTATAATATATAATGAGTTTAATTTGATTCTTGCTATCCACTGGTTTAACATTTCTACGTATTATGTTTTTGAGAGTTTTTCATCTTGTTTGTAATTATTATGTATTATTTATGTAATTATTTTTAACAGTATATGTTTAGAAAATATATATATATATATATATATATATATATATATATATATATATATACACACACATACATACATACAGATTTTCCCCTGTCCATTCATTCACATCATCCACGATAGACTTTTCATAATTTGTTTTCCCGTTTACAGTTCTGACAAGACGGAATGAAACCAGTTGACTGGTGTTTTTTTTTTTTTTTGTTTTAAAATTTATCATGGCCTTTAGTAATAAAAAAGATTTCTTGCCTTTAGTGTCATAATACATTTTTGTATCATTTAAAAAAAAAAAAAATATATATATATATATATATATATATATATATATGAATAAAATGACAAGGAAAACAATTCTTAGCCAAGGTCTTTCATCTTCTGAGGGACTTTAACAAGGAAAATGTAGGATATATTTTGTTGCATGTGTTTATATACAAGAGCAATGGTGTCATTGGTTTATCAAGGCTTTTTGTTAGGTGGTTGAAATGTCAGTTAAAGCATTTAGAGAACAAAGAGCAAAGTTTGCTAAGCAAGTAATATTCAAGAAGTTTTTTCTTTTAAAAAAAACTGATATTGTTTTAAATTGTCCTGTACTTCTTCAGAATAATGAGATGATGGATTTAACTGTTTTCTTTTGATTTTTTTAACATTTTTATGGTCATGTCTTGGGAAAGTAGTAATTCTTTCAGGAAAGATGAGATTGGAAAGAAAGCAAGGGGCATAAATTTATATTTTGCTAAGATTCAATAGCGGCACTCTCAAGAATTTTCCTTCTGAGTAAATTACTTTCTCTTTTGGTAAGAAACATGTTTACAAAACTTACATTGCCTGCTGTTGATATGTAATGTCCAGCTACTTGTTTTTGAAGCACATTTGTTGCGTGGCTGGCTAGCCAATCCATATTGTAGATGCGAGCTTGGGTATATTTGTATTTGTTCAACACCCACAGAGTGGACATTAGTTACAGTTTTTGAGAGAGAGAAAGAGATAATCATCTGGCATGATCAACAGTTTGTACAAGGGCAGGACCCTCAAACACTTCATCATGATGATGCGACTTCATGTCAGTTGTTGTAACCTAAAAGGTTACTGCATGAGTAATAACCCAAACAGAGGTTGGAAATAAATCATAATATTTATAATATTCTCAAATACAAGACTTTCAAGCTGCGTGAAGTAAATAACCACTGCTAGTAGAGAAATGTTAGACAGTAAGAACACACCACACTCTCAATAGAGTCCAACCTATTATATAAATATTGGGACATACCCATTACTGTTAATAGGTACTTATATAATATTAGCTGATAACACTGGAATAGTTCCACTGATGAAATTACACTCATGAGGCTGAAGTCAACCTGTAGTGTGGTTTGCAGGCATTCCTGAAAAGTGTTGCACACTGACATCCTTCCCAGGCCAATAGCATCAAGAAGTCACCCAGCCATGCAACTACACCCAAACGCACGTATGTGTGTATGTGTCTTTTGAAGTTTTCCACACTCTAATCAGTCAGTCAGTCAGTGAAGTGCCATATGTGATACACGCTTTGGGCGATCATGTCTTGAAAGAGACATGACTGACTGGGCAGAAGATTATTCCCACAGTAGGTTGCCATTGCTTTCTGCAGTAGACTGATTGCCAGCCAAGGTTATAGAACCCAATCTGTCCTATTATAGCTAGAGAGGAAAGATATGTATTATATTATTAAGTGGTAATTAGTGGGGAATCAGTTTATTACTTCATAGCAATAGAAAACCGATCCCCCACTTTATAGCCAGTAGAAGCCTTAATCATGTTTTCAACTATTATATCCAGTCAGTTAGTTAAGTGCTATAGGTGATAGATGCTTTGGGCGATCATGTCCCTCAGAAGGTTATCCCGCAGTAGATTGTGGTAGACTAGTTGCCAGCCAAGGCTATAGAACCTATTATTAAACCTATAACTGGAGGGAAGAGACTGTTTAATGCCTTTCCCAAAGTTATTTGTGCATAAGTGAATGCAAGGAGTTCAACTGGAATTCAAAATCAGCTCCCCAATTTGTCATTTTGAGTCGATATGCACTGCACTACAACGCACATCCTCTCTAATCAGTACATTCTTCATTATTACTATTAATTTTAGTACTAGTTTTATTCCATCTTATTATTGTTGCTTTTTATCCCAACACTCTGGCTCTATACACTCTTCATTATTACTATTATTTTATTACTAGTTTTATTCCATCTTATTATTGTTGCTTTTTATCCCAACACTCTGGCTCTATACACTCTTCATTATTACTATTATTTATTACTAGTTTTATTCCATCTTATTATTGTTGCTTTTTATCCCAACACTCTGGCTCTATACACTCTTCATTATTACTATTAATTTTAGTACTAGTTTTATTCCATCTTATTATTGTTGCTTTTTATCCCAACACTCTGCCTCTATACACTCTTCATTATTACCAGTTTTATTCCATCTTATTATTGTTGCTTTTTATCCCAACACTCTGGCTCTATACATTCTTCATTATTACTATTATTTTATTACTAATTTTATTCCATCTTATTAATGCTTTTTTTTTTTAATCAATCCACTTCAAGTGAGGAAATAATTCCACTAAGATTCAAGGGACGACTGTGAGTTAAAGAAAATAGAAATACCTTAGAAGAAATGGAAAAACAAATCCTAAGCAGAAAACAAGGGACAAATCTCTACTCCCATTCAAAAGATTGGGGATGAATGTGAAGCGGAGGATTTTTTATCACAACACTCTCGTTCAATATACTATTCCATCGTATTATTGCTTTTCTATCCAAACACTTTGGGTCAGTACGCTCTTAATTATGACTATTATTTTTATCAATATTAGGTCGTTACAAAAACGATTATTCAAAATACAATCCATGAGCATCTATGCACTTTTGCCATTAATCAACAAGATTATTTATTTATTAATAGAAATTTATTGGATGTGATACAACAAAATCTTTGAAAGCTGATTCTATCACTGACTTGGACCTAAACATTACACCATTTAAAAATGTGCTTAACGACTTTTAAAAAATGTTAATCCGCGGGTGAAAGATTAAGAGAATATAGAGGACGTAGTAAACTCTTGTATTCCAAGTCTTGGAGTTTTTGCAACGTCATTCTTGCAACATGTGGGCGCACTTTATCATGGAGCAGAATTAGACCACATCGATTCACCAATGCAGGTCTCATTGTTTGCAAGCATATAACCATTTCAGCAAGCTGACTGCATTAATGCTCTGATTGGCTTCCAGAAAGCTGTAGTGGATAACACCAATTACAGACCACCGGGCAGTTACCATAATCTTTTGCTGATGCAATTTTGGCTTTGGGAAATGTTTGGGTGACTCATCACAATCAAGCCATTGACCTGATCCTTTATGGTTATCATAAAGGATCCACTTTTCATCACAAGTGACTATTCGGTCAAAAAAGGGATCATTAGTGTTATGCAGAAAGAGCATCGAGCACACTTCAAAACATCTAAATTTTTTATTTTCATTGAGATCATGAGGAACTTTTTTTTTTATAAAGCTTTTTCACCTTGCCAATACTCTGTAAATGCCATGAGACTGTTGCAGTGCTAACACCAAGCATCTGAGACATTTCTCAGACACTTTGACGTGGATTTTGTTCAACAACTACTAGCAATTGTTTGTTGTCAAGACTGCATGACCATTCTCTAGACTTCGTCATCTTCTGGAACCACCTTCATACTGTCCAATCACAAGTAGACCCATCTCCCCACGCTCTGTTGATATTGGCCAAAGTTTCGGAGGCACTGTGTCCAAGTTTGAACTCATGCAAAAAAAGTAAACAAAGATCATGTTTTGTCATGCTCATAATTAAGGGCTTCTATGCCTCAAGAATATTTCTGTTTGAAAATAAGATAATAACTATTAAATAGCACGCATTAATTATTATGTATACCAAAATTCACCTCACATATACTATAAATACTATGTCAAAATGGCTTTTCAAAATACAACACTTTAAGCAGCCATTATTTTGTAACAATCTAATAAGGTAAAAGGATTAAAGAGCACGCATTAATTATTATGTATACCAAAATTCACCTAATATATATCGTGAATACTATGTTAAAATGATTTTTCAAAATACAATATTTTAAGCAGCCATTATTTTTGTAACAACCTAATAGTTTATATACCATCTTATTATGATTGTTTATCAATCTTAAATCTCTGGGTCAATACACTCTTCATTATTCATGTTATTTTATTATTTTTTTTTAATTATAATACATTGTTGCTTTTATCACAATAATTCGGATTGATAACTTTTGATTTGCAATAAAAACCAGCATGAAATCAAAAAGAAATAATATCAACTACCAACAAACCAACACTCGGTAAAGCCAATCTTCATAGATACTACCTTAACGTTTTCAATGGCAAGGCTGAGTACAAATCTGCATTCATTATCACCACTTCTGCCTCTAAAATGGATTTCTAAGCAAACAAAATGTGTACTGACACAGAACGTGATAAGACACAGTAAAGATAGTAATAAAATTTCTTAACTAAAATTTAAAAAAAAAAAAGAGATAAAACTTCATTCTAGTTTGTAAAAAATAGCCATATGCTAAAGTTATCTTATTCTAAATTTTAACTATTATAAAATAAACATTGAAAGTAAAAACAATGTCAAATATAGCAAAAAGCATTAAAATTATGTATTTGCTTTTTAGCCTCTTTTTTCATAAGCTTCAGTTATAAAATGTTAAAGTTCTTGGAAACATAAGATTTGTTTTCTTGCGTGAGAAAGAAATTTTTATGAGTATTTAATGTCATTTTTGTTATAATTCATAATATGCCAAATATGAAATTGAGCTCTTTCTACAATATTGCTTTATTAAAATATTGAATGGTTTTCAAAACATTAAAAGAGAAAAAAACAGAAAGTATAAGATGAATCAATGACAGAAAGGGAGACAATTTAAAGTAATGTGAATATTTGTTGAATGTCATTGTAACCTGACATTTTAGATTCAAGACAATTTGACTGGAATGTCACAGAAATTTCATTTTGAAACTTTCAACAGATTGTTAATTAAACTAGATTAAAAATAACTTTGGATGGTCTTTTAAGTGCAAAACACAGAACACTTATTTCTGTTTATGGTATTAAGTTCATTTAAATGTGACTCTACAGAAGGATGATAAGAATACCATGGACTGAATATGCTTTTTTTAGTAGCATATCAACTCCTTATGGGTCTTTTTAAAGCTGAAAAATTAGTAATTTATTTTACAAAAATCTATTGGGTGTATGGTTGGGGCTTAAAGGCTATCACAATGCATTTAGTAAAATAAAGGAAGGTAAAGAAGTTGTTGGGTATTACCTATTTATTATACATCAGACCATAAAAAAGCCCCAACTATCAATCATATATATATATATATATATACACACACACACACCATAAACACACACACACACACGCTCTAACACAGTTACACACATGCACTCACTACAAATAATGACAAGCAGCAGCAGCCAAGAATGACCATCCTTTGAAAGGCACAGAACTCGAACACAAGCTCTCCTGCCATTCTGAAGATGAGATTTTGATCTCAAAATATTAATGAATAATAAATATGTAATACCCAACAATTTCTTTGCCTTTCTTTATTTTACTAAAAACACATTGTAATAGCCTTCAAGACCTAACCATATTCCTAATATACACAATGTTTTAAGCAAATTACAAAACTTTCCTAAAAATCTATTGCTTGTAATATTCTTGTCTATATATAAAAATGTATTGCTGGTAATATTTTTTTTTTCAAAAATGTATTTCTGGATAAATGTTTTTTACTGTGGAAATGTATTACTACTATTTTTACTAATAAAAATGTATTTTTATACTTTCATAGTATTTTGACCCCAGTGTAGGGGTTAACTATTTGCTCATGGCTTTTACTCTAACAGGTGCTACCACTGCGGTTTAGGGTGAACTAGTAAACAATGGCAATTAAGATGTGGTTCCACATGCCTCAAAACCACCCAATTGGAGGATTTGTTGCCAGATGTAGTTTATTGACATACCCAGAACAAGACTGAGCAACGACAGTTTTAGAGAAAATGGAAATTAAAAGGACATTTATACTTAACATCAGGAAGAAATAGTTGAAATTTTGAGAGCACATAATGAGAAAAGACAGCTTGGAAAATTTGGTACCCACAACACAGATTAAAGGCAAGAGAAACAGAGAACAACAACACAATCTACCTGGGGAGCTTATGTAAATGGATAGGTTTAGGATAGATAGCAAAAAAAAAAAAAAAAAATTTCTTTAAAGATTCAAAAGACAGGAAATTACCGAGAGACATGATCTTAATTTTCTTTTTATGTACTGAATACTTTTTTTTTTCATTTATAAATGCCCTGACATTTCTTGAGACTAATAGTGAAGTGGTTTCCCTTTGCCTTCTCCATGGTGATTTTTCGAGACACCGACTCTATCTAGTTTGCCATTGGATACCATGGATGAAACATATGAGCAATGAGGTTTTGGAAGGGATGGACACAAAAAGAAAACTGGCATTTAACATCAGAAAAAGACAGATGAAGTTTCTGGGACATGTAATGAGGAAAGAGGGCTTGGAGAATCTGATACTTATGGGACATAGAGAGAAGGAGAGACAAGGGAAAGCAATACGCAATATTATTGATGGACTTGAACAGATGGCTGGCAAAGCAGGGGGTTGAGTAGGATAACTGGAGAAGGAGTGTTAAGAGATACAAGGAATAGGAAGATGTGGAGGACCACGATCGCCTACACCCTAAAGGGACACCGCATATAGAAGAAGATATATTGAATATTCTGTTTTATCTTGGATAAATATAAATAAAAAATAACAGGTTCAAAATTATGCTTAATTTTATTTCCATAAAACAAATAAAAATGTTTAAAGATGTGCATTGTGGTGCAGTGGTTGTCAGCTCAGAACAAGAAATCAGAGAGCCGAGTTCAAATTCTAGTTGAATACATTACATTCATTTATGCACAAATACCCTTGAGAAAAGTATTAATCCCTCTCTTCTCCCCTCAGCTATGGGTTAAATAGCAGGATAGATTGTGTTCTATAACTTTAATTGGCAACCTACTGTCGGGAAGTATTCTACCCAGTCAGTCATGTTTCTTTTGAGACATGATCACCCCAGCATATATCACATATGGCACTTAACTGATTGACTTATGACTAAAACTAGAACCTGCTTGTCATTACTTGATGGAAGTATTCAGAAAGCTACTTGATTAATTATGAAAATTTTGACTCGTTAGTTGATTTTTATGGTGATGTATTTGTAATTGAGATTCAATGACTAGTTGATCATCTTACACAGGCATGCGATGTTTTCGCGGTGATAATCAGCACCAAGAAAATTGAGGTAAGAGGACATATGGGGCAAACTTACTACCAGAGATAAAATCGACCGTATATGTGGATGAGGAGTCGACAAGCAGAGGAGGAAAAGCCACAGCCTCATTCAAGAAACTTATGAAAAGAACCTGGGAAAGTGATGAATTTAAAATAAAAACTAAAACTAATTTGTCAAACATGCATCTTCTCAACACTTGTTTACAGGAGTGAGATGTGAGCCTTGTTTGCTGATCAGGAGAAGAGGTTAATTAGTTTTCACATGAGATGCTTAAGAACTATTTTAAAAATTAAAGGGCTAGACAGGGTCCCAGATACAGAAGTTTTCAATAGAGCTGACATTCAGGCACTATATCTCATCCTGCAGTCTCAGTGTCTTAGGGGGCATGGATCAATCCAGAATTCCCAAACAGATACTGTATAGGGAACTGTCTGAGAGCACGCATGACGTTAAATGACCCAAGCTTTACTTCAAGGATCAGTGTAAAACATCCTTGTTATAAATCATTTTCTAATCTAAATCTAAACTTATTTATAAATGGAACTTTGTGTGTGTCTGTCCGTTACCTATAGACTCTGAAACAGCCAAACCGATTTTCTTGAAAATTTACACGTCTGCAAGTGTTCTTAACTAGGTTTTGTGTTGAGGTACCCCCGATACATATTGAAAATCGATAATCAAAAAAAAATTGGGTTATAGAAGGAGTGGTCCGATTTTAATCAAATTTGATACACTCATAGACAAAGACATAAGAAATGATATTCAGAAGTTTCAAGGTTGCAGTTCTTACAATAGTGCAGAAAATTGATAAATATATATATATATATATATATATAAAAGGCAAGATGTTTGTGTGGGTGTCTCTTTATCTGCCTGTATGTCTGTATTTTTCAGCCCTTTTATTTTAGTTTTTGCTTCGGGTTTGGCTCTAAATAGGTATAATTGTAGTTCTTAGTCTCAGCCATGATACCATTTACTCAGAGGACTTATTTAGCCATCAAAATTCAGATTACGACGAAAAAAACTTATTTGATATTGATACCAGGAAATCAAAATTTGACTTACATCCATTCATTTTTCTTTCAGTCTACGGTTTTGCTTTAACTGGAAACAACTATTGCTTTTTAGTCTTTCGTGCCAACGTCCAAAGAGTCTGAGCTCCAGGACCATGGATTAGTTTTAAAGCTTTCATTACACCCGCACAATGCCGGGCTATACTGCTAGTACTTATTAAGTCTTGCTTAGGCATTTGCCATGACATCTGTAAGAAATACTTTTGACTGCTTCCAATGGAAATTTTAGACTCATTGGAGTTTGTTATTTAAGCATCTAGACGAGTTCATTTGAGTCACCCAGCAGGACAGTGGCTATTTACTCTACAATGTCACCCCCCCCCTTTTGAAATTTCTTTTTGTTAATAATTAATAATTAATTTTATTTATTAGTAATTACTCCATCCTTTTTCTGACCTTTGTAATTTTTACATTTTGGGTCAACTTCGAGTTTTTCCATACAATTTTTTTTTTCTGGAAATTGTACTCATACATTCAACAAATTCTTGGGGTATTGGTACATCACAAGTATCATACAGTACTTTCATAGGTTTATCCATTTTTGGGGGTCTTTCTTTAGTAAACTTTTCTTCAACTTTACATGTCTATTATGTTCTAATGTTTTTCCTTTTAGCATTTATATCGTCTTTCCAATTTGCAACCTTATTGTCTTCTTCTTACATTTCTTTTTCATTTTTATACACAATGAAAAAAAACTTTTTCACCAGTTTTGAAAAATTTAGTGTCCTTTTTATTATCTGTTCTTTTTCTTTTTTCTCATAACATCTTGTCAAACATTGATTTAAATTAAAATTAACCCTTTAAACATATCCAGAGTAAGTTCTTTTAAGCTGAATCTTTCACAGTCCTTGTTAATGATTGCAGCATCTGACAAAATCTTCATGTTCTTTTTTCATCACACACATTTCCAACGGCTGTTGAATAAAACTCTTTTGCCAGAACTCTCCTGATTTTTTTCAGTACAAAACTACAGTATTTTTCATGTGGCACTGATTCTAATTTTCTCAACAAAAATCTTTTTTTCTTTTTCTTATCTTCTCAGTCGCTACATTCTTCTCTGAAAATTTGTTTGTATTTTTGAAAATAAGCAGAAAAAGTAAATCCATCATCTGAATTGCATATGAATTCAGATATGGAATTTGCAAGTGTCGGAAATAAAAGATCTTGGAGAATTTTCTGCTTTTCTCTGTATTATTTCAAATCAACTTTTGTTTCTGCAGTTCCAACAACTGCTGATGTTGCTGAATTTTTACAATATTTCCTACATATTTGCAAGAATGTTTTTTTTTTCATATTATGTTTTTACAAACAAAGACAAAAATTTTAACCAACATGGTTCAATTTCTTGTCATCCCTGTTTTTCTGTGCAACAAAACAAGTATTTTTTTCCCCACTTGTTAACTCAGTATGAGTTTCAATAGTGCTTATAATTTCAATAGTGCTTATAATTTCAATAGTGCTTATAATATCATGTCTGGTTTAAGCACTTGACAAGAAATACTTAAAAGACTGAATTCAACAGGTTTTGGATTCACTGGAGTTCTTTATTTAAGCATCTTAGATTAGTTCATTCGAGTCAAAGGTCAGGTGGTATTTACTCCACAACAGTCCATGATGAAATTTTCTATCAATATTGCAAACTGGTAGGCAGCTGCTAAGGATCAAGTTAGGTGGAGAGCAGCTGTTTTCATGGAAGCAAAAAACTAAGATGAGAGCAAAATGTAGTACATTGTAGAGGCTAAAAAAACCCACAAATGCTCCATGGTGAATGACTCTACAGTATTCTACTCCTGGGATCGTTGTCAAAAACTGTGCCATGTTTTAAGATGACTTATTTTTCACTGCCGACCATTGCAATCGACAAAAAAAGCTATCTTTGTAATTCCTACGAATATGACTAAAACCAAAAATACTTGCAGTAATTTGGTTGGTTGGTTGTTATGTTTTTATGGCAAATCAACCTCAGTGGGTCATTTATTGACAACTAAATTTTTATTTATTTGTTGCTGGTAATACCTTTTTCTTTCAACAATTGTTGTTGTTTTTTATATAAGTTTTGTGTCTAGTAATACTTTTTCTTTTTCGAGTATCAAGATTCATTGGGATTTGTTTTTAAGGACAGGGTCCCCAAGTCCTACCCTTGTTATTTAACCCATAACAGGAGGGAAGGGACAGATTAATACCTTTCCCAAGGGCACCAGTGCTTAAGTGAATGCAGGGTATTCAAATGGAATTCAAACTCGTCTCATCGATTTCTCTTTCCGAGCCAATATCCACTGCACCACGATGCATATCCATCACTAAACACTTACAGCACCTGGTATTCCCAAGCGGTCACCCATCTAAGTACTGACCAGGCTCAACATTGCTTAACTTCAGTGATTGCGTGAGAACCGGTGTATTCAATATGATAGGCCATAAGCCTGCAGTAATATGGCAGACGTATTTAGTAAGCTACTGGATATCACATGAATATTTGTCTCGTCAAAGTCTTTACTTTATGACTAGCACCTGAAATTTCTTGTAGTTACTTGACAGACGTATTCAAAATGCTATGTAACTAATCAGTAAAATATGATTTTCCAAAGTGTTTACGGTCATGCATTTGTAATTTCCAGAAATCTTCTATGTACCAAATCCCTTCAGAACATAGGCAATCATGGCCCTCCACATCTCCCTACTCCTAGTGACTCTTAGCACACTTTCTCCTATTACCCCCACCCAAACCCTGCTCTACCAACCACTTGCTCAAGCTTATCAAGTATGTTACACATTGCTTTTCCTTCTCTTTCTTTCTATCTGACCTGTGAGTATCAGATTCTCCAAGTCTTTCTTCTTCATTACATCTCCAAGGAACTTCAGCTGTCTTTTCCTAATGTTGTATTTCATTTCCATCATCTCCAAAACCTCATCATTGCTCACATGTTTATGGTATTTTCAGGATCCTTCTGTAGAACTATATTTCGGCTTCTTCAAGTCTTTCCACCTTGAAGGAGATTGTCCCGCATTTGCTGTAGCTATCCAGTACTCTTTGTTTCTAGTGAAATTTTCCTGTCTCTGCTCAACTTCGGGGATGCATTCTTAGCCATGACAATTCACCTTTGGATCTTAGTGTCAAACTTTCCGTCTTCTGTTAGAATATTTCCTAGGTGTTTAGATTTTTGTACCTGCTTGATTTTAGTATCCCCAGCCAGTAGTTGGCATTTTGGGCTCCTCTTTTTACTGATAACCACACATTCAAATTTCTTGTTTATATGTAGTCCTTTCTTTCTGCAATCTTCCGCTACCTCCTGTCTAGGCTAGTTAGCATTTCTATGACTAAAAACAGAAACTGCTTGTAGTAATTTGACAAATGTATTCAGGTATATCGGTATTTAAATTATGCAATGGTTAGTTTCCAGTCAGCACAATTGCATTGTGAATGAAATTCAGAGTTGTGCTGCCAATGAGTATAGCTCCAAGTTGGATCTGACGAGCCGTGATAATAACATCAAAGTGGTGAAATATGTATTATCCATTGTAATAATTGAAAATTCTTCATAAATTATATATTTATATATATATATATACACACACACACGTTCTTTCTTATAAAAACCAAGCTTGTCCCTATATAAAATCGAAAAATCTAGTATGTACACAAATATGTACTTAAATATGTGTGCGTGTATGTGTGTATACACGCACTCTGGCCAAGGCGATATGATGTCAGTTGCTGTGTAACAGACACGTATAGTGTCTTTATTTCAATGAACAGGAAATGTTTTCCTCGATGAACTCCGGTACTCATCAATTTGAGCACTTGACATCAAGTGTTTAGTTAACTTAGTAATACGATCAGAAAGCAAAAAGATATACATCTACTACTTTACAAAAGCCCAACAAACATCTCATCCAAAAAAGGCTGTCTATAAAGTCCTTCATTTTTTTTTAAATAACTTCTTTATTAACAGCCCACAATATATAAATTAAAAGATTATTTATTCCAGATTCAGTATATTTTATAATGAGAACATCAGCTTTCAATATATTTGCTTTTTAAAAATAAAGTTTAATCTTTTCTAAAACTTAAGCAGTGCCTTATTTCTTTTCCAGAATTTTTATTTTTAGAATAATTTTGTTCAGTAGAAGAAACGTGAATAATATCAGTGAGTATTAAGTGATATGAATTATCTCTCCTAAGGATGGAAAGTGGATTGTTAACAATATATCTCTGTGAATTGAATAAAGGGATTAGTTAGAAATTTTTTTTAGAGTACTCTTGTTCAGTGGAAGAAACGACATGCATCACAAACATGAATAAGTTCATTGTATATTAACTGATAGGAATTATCTCCCCTAAGGATGGAAAGTAGATCGAGAACAATATATTTCAATAGATTGAATAAAGAGGTTAGTTTAAGATTCCAAAATTTTTACAGATTACAACAGATACCTGAAGATGGTCAGTGGGTATGGTGACTGAAACATTTTTGATAAATTAAGAGAAAGATGAGAATGCTGGGCTAAATAATAAGGCATTATTACACATGATTAAAATCATATACAATGGTTCAGAGGAAGAAACAGACAAGCAAACACAAAAAGTAAAAAAGACAGGTATGAATTAAGTTATATGAAATTATTCATTAAGCATGAAAAATAGAATGAGAACAACCTACTCATGTGAATTGAATAAAGTGTTCTGATCAATATCCAAGAAGTTTACTGAATATGTAGACAAATATTTGATTTCTTTCATTCATTTGTACTTTTATGATTTACTAGCAGTATAGCCCGGCGTTGCTCGGGTGTAATGAAAGCTTTAAAACTAATCCATGGTCCTGGAGCTCAGACTCTTTGGACGTTGGCATTAAAGACTAAAAAGCAATAGTTGTTTCCAGTTAAAACAAAACCGTAGACTGAAAGAAAAATGAACGGACATGTCAAATTCTGATTTCCTGGTATCGATATCAAATAAGTCTTTTTCGTCGTAAACTGAATTTTGATGGCTAAATAAATCCTCTGAGTAAATGGTATCATGGCTGAGACTAAGAACTACAATTATACCTACTTAAATCCAAACCTGAAGCAAAAACTAAAATAAAAGGGCTGAAAAAATACAGACATACAGGCAGATAAAGAGACACCCATACAAACATCTTGCCTTTTATATATGTATATTATTGATTTTCTGTACTATTGTACTATTGTAAGAACTGCAACCTTGAAACTTCTGAATGTCGTTTCTTATGTCTTTATCTATGAGTGTATTAAATTTGATTAAAATCAGACCACTCTTTCTATAACCCGATTTTTTCGATTATTGATTTTCAATATTTATCGGGGGTAACTTGACACAAAACCTAGCTAAGAACACTCGCAGACGCTTATAGTACAACTGTGTAAATTTTCAAGAAAATTGGTTCGGCCGTTTCAAGAGTCTATAGATAACGGGGACACACACACACACACAAAGTTCCATTTATAAATAAGTTTAGATTAAGTCTTTGTGTTGTTTAAAGCCAAAACATATTTCAGATTGTAAAAGGTTGCTTATAGTGGACTATCTGATTACTGAGCACCTCAACACAGACACCTGTTTCTAAAAAAGATTTCACAGAGCAAGATCATTGAATTAAGGTTTAAGATCCTTGAATTAATATCACCATGCATTAATATTATGCACAGAAGTTTTTAAAATATCGCAAGCACAGTACCAGGACATTTGACATCTCAAATAATTTTTTTGAAGCCTTTAAAGATGATTATCATAAATTTAAAAAAAAAAAAGCATAGGTAGTAATTGCAAATTTTTAAAAAAGGTATAAATTAAAAAAATTACAAGTTTATTTTAAGTGCATTGACAGATTAACAGTGATTAAAAAATATTTAAAATATTGAATATTATTGTAGTTTTATAACTTTCAATTAACCTATGAATGTTGTGAATTTCCCCTTTTAAGAAATTTATCTTGTTTTCAGGAGTAGGCTTACTTAATAAAATGTTTTCAGGAGTAGGCTTACTTAATAAAATGTTTTCAGGAGTAGGCTTACTTAATAAAATGTTTTCAGGAGTAGGCTTACTTAATAAAATGTTTTCAGGAGTAGGCTTACTTAATAAAATGTTTTCAGGAGTAGGCTTACTTAATAAAATGTTTTCAGGAGTAGGCTTACTTAATAAAATGTTTTCAGGAGTAGGCTTACTTAATAAAATGTTTTCAGTAGGCTTACTTAATAAAATGTTTTCAGGAGTACTTACTTAATAAAATGTTTTCAGGAGTAGGCTTACTTAATAAAATGTTTTCAGGAGTAGGCTTACTTAATAGTGCCATGATTCTTATTTGACTTTTTTTTTTTTGATAACAGAATTTATGTTAATTATCTTTAATAGAATAATTTAAATTTGCTTTACAATTAGAAACTCTTAAGAAAATATGGTAACTTCAAAAAATTAACAGAGGTACACAATTATTACACAATTATTCAGGGATGCATTTGTCCAGGATGAAAATGTTGAGTACATAGCTGTCTGCCACCAGCAAGCGCAATGACTTTATAGATCCGAATGTGTGTTGCGGTGAAGTGGATATCTGCTCAGAATGAGAAATCCGAGAACAAGTTCAAATTCTAGTTGAATTATACAAAACTAACCTTGGGAAACTTATTTATCCATCTGTTCTTTCTCCAGCTATGGGTTAAATAACAGGACAGATTGGGTTCTATAGCCTTGGTTAGTAAATAGTCTACCACAAAAAGTAATGGCAAACTACCATGGGGAAATATTCTGCCTAAACATGTATCATGTATGGCACCAAATTGACTGACTGTAAAATATAGCAACTCATTCTTTAGTAGCTCTTCAATCAAAGAGTTAAAATGACATATTTTGACCCCATGACCCAGTCACAGTTAAAATTAACAGTCAGCGGAAAAAGATAGAAAAACAGCTGTGTGAAGGAGGAGGAGAGGTCATTTTAAACAGTTTTATTTTTAAGATGAATTCCTTGAACAATATATCTTTTAATACGCAATATCATTTCAGGCCTCTTTGTTGGGAAAAAAATTGCAGTTACAGATTAAAAAAGCAGAAATTGAGTTGAATTGATTGATTGTACAACATATAATTTTGTAATTTAATTTTTTTAAATTATTTCACACCAATCAAAGTAATAAAGCAACTAAGAGACAAGAGGTTACTGATTGTTAGAGAATATGATAAAAATATACGATTAATAAAAGAACAGGAATTAAGAAGACAGAAGATAACAAATGACATTGCGTTTAAACTTTTGAAGATCAAACTTAAATGGAAAGCAAGAAGCCAGGAGAGAATTTCACGAGCCAATCAATCGATTGATCAATATTCATAAGTCATTTTCAGTTGAATTAAACTTAGTAATTAGCAATAATTTGATAAAGTACTGTAGAGACATAAGTTCATCTTGTTAAAATTAGAATTGATCAGATACATTGAAGATTTTTTTAAAATCATTTCACCCCAAGCAAGGTAATAGAGTCACTAAATTACTTAATGTGTGAAAGAAAAAGTCAAGGCGAGAGAACAATAAAAGAAGAAGAATTAAGAAGACAGAAGATAACGATTGATATTTCATTTAAATTTTTGAAGATCATGGTTGATTGGGGGAAAAAAAAAACAGAAGTGAGTTCTATAAGCAGGAAATGTGATAGAAGAAACTGTTAGCATAGAACTTACAGTTCCATCTCGTCATTTCAACTGTAAAATAATGAGACCGTATGGCTAATCTAGAACTTCACTTAAATCGAGGCACCAGAGAGGAAAGCTCATCAGAACAAAACACCGTGAAAATTCCACTAAAATGTGTTGGGAAATTTCCAAGTTTTCATATATGAATAATAATAATAAAATAAACTTGAAACTTAAAGTAAAATGATCACAAAATATACAGGGTGCGATGGATAAATTGTCGTCAAAATTGCACAAAAATGAAAATAACCATGACATCTCATTTTAACAGATATATTTACCAAAATTACACAAAATATCTTGAAATACTAAAGTAAATTTGTTCAATAAAATCACCATTTGGCTTAAACCATGCAGTACTGCTTCCTATGTCCTCAATGTCTATATCTATAAATGCTCTGGAGGGAGCGATGGATAAATTGTCGTCTAAATTGCACAAAAATGAAAATAACCATATCTCATTTTAACAGATATATTTACCAAACTCACACAAAAATATCTTGAAGTATTAAAGACTAATTTACATTATTTGGATTATTGTTCTTATCTTTGTTGCCATTTGTATGACGTTTCAGCCGTTGTACGCTCCAGCTTTCTTCAGGTGCTAGGAATTTCAAACCGAACCCTTTATTACAATCACTGAGGTATATCATCCTCATTCCTTGCATAAAGCCCTGATTGGAAGTCATGAATTATCTCCCTCTAACCCTGCAAGTTACTTGTTCACCACTGCTGTAGCCTGGTATTGAACTCAAAACTCTAATAGTCAAGTCAGGAACTAACCAAAGTCTATATCCACTGGGCCATGTGTCCTTAAATACTAATTTGCAAATACTGCCTCATCTCAGAAATATAGACAAATACTAATGACTAAATTTATTCAATAAATTAGTCATAGGCTTCAATCACGGCCTCCAGACAAATTCAAAATTTTCTATAAATCTTTTGGGTGATCTCCTTGTTTAAATTGGTGAATGTCACCATAATTCTTGCCCTCAGTTCATGTTTGGTGTTACAAAAAATGTTGCTAGTCTCTCATTCAACTGTGCCCCCCAAGGGGGTTGCAGTCTAGGGAGTTATGTGGCCATATGTAAAAGGTGATGTGGTTGTAGAAATTGTCTGACAGCCATCACTTGGTTTTCCTGCTTGTGTGGCATGGTGCAGAATGCTATTGCCAGACATAAGATCTTCTAGCAGCCACCCTCTTGACCAAAGACAGCACTACCTCCTCAAAGCACTTGATGTCGGCCTCCATGTTGAGTCTGAAGCCCTGTTAGAAGATGAATGGAGGCATAATGTCATTATCACTAGTAATCACTTCAAACATCGTTGTACTCACCATTAGTCAGTTAAGTGCCATACGTGAAACACGCTTGGGTGATCATGTCTCAAAAGAGACATGACTGACTGGGCAGAAGATTATCCCGCAGTAGGTTGCCATTGCTTTCTGTAGTAGATTGGTTGCCAGCCAAGGCTATAGAACCCAATCTGTCCTATTATTTAATCCATAACTGGAAGGAAGAGACAGACTAATACCTTTCCCAAGGGTATTTGCACATAAGTGAATGCAATGAATTCAACTGGAATTTGAAATTGGTTCCCCGATTTCTTGTTCCGAGCCGATATCCAGTGCACCACAACGCACATCCAAATCACCATTAGACTCAGTGAATTCTTTTCAAATCCTCTGCACTGTCCTCTCATTGACACACAAACACTCTGAAATGTCCGAATTGGAGCTTCTGCTACAAATACCAAGCAGTACAGCTAATTACTGCCCTATCAGCCTTCTACCAATTTTCGGCAAAGTGTTTGAAGCCATTATCAACGCCGAGGTGGTTCAGCATCTCACAGCCCACAGACTCCTCTCAGACAAACAGTATGGTTTCCGCTTTACCAGGTCTACTGCTGATATGCTAATGACCATCACAAAGTATATATATATACCATGCTCTCGACAACAATGGTGAAGCTCGAACTGTTGCCCTGGATATTTCCAAAGCATTTGACAGGGTCTGGCATGCTGGCCTTCTACGCAAGCTGTGGAGCTATGGTATAACTGCACCAATGTTTGACCTAATCCAGTCATTCCTTTCTAATTGCACAATAAAGGTAGTATTAAACGGACATACCTCCCAAAACTACCATACGAATGCGGGTATCCCTCAAAGTTCTATTCTAGGTGCTACGCCTTTTCTGATCTACATTAATGATCTCCCTGATGTCATCAGATCCCAAGTAGGCATGTACGCCGACGAAACCATCATTTACTCTTGCCTCGCTGACAAAGCAAACCATGCTGCCAAGCTTGGGAAGGACCTCCAATCCGTGATGGCCTGGGGAAAGAAATGACTTGTAAATTTTAATGCTTCCAAAATGAAGCTGCTATCTATTAACCATCATAGACAATCGATCATACCCCTCATTAGCATGGAACAGGCTAGCTTCCCTGAGACTTCTCCTTGGCCTCACATTCTCAGTGAGATCTCAAGTGGAATGACTATATCGAATCCATTGCTAAATCCGCTGCCAAGAAGATTAGTTCACTGTGCAGGGCCAGGAAGTTTTCCCCGTCTGAGTCCATCCTGCACATATATAAATCTACCATCTGCCTGTGTATTGAATACTATTGACCCATCTGGTCGGGTGCTCCAGCTGTTCACCTCAGGGTTCTTGACAAAATCCAATGGAGAATCTGCAATGTGATCGATACCGACTTAGCAGTTTGGGACATGGCTTCCCTGTGCCTCTTTTATAAATACTTTCACAGCTTCTGCTCTGATGAACTTAGATCACTGGTACCGCCTAGGTATGAATTTACACGAGCTACTAGATTAGCAACTAGGTCCCATCCTTTTACAGTGAAACCGATAAAGTGTAACCGCAATTTCTACTCTAGCAGCTTCTTTTCACGCACTTCCCACCTGTGTAATTCCCTTCTATATACTTGCTTCCACGACAGCTACAATCTCCAGCAATTTAAATGCAGGGCCAATAGACATCTCCTTTCTCATTCTCACAAGCTCTTTTTCCATCTACTCCACCCACATCCTCGGTATCCTCATCCATCTATTACCCTCAACTCCTCTTTCTCATCACTTTCCCCTACGCAAACAGTGGTAGCAGAATGCCTTGCTTGGGGTGAGATGATTAAAAACAAAAAATATATACAGTTTTTGCATTCAAAAAGAAAAACAGTTTTTTACTGACATTCAAAGTGTTACGAAGGGGAAGGAAGGGTCAGTATCTTTACCCAGTTAAGATAGCAAAGAAGTTTAAGTGCTATACTTTTAGAAATCCTCAAATGTGTATATAAAGAATAATTATTAGTTTGGTCAATGAAAGAGTCAAAAATATCTATTTACCCTTTTAGTTCCATGAGGTTCTCTTTCAGGTTTTAGTTGGTCAGCAACTTCTTTTAGAGATTATTTTGGCTGGATGCACAGATCCATGAATCGGGCCCAGAGTTGCTAATGTCAGCAAATCCTGTTTACAACTAACTACTCTCTTCCCAAAACCTATTTTTATAGGGGCTAACACCTAATTTGCATATTCTAGAATCCTTTAGAATTCTCTAGATTTTACTTGAATTTTCTGACATTCTAGCATCTTCTAAACGTTCTATTTCTAATTTCCTTATTTTTACGACTACTTCATGAATTAAAACTTTTTTTGTAATAACAAGTAGGACTCAATAGAATCCCTTACTACAACTTTTTAGACATTATTAATGTTATTTTTATATATAAATACATCCTCGTAATTGGAGTAGATAGACTAAACTATCGCCCGGTTCACACTCCACCCACATCTATTGAACAGGTGAAGAGGCTCATCCCTTGTTTCTTGTTTAGGATGCGGTTTCCGGTTTTCCCTTTTCAAGTCTTTTCACTTTTTTTTTTTTTCCAATTGGAGTAGATAGACTAAACTATCGCCCGGTTCACACTCCACCCACATCTATTGAACAGGTGAAGAGGTTCATCCCTTGTTTCCTGTTTAGGATGCGGTTTCCGGCTTTCTCTTTTCCATTCTTTTTACCCTTACATAGCCCCCTGCGCATCAGTGGCGTTATCGCCTTGCTTGGGGTGATATGATTAAAAAAAAAAAAAAACTCAAATAACAATCTTGTATATTGTAACCCTTTCTCAAAGATACAACAGTGGCAAACGAGGATTTGAAGAATTCAAGTCAAAAATACTTGCAACAAATGACGGCAATGGATTCCAATACTGTTTGAAATCATAACAAATTCTGGGATTTTCTAAGGATTTTTTTTTAAAAAAAAGGAATAACGTTGGAAACACAAAGGATTCAGCTCACTTAAAATTTGTTACAAAATGGAACAATTTGCAGAATTGACTAAGAAACTACTTTTGACACTGGTATATCATTACCGCTTTCCAAAAGTAGTTTCACGGTTTGTACATTTATCTTCGTATTCGCATATTTTTGTTTCTGGCCATTTTCAGACAGGACAAAATTTACTTTAGTTTTAGTTTCTATTACAAACGAGGAAAAAATTGGTAGAAAAATACTGAAAAAGTAGCACAAGGTGGTATCAAGAAGAAGGCTAAACTTCAAAGGCAAATTTAGCTGTAATGTATTGCTTTTTGAAAAGACATTCAAATTGAAGGTTTATGTGCTACCCAGTACGACAAATCTCTTTGGTACACACTGGATTGTGCTATTCAATTTGTGGGAACTAACCGTGAATTCATTTTGCAATAAAGTAGACGTGTCAGCTAATGGAAAAATAAAGAAACAAAAAAATTTATTTCTGATTTAAAAAAAAAACAGTTTCCACTGAACGACTCAGAGAATGGGCAAGAACCAAAGTAAGGTTTGAATTAAAAGACAACATAAATCCAGTATTTGATAAAAAAAAAAAAACAAAAAACAAAAGAAAAAATTAAAGAAAAAGTACTATTCTTGGTTTAAAACCAGTAGACCAAGAACTGGATGTGCATTGTGGTGCAGTGGATATCGACTCGGAACGAGGAATCGGGGAGCCAAGTTTGAATTCCAGTTGAATTTCTTGCATTCACTTACGCACAATTACCCGTGGGAAAGATATTAATCCATCTCTTTCCTCCAATTATGGATTAAATAACAGGACAGACTGGGTTCTAAAACATTGGCCGGCAACCAGTCTACTGCAGAAAGCAATGGCAACCTACTGCGGGATAATCTTCTGACCAGTAAGTCATGTCTCTTTCAAGACATGATTGCCCAAAGTGTGTATCACGTATGGCACTTAACTGACTGACTGAATATCATAGTTGAAAACATGATGAAGGCTTTGACAGGCTATAAAGTGGGGGATCATTTTCCTATTGTTATGAAGTAATAAACTGATCCCCCTCTAATTAATACTTAATAATATAATACATCTCTTCCTCCTCTAGCTATGAGTCAAATAATAGGACAGATTGTGTTCTATATCCTTAGATGGCAACTAGTCTAACACAGAAAGCAATGGCAACCTACTGCTGGGTAATCTTCTGCCCAGTCAATCATGTCTCAAAAGAGACATGATCGCCAAAAGCGTATATCATATATGGCACTTAATTGACACTGCCCTTGAAAAATTTATGCTATTCTCTTGTGTTTTATTTATAAATCAAGCAAGGCAATAATGCTACTATGACGCAAAGTGGTAGAGAAGACAAAGACTGCAGTAATTTCATTACAGGCAGATTACAGATGTGTAATTAGTAAATCTTAAACACTTCAAATACATCGGCATAAGGAGCAGGTATAACAAATTTAGTAAAAGAGATAAAGAAAATTGAACATAGGGTAGGCTGCACTATAGGTAGTTTCACACAACACCACAAATTGCTACAAAACCAAACCATTAACCTTACAAACTAGAGTCATTGTGGGTATTTGTGTCTTTTCGGAGTGTAGTTCGTAGACAAATTAATAACCACTTGGAACTGTTCTCCCAGCTGCTTCTCGTAGAACCCGGAACACTGCTTCACTAGGGACTCCGTTTCCTGCACACCGTAAGCAAAACGCTGTCTCCCGAACACCAGTGTAGCCTTCTCGAGTCTTCAATGGCGAAGTGCCTCCGAAACAGAAGTAGGCTCTTTTTATGTGTTTTTTGGTCTCATAATTTCCCACTCTCCGAGAGCCTCACTTTCACCAATGACGCATGCACCGTGTCATTCCAAAAACTGCCTTGCATGAGTTTGCCTCGCGGTTCCATTACATCTACGAACGCACGTGCAGACAAACCGCCTTCTTTTGCTTTGGCAAGGTAAGTCTCCACCACAGTCATGTTCTTAAATAATTGTTAGGGTGACACCCCTGTCAGTCTATTGACCAATGGACTATTCCTGATGTCACGTCCGGTTACCAGGTTCTGTATTCTGGGCAGTCAGATCCTGTGACTGAGAGACTGGGAGAGAGTAAAGGTCGTAACCTGATTTGTCCTGTAGCCAAGTGGAGATACGACTCAGCTTTAACAACTATTTGTATTTTGGTTAACACATTATTTTATTTCACTGTTCCCAAGTTTTCTCATTAGTTATTTTAACAATAAATCCTCAATAATAACCTTGTCTGATGAAGACTTTCACATGGATATCATACATGATACCCCACATATCTAAACTGTCAGTTGTATACAACTGCTTTCTCCGATCAAGGATTAAAAATGGTAATAAAAGTTAACATGAAACAGAAACTCCAATCTGGAATTCAAATGAAAGTACTAAATGGCAACGATACTGAGTCCGTCATAAAAATTCAGGATGTGAAATTAGTAAGTATCAAACATCACATTGTATCAATCAGTTATAACAAATTTAGTAAAAGAGATAAAGAAAATTAAACAGAGTAGGCTGAACTAGGGGTAGTTTTGACCACCACTTCAAATTGTTGCAACACAAAAACTTTAACATAAAAACTTGCATCATGTTCTTAAATAGCCTCATCAAGTAAAAACTTTCTTGTGGATGCCATGCATGGTATCAAACCTGTTCAAAAATATCTAAACTGTCAACTGTCTGCAACAGTTTTCATGGATCAATGGTTAAAAATGGCTTTAAGTGAGTGAAGCCTTGTCAACTGGTGCTACAGAATTACAAAGAACTATACCAAATAATAGACACCCCATCACTTGAAAACTTTCAACAGCAACAACTAAATTGGACATCATATGTAACTCAAAGAGAAAATAATGACATAATCAAAATTTTGATGTTCCACACTACTTATAATAATAGGTTAGGAAGGAAACCTTCATCATTACCGAAACATGTGATAACAGCTACTGGACTTGAGAAACCTATTTTCATAAAAATAAATTTTAAGAGAAAGATTTTATAAATTTTAACCAAAAGCAGTTCAAGCTGCTTGGTCAATGAATATTAAATGTTTCCTTATAAGGAAACAGCTGATATTACCTTTACCATTTCTACACACTTGAAAGGGCCATTAATATGAAGAGAAGTTTTTAAAATGACCTATCAAGAAGAAGAGATATATTAAATCACATCACATGTAGACTAACAACAGCAGAAATAACTAAAATGGATAGCACATGTAACTTGAACAGAAAATAATGGCATAATGAAGATGTTGACATTCCACACTACTTCAAATAAAAGGTTAGGAAGGAAACCCCCATCAATACAGGAAAGAGTCATAACAGTTATTGAACTTGAGAAACCTATTTTCCTGGAAAATTGTTTTAGGAGAATAATTTTATAAATTTCAACCAAAAGCAGAACTCGCTACTTGGTCAATGAATTCTGAAAATTTTCTTATAAGGAAATGGCTAACATTACCATGAACGTTAGAGATGAAGAGAACAGATACTACACTTTTATCCCAGCCTGGTGGCCAGAGAGGGTGTAGCTCAAGTATGACTGCCTGCTCAGTTAATGAATGCCAAATATTTTCTTGTAGAGAAACAGCTAATATTATCATTACAATTTCTATAGTTTTGGAAAGATCATTAATACAGAGTGAAATTTTGAACATTTTAAAACAGAATATCCATACAAGATTTATTGATTTTTCAACATTATGAACTCAAAGTGAACGACAGAAAAAAGTATTGAATAAATGAACTAAGGCCAATCAGTTGGACTTGTTCAGGTTCTTGTTTCTTTTATAAGAATTTTAAGAAATAAATTTTCATGAACAGAGAAAAATTCTGTGATTAATGAAAAAATAAAGAAAGCAAACACTTTTTTGAAGTTATTTCTCTTTAACTACTAGCCCTAGTGCAATGGTAGGGTGCTTGCCTACAGTGCAGGAGGTTGTGAGTTCGATCCCCAGCCAAGTCATAAAGATTTTTAAAATGGTACTTGACGCCCCTCTGCTAATCACTTAGCAACAAAGAAAAGGACTGAGGGTAAGTGGGGAGATCCAGAAATAGGAGTCGCGCCATGCCTACCACAAGGTAGCAATGAAAGATAAGCATTCAGCTAACTTACTGTTAAGAAATGGCATAATTTGTGATATTTGATCAGTGTTTATGTGACTTGTGGTATCCCTTACACACAAATATCCTTAGGAAAGATATTCATCTGTCTCTTCCTTCCAGTTATGGGTTAAATAACAGGATAGATTGGGTTCTGTAGCCTTGCCTGGCAACCAGTCTACCACAGAAGGCAATGGCAACCTACTACGAGATAATCTTCTGCCCAGTCAGTGATGTCTCTTTCGAGACATGATTGCCTAAATTGTGTATCACGTATGGCACTTAACTGACTGACTGAATATAATAGTTGAAAACATGATTAAGGCTTCTACTGGCTATAAAGTGGGGGGATCAGTTTTTATTGTTATGAAGTAGTAAAATGATCCCCCACTAATTACTACTTAATAATATAATGCATCTAGCTATGAGTCAAATAACAGGACAGACTGGGTTCTATAGCCTTGGTCGGCAACCAGTCTACCGCAGAAAGTAATGGCAACCTACTGTGGGATAATCTTCTGCCCAGTCAGTCATGTCTGTAAAGAGACATGGTTGCCTAAAGCATGTATTACGTATGACACTTAACTGAGTTAAGATTCATTAAATGTTAAAAATGTAATTCACTAGTATGATGATATATATATATATATATATATATATATATATATACAATAAATTATAAATCATATAAAAATATTCAATGCAAATAGTTTTGATAAAAAAATGCATTACATACGCTCCTGATCAAAAATTTAAGACCACTTAAAAATCTTTAAAAAGAAATATTTTTTTTATGGATAGATTTTAAACTCCTCCCACTTAAGGTTACCAATACTACAATCTAAAAGGTTATGAAAACAAAAAGCTGCATTCCAAATATTTTATTTAGAAATTTACATTTTTATAAAATGAGGCGATTTACACATGATCAAAATTATAAGACCAGGGGTATAAATTGTTAGATCTATGGCAATTCCAATGTTTTTAGTTCAGTTAGAGATTAGCAATCACTGCATAAAGGTGTTACCATGCCTAAAGCAAGCAAACTTATCAAAGTTGAGCGTTCTCGAATTCTAGAATTCCATAAGCAAGATTTGTCACAGCGGGCGATCGCAGCTAAGGTAAATCGCAGTAAAACTGTGATTTGCAACTTTCTAAAGAACAGTGAGAATTATGAAAAAGCAAAATCCTCTGGTAGGCCCCCAAAAATTTCTCCTGCATTGAGTAAGAGAATAAGACGGGTTGTTATGAAAGACGGGGGACTTTCTTCTAGTCAAATTAAGGCAGTCACAGATGCTGATTGCAGTCCCGTAACCATCAGACGACACTTAAGACAAAAAGGTATGGTAAATAAAAAGTGTAAACAAATTCCTCGGCCACTTCCACATCACAATTTGGACCGCTTAAAGTTTGGTCGTGAATACCAAACATGGGACGTTGAGAAGTGGAAGAAAGTCCTGTTTTCTGATGAGAAAAAATTCAATATCGATGGTCTTGATGGCTTCCAACGATATTGGTATAACAAAAACATGACTCCTGAAATTTTCTCCACACGTCATAGTGGTGGAGGGTCCCTAATGGTATGGGGTGCCTTTTCTTACAGAGAGACGATGGAGCTCCAGGTGATGCAGGGTCATCAGAGAGCGGCTGGTTGTGTTAACATGCTACAAAAAGCATCTTTGATGACGGAGGGTCATCGTTTGTGTGGGGATGGATGGTTATTCCAACAGGATAATGCTGCAATCCATGCTGCAAGACGGACCTTGACCTTTCTACAAGAAAATGTGGTCCATCTCTTGGGACATCCTGCATGCTCACCGGACTTGAACCCAATTGAAAATGTTTGGGGATGGATGACAAGAGATGTTTATCGAAATGGCAAACAATATTCAACAAAAAATGAACTTCGTGAAGCCATCTTCAGAAGCTGGAGCAACATCCCCCGCACCTTAATGGAAATGCTTATTTCTAGCATGCCCGACAGAATTTTTGAAGTCATCAAAAGCAGTGGAGGTAGACTCCATTATTAAATTTGGTTGTTAAATATTTTCATACACTTTTTGTACAATTTGGTAGAATTTTTGTCTCTGGTCTTATAATTTTGATCATGTGTAAATCGCCTCATTTTATAAAACTGTAAATTTCTAAATAAAATGTTTGGAATGTAGCTTTTTGTTTCCATAACCTTTTAGATTGTAGTATTGGTAACCTTAAGTGGGAGGAGTTTAAAATCTATCTGTAAAAAAAAATTTCTTTTTAAAGATTTTTAAGTGGTCTTAAATTTTTGATCGGGAGTGTACAAAAAACCATCAGCTTGCTATTTATGTATGCGGGAAGATATAAAATTTATGTGTGTGTTCCTTTTAACAAATCAGAATAAAGATTCACTTTAAAATTTGGCCAGTTTTTTGTATTTAAATGTAAATTATTTTCACAACCAAAATCCAACATTGCCTGATGACGAGATTCTATCTCAAAACATAAATTTTCATTTCGCAATGTACATTTAATTCATAATTATATGAGATATATATATATATATGTAAAAATATACTCAGTTATGATCTGAGATTAAGGACAGAACCACGACACTGTTTATTTATAGATACGTAATTTAGAATAAAGCTCATTTCGTCTTTTTGCCTTGATAAAGTCCATCACAGGACGAAACGCGTAGGCAATTTAAAATACAGTTTTTCTCTTGTCTTTATTTTATTTAACTATATGTATGTGTGTGTGTGTGTGTGTGTGTGTACACTAATTTTATTTCCCTTTAATCACTTAAAACTGACCCAATGTGTTTTACCATCAAACTAAAATCTCAAATAATTGGACAAATTTTCATAAACATTTTTACAGCGCACATACATTAGCTTATTCAAAAATAAAAAGAAATTTTACTAATGCAAAGGTCAACTTGGAAAGATAATCATGGAAGCCATTTTGTCATTTTTATGCAGTATCTTGCTAGTATTTTAAAAATTCCATAAAATGTTGCTGATACGTCTAGTTGGAGATAAAATCAATTCCATTTGTTTATTTTGTAGACAAGAATATCATTTATGTCTCTGCTTACATGTTCAATAAATCGTGATAAAATTCTTTGAACTTCATACCAGACAGTTATTTGGCAAACAAAAGAACTGATTATTGGATGTCCAACAAGTTACTCATCAAATGAGTTTCTTATAAATACGACAATCATCTATAACTAGAAACTCTTCTGGGCTTACGAAAAAAATAAAGGATATGGAAAAGGAAAAAGAAACTGAAAGGAATCAAAGAAAAAAGAAAAATGAGAAACACAAAATGGTTGATAGAGAAATGGAGAAAGAAAAGTGTGAGATATGAGGAAGACAAAGATAGAAGTAGAGAGAAAAATAGAGATAGAAATGACAAGAAATGGAGAAAGAGAAAAAATGGAGAGGACAGACAGACAGAAGAAAAACAGACAGACAGACAGAAGTAAAAACGGAGAGACAGACAGACAGAAGTAAAAACGGAGAGACAGACAGACAGAAGTAAAAACGGAGAGACAGACAGACAGAGAAAAACGGAGAGAGACAGAAAAACGGAGAGTAAAAACGGAGAGACAGACAGACAGAAGAAAAACGGAGAGACAGACAGACAGAAGTAAAAACGGAGAGACAGACAGACAGAAAAAAAGGAGAAGACAGAAAAACAGGACAGAGAAAAACGGAGAGACAGACAGACAGAAGTAAAAACGGAGAGACAGACAGACAGAAGTAAAAACGGAGAGACAGACAGACAGAAGTAAAAACGGAGAGACAGACAGAGAAGTAAAAACGGAGAGACAGACAGAGAAAAACAGAGACAGACAGAGAAAAACGGAGAGACAGACAGACAGAGAAGTAAAAACGGAGAGACAGACAGAGAAGTAAAAACGGAGAGACAGACAGACAGAGAAATAAAAACGGAGAGACAGACAGACAGAGAAATAAAAACGGAGAGACAGACAGACAGAGAAGTAAAAACAGAGAGACAGACAGACAGAGAAGTAAAAACAGAGAGACAGACAGACAGGGAAGAAAAAAGAGAGATAGACAGGGAAGAAAAAAGAGAGATAGACAGGGAAGAAAAAGAGAGACTGACAGAGGAAAAAAAGAGAGACTGACAGAGGAAAAAAAGAGAGACTGACAGAGGAAAAAAGAGAGACTGACAGAGGAAAAAAAGAGAGCGACAAACAGTGAAAAAAAGAGAGATAAATAGAGAAGAAGAAAAAGAGGAGAGAAACAAAGAAGGAAAACAGAGAAAATGAGAAACAAAGAGAAAAAAAACGATAGTGATAAAAGAACTGGAATTAAAGATAGAAACAAAAATGGAGAAAAAATAGATTGATAGAGAAGATAGAGCGTAAAAAGAAAGTAGACATAAAAACGATAAAAGAAAAATGAAAGGAGAAATGCCTAAAAGGAGGAATTAAAAGAATGTAAGAAGAAATTAAGAAAGATTTCTTCATAGATTTTCCAAATCCAACAGAAGAATTACTACTTTGGTCAGATTCTATCTTTACAAGATATTATTGTTCACTATTAATTTCTTTGGACAGTGTTATCTGTGTTGTGTTTGGACTTTTAAGATAATAGATTCTCTTCAAATATCCTAAATCATTGACCCAACAAGTTTTTAAGCACAAATCTTTGATCTAAAAAAACAAAAGAAAAAAGTACAACTACTACTGATATTTTTACTTTAGCAAACTGATTACAATGTTGTAATATTTAAAAGACCAACAACCAGACTGACATTGAAAAAGTTACAACAGGAAAAAGAATCAGGAAATGAAACTGTAGGAAAATCCCACTAAAACCTTAAATAACGTGTAAGATTTTCATAAACATTTTTAGAGCACGAAAATATTACTTTTTCAGAGAGAGAGAGAGAGAGAGAGAAATGAAGAGAGAGATAGATATAAAGAGAAAAAAAAACAAAGAATGGAGAAAGAGAAACAAAGAGACAAATATCAAGAGAGAGAGAGAGCGAGTAAAAAAGGAATGCAGAGAGAGTAAAAGAGGGAAATGGAGAGTAAAAAGGTGAACAGAGAGAAAGAGAGTGTAAAAAAGGTCAATAGAGAGAGAGAGAGTAAAAGAGGGCAATGGAGTGGAGAGAGAAAAAAGAGGGGAATGGAATGGAGAGAGAAAAAAGAGGGGAATGGAATGGAGAGAGAAAAAAGGGGAGGGAATGGAATGGAGAGAGAAAAAAGAGGGGAATGGAATGGAGAGAGAAAAAAGAGGGGAATGGAGGGGAGAAAAAGAAAAGAGGGGAATGGAGGGGAGAGAGAGAGAGAAAAGAAGGGAATGGAGGGGAGAGAGAGAGAAAAGAGGGGAATGGAGGGGAGAGAGAGAAAAGAGGGGAATGAAGAGAGATTATAAAGAAGAAAGGTTAATAAAATAACTTTAAAGGAATTACAGAAACACATGATAATTTATATTGAAAGCAAGAAGCGAGAAGAGAGTTTCACAAATGAGAAGGAACTTGTGTATATTTATTATTAATTACTACTTTAGAACATGTGAAAAACTATAAACTGCTACAAAATTCTACATTTTGTTTCCAATAGTTGGCAATGATGGTAATAATTATTGCCATCATTGCTAACTACTTGATGAGAAATTGTTCTTTCAATGTCGAAACAAAATGCCCAATTTTGTAATAGTTTGTACTTTTTCACAAGTTCTAAAATAATAATTAATAATAAATATTCATTACCCTATTCATATATTGAGCACTGATTTAAATTAATGTTAAGAACATTGCAATTTTATTCTGTTGTTCTTATTCATTTGGAAATATATATATATATATATATATCTGCTTCCTTCTACCGAGTACCCAGAGCTCAGAGGTAGAATCACCAACTGATGCCAATTCGGTGTGGTTTCAATCCTGGGTAAAAAGCAATCGGCTGTCTAACCATACTGATGAGCTGTGATACAGCGAAACAGATCTGTCTGCAGATGACTATATATATATATATATATATATATACAGAAATTAGTTTGATCCTCACTGGGTGCCCATACTTTCAGCCTTGTGCCACATCTAAGCTATGCTTATAAAATCACCATGCATCAAATGAACTAAGCAAGTCATTTGAAAAAAAAAATCATTATCAGACAAAGTAATATCTCTTCAGATTTCAAAGACAACAAATTTATTGGCTTTTGTTTTTCAAATTAAAAGTCTCTTGATAACTCATTGCCAGATTAATTTTTAATGAATCTGAAATAAATTTTGCAAAATTTACAATTTTATACTGAATAAATAAAAATTCTTCAGAGGAACTAAGTGAATTGTTTTTGCATCGTTCTTGTGCTTACTAAGATTTCTGTGAAAAAGCTTTGGTCTGTGAGCACTGAAAAAATGGTGAAGAACAAGGATGCTAATTATTCTAATTGAATGAATTAAGAATTAGAAGGCTGCATAGAAATCCAGAATTCTACTTTTTTCTGGAAAAAATATTTCAGCAGGCTTTAGACTACTATTAAAACTATCTAAATCTAAACGTATTTATAAATTAAACTCCGTGTGTGTCCGTTACCTATAGACTCCGAAACAGCTGAACCGATTTTCTTGAAAATTTACACAGTTGTACTATAACCATCTGCAAGTGTTCTTAGCTAGGTTTTGCATCAAGGTACCCCCGACAAATATTGAAAATCGATAATCGAAAAAAATCGGGTTATAGAAGGAGTGGTCCGATTTTAATCAAATTTGATACACTCATAGACAAAGACATAAGAAACTATATTCAGAAATTTCAAGATTGCAGTACTTACAATAGTGCAGAAAATCGATAATATATATATATATATATATATATATATATATATATATGTATATATAAGGCAAGATGTTTGTGTGGGTGTCTCTTTATCTGCCTGTATGTCTGTATTTTTTAAGCCCTTTTATTTTAGTTTTTACTTCAAGTTTGGCTCTAAGTAGGTATAATTGTAGTTCTTAGTCTCAGCCATGATACCATTTACTCAGAGGACTTATTTAGCCTTCAAAATTCAGTTTACAATGAAAAAAACTTATTTGATATCGATACCAGGAAATGAAAATGATTTTATTTTGTTTTATCTTTTTCTTTTTTTTTCTTTTTTAATTTCTTTGCAAATCTATTTAAAAAGGAAAATTAGACTGATTTTTCTCCAGTTTCTGAAAGGATTTTTCTGTTACTGAGGTGATGTGTTATCCCCCGTGGGGATTTTCATATCGAAATGATCATCCAACATCGTTGAATTAATCCTTTTTTAATTTATATTTGCTCTGTAATATTTTATTACATGGAGCTCTCTTCCTGTATCATTTTTTAATATTAAAATAAAATTTATAATATTAATTAGGATCGGGTTTTTGGAATTTACCTTCCTGCTTTTTCCACTTGGATTAAAGCATCTGAATTAAAATATATATATGATCCCATAACTTAACCATATTTTATTACTTTATGATGGTGCATTAGGCACCAAAACTTGATAGCTTAATTTGCAGCATGCTATTATTATGACAATAATAATAACTACATATGCGTGTGTGTGCTTATTTCAAAAGATATTATCCAAAAAATAATTATACAGCTTATTTCCAAAAATAATATCAAAGGAATAATAACACTATTCAAAGATTTTCCTTTAATAAATCTGTGGAAGGATTCTTCTGATACCATTAAATGGTTTAATAACTTTAAAAATAAAGATAAAGCTACCTTCATTTAATTCAACATTATAGATTTCTACCCTTCTATTTCTAAAGATCTATTGCTAAATAGTCTGAATTTTGCTAAGAAATACACAGACATTACTGATGAAGAATATATCTTAGCATCTAGAATATCAGTATAATCCAATAATAATTTTACTTGAAAAAAAAGTAACTGAGATAATTTTGATGTCTCTATGAGTGCTTTTGACTCTGCTTAAATTGCAGATTTGGTGGGCATTTATATTTTGTACATTCTTAAAAGGATTATTGTATCAAAACAAGTCAGACTGTATAGGGATGATGGTTTTATTGTCATAACTAATAGTAATGGTCCTCTATTCTCTAAAATACAAAAGAAAGTATTCAGGGCCTTTAAATCACTTGAATTTAAAATAGATATTTCTTCAAAGCTTAAAATAGTTAACTTTCTGGATATTACTTTGAACCTCTGTAATAATACATTTAAGCCATATCATAAAAATATTGTCTCCAATATTCATTAATGTTAATTCTAACCATCCCTACTAAGTGATAAAACAAATTCCCACTATCATTAATACTAGTATAAATAAATTATTTTCCAATTGCAAAATATTTAATGGTAATAAAATCCCTTATAATTACACTCTAAAAAAGTAGGTTTAAACAGGAATTATTCTATCAACCCCCACCAATGAAATTGGTATTAAGAAGTCTAAAAATAAGAAAAGAAAAGAAAAGTGTTATTGTTCTACTCCCCTTTTTGCTAATTGTCTAACATTAATATTGGTCAATATCTACTGAAATTGACTGATAAACATTTTAATTTTAACAACCCACTAAGTGAGATCTTTAATAGAAAAACAGTGAAAATGAGTTATTTTTGTACTAGCAATATCCACTGCATCATTAATTCTCATAATAATAAAATGCTAGATCATTTTTATAATAATCACCAAATAAATACAAATCCTCCCTGTAATTGTAGAATTAAGGATAACTGTTCAGTTGGAGGTATATGTATGTCTGAAAAAGTCATATACCAAGCCACTATTTTTCCTATGGAATATGATAAAGAAAGAAAAGTATATATTGGAATTTCTTATGGACCTTAGAAACATAGATTTTATAATCATAAATATTCCTTCTCTAAGCCCCCATCTTAGATCCCAGACATCTCTGTCTAAATATTTTTGGGAATTAAAAGATAGAGGACGCTCTCTACAGATCAACTGGAAGATCATAGAAAAATCACAAACTTCTATGAACTTTTGAAATAGATGTAACCTATCCTTAGTTAAAAAAAATAAAAATAATTAAATGTAGTGGTAATAACCAACTTTTAAACCAATGGAATGAAGTGATTTTTAAATATCATCATGGAAATAAATTTAAATTACCTGTTTTGTAAGATTAGAATTTTTTCTTATCAATTTTATAGCAAATTCAGTTATTTCTATATTGTGAGTATGTTTTTATTTTATGTTTTTATCTATATATTTTTCATTCCTTATTAATATTTTTTGTTATTTATCTTTAAAACTGTTGATTTTTTGTGATAGTTAACTACTTGTGATTTCATTTTTTTTTTTTTTATCGTATTGACTCCTTTGTTTTTTGTCTGTATCTCATTCGTAATTTTCCGTTTTTGTCTTTATGATCATTTTGTGATTCTTTTTTTTTAATCACTTTTCTTATTTTTGGACGATATTTTTTTTCTTGTGAATCTTTAATTATTTTTAACTTTTTAAATATATTTTTTTGGAAAGTTTTTGTGATTTCTAATTATTTGTGATTGAAAGTATATTTATATTTGCTTTTTCTTTTTTATATCTTTTTACAATTTCTATTTGTATTTCTTCTTTAGTTTGGTTATTTAATGTTACTAGCAGTATAGCCCAGCGTTGCTCAGGTGTAATGAAAGCTTTAAAACTAATCCATGGTCCTGGAGCTCAGACTCTTTGGATGTTGGCACGAAAGACTAAAAACCAATAGTTGTTTCCAGTTAAAGCAAAACCGTAGACTGAAAGAAAAATGAATGGATGTAAGTCAAATTTTGATTTCCTGGTATCGATATCAAATAAGTTTTTTCGTCGTAAACTGAATTTTGAAGGCTAAATAATTCCTCTGAGTAAATGGTATCATGGCTGAGACTAAGAACTACAATTATACCTACTTAGAGCCAAACCCAAAGCAAAAACTAAAATAAAAGGGCTGAAAAAATACAAACATACAGGCAGATAAACACACAGACACACACACACAGAGCTTGCCTTTTATATATATATATATTATCATTTCCTGCACTATTGTAAGAACTGCAACCTTGAAACTTCTGACTATCGTTTCTTATGTCTTTGTCTATGAGTATCAAATTTGATTAAAATCATACTGCTCTTTCTATATACTGATTTTTTCGATTATCGTTTTTCGATATTTATCGGGGGTACCTCAACACAAAACCTAGCTAAGAACACTCGCAGACACTTATAGTACAACTGTGTAAATTTTCAAGAAAATCGATTCAGCCTTTTCAGAATCTATAGGTAACGGACGCACACACACACACACATATATATATATATATATATATATATATATATATATATATATATATACATACATACACACACACACACACACATATATATATATATATATATATATACACACACACACAAAGTTCCATTTATAAATAAGTTTAGATTATTGCATGCATACATGGCCGCTTATAATTATACGTCTGTGTTTGCTTATTTTGTGTATATTTATTTATATTCTTCTGTTTTGTGTTTGTATATATTTTTTCCTTTAAGAACACATACACCAAATCACATAGACACAATAAAAATCATATTAATTTTGTGGCGTTTCCTGTATTGGTGTTACAATGTTTAATGGTTTCACCTCTCACCTTTTCCTAATATTATTTCCTCTTTGGGAAAATTTGTTTTGACTATTCTGAGTTAAATTTAACACTTGATTTTTTGGGTTTTAAAAAAGCAGTTTGTAATTTTTACAACTGCCAGAATAAATTCTGGATTTATAACCATTTAATTATGTGTTGAGTTTTCCTCTCAACATGTACATCTAAAATTATCTAATTAAAAAATAATATCTCCACGTTAGCCTTGATAATTTCTTCTATATATATATATATTTTTTTTTAATCGTATCACCCCGAGCAAGGCGGTAATGCCACTGATGTGCAGGGGGCTACGTAATAGTGAAAAGATTAGAAAAGAGAAAGCCGGAAACCACATCCTAAACAGGGAACAAGGGATGAGTCTCTTAACCTGTTCAATAGATGTGGGTGGAGTGTGAACCGGGCGGTAGATAGATCTATCTACTCCAATTGAAAAAAAAAGAAAAAAAACAAAGTGAGAAGATTTGAAAAGTACATACATACATATATATATATATATATATATATATATATATATATATGATATAGAAAAAAGAAATTATCAAGGTAAATGTGGAGATATTATTTTGTAATTTGTATTTCTAAACACAAGTAGATTGGAGGAAAAATACTGTTGTTTTCAAATTTTTAATTTGAGAATTTCTGTAAATTACATAATTTCAAAAACAAAATTTAATCTTATGATAGAATGTATATGCTAAGATTGCTGTTTACATATTTATAACATTTTGTAAAAATATTTTCTTTTAATTATTTTTACAATATTTACATTATTCAAACTATTGTCCTCATCTTAATTGCCGTAATAAAGGGTTCGGTTTGAAATTCTTAGCACCTGAAGAAGGCTGGAGCCTACAACAGTCGAAACGTCAAACAAATGGTAACAAAGATGAGGACAATAGTCCGAATAATGTAAATACTCTAAATACTACCTCATCTCAGAAATATAGACAAATAGAATGATCTATTATTAAACGTCGTACAAATGGCAACAAAGATGAGGACAATAGTCCGAATAATGTAAATACTGTAAATACTACCTCATCTCAGAAATATAGACAAATAGAATGATCTATTATTAAACGTCGTACAAATGGCAACAAAGATGAGGACAATAGTCTGAATAATGTAAATACTGTAAATACTACCTCATCTCAAAAAATAGACAAATTTAATTATTTTTGTCAGGAATTTTGTAAAGTATTGAATCCATTATAGATTTAAATGCTAAGAAAGTTGGCTCACTTTGCTGTACTAGAAAATATTCTCTTAATATATCTTACAAATCTATAAGTCTACTATTTGTTCATTCTTAGAATATTGCTGTTACATATGATCTGGTGCTCTCAGACATCCTTTATAAAATCCAAAAAATAATCAGCAACATTATTGGCCCTAATCTGATATCTCAGCTTCAATCCCTTTTCCCTTTCAGTTAATTCACTCTAGTAACTCAACTCTCCAAGTTTTCATTCCCACTACTGTAGCCAGGTATTGAACTCACAACTCTTTGGGTTTCCTTTCTGTGCCTTTTTTATGGTAACTGTTCAGATGAACTCTTTACCATGGTACCTATCAATTCAAGTGCAGTACTAGACTGGCAATGAGGTTTCACGAATTTACAGTTGAGTTGGCTAGAGGTAATCGTAAGTTCTATGCTAACAGTTTCTTTTCTCGCACTTCTCACTTGTGGAACTCTCTTCTGGCTCCAGATTTTCCAATCAACTTTAATCTTCAAAAATTTAAATACAATGTCAATTACTCTCTACTCTCCTCCTGATTACTCTTCTTTTGTTCTCCTTATTAAAGAATCAGTTCTTAATTCTTCCACATCCAATTGTGTCTTAGTGGCTTTAATGCCTTGCTTGGGGCAAAATCAATCAAAATAAATTCAAGTATTGACAAAAATTTGTATGGTAAAATGGGAGAAGCAAATAACCTTTTTTACACTGAATATACAAGATTATAATGTAAATGTTGTTAGTATATCAGCCTGTTAACAAACCCATTTTTTTATCATAAAACATTCTTTCTATCTAGGCAAATATTGTGTGTCAATTAAAACAATAAGCTGGCTAGAGGTCAAAATAGAGTCTGCAGTTTTTGAAGCAGACTAGAGGTCATAATCGTATCTGCTGTTAAATGAACAGAAAAAAAACTGCTATACAGGTTTAACACTGTTTTCATTATTTACAAGTGCATTGCAGTCTAAATCTATAAATAGTTTACGAGTTTGAAGAAGGAAAAAGAAAATTGAAATTTGGATATGAGTGAAAAAATTTCTATGCCAAATTCAAGCTGAGAATAATGATAAAAGTTACAACTTTAGATAGAGAAAGTCACACTTACAGTAATTAAAGTAACAAAACAATATTTTGGGGTTATCATGTTTGAAGTTTTTGGTGTGTATGCTTATTAAAGTAAGCAATTACAAAGCAATAAGGAAAATATTTAATATTGCAGATATTTGCAAGCAAAAATTATTTCAAAACATGCTATTCAATTTAACACAAAACATTTATTTATACAATTTATATTGTTCGAACTGCTGTCCTTATTTTTATTGCTACATTCACAATGTTTCAGCCCTTGTATGCTCAGACTTCATCAGGTGATATTAATTGGAATTCCTTTAGTCCATGGAGGTAGATTGTTCTGATTCCACATGACATGTCTTTGGATATCTCAGTTTCAGTTAATTCCCTTTACTAACTCAACTCTCCAAATTTTTGTTCCTTCTATTATGGTTAAGTATGGAACTCAGAACTTTGGGTTCATCTGAAGAAAGCTGCAGCTCAAACATTGTGAATATGGCAATAAAGATGAGGACAACATTCCAGTAAATATAATGATAATAGTGTAAATTCCCGCCTATGGAATTCCCTTCCATTTACTTGCTTTTCCGAGAGCTATAATCTCCAAGAATTTAAATGTAAAGTCAAAAGTCATCTCCTATCTCATTAACATGCATCCTCTCTCTCTCATGCTCCTTTCTTCGTCCACTTCACTCTCATCAGTATTCTCATCCTTCTCTTACCTACTTCCTGACACCCCCTATAACCTGTCACTCTTTCTCATAACTTTCCTCCTATGTAACCCCGTGCAAAACAGTGACAATAAAATGCCTTGGTTGGGTTGATATGATGATAAAAAAAATAGTTATAATGCCTTATCTCAGAAATATAGACAAAAAACATTTAATTTTTAGAAAAATTAAATGTTATTTGCTAAGGCACTCAATCTAAAAGGCTTAATTTTTTCTTAATGTGTCACTGTTCACAAGGGACTTACATGGTCTACATAGGAAGTTCTTAGCTCATTCTTGTTTTGTGAAAAAAAGCTCAATGAAATCGTGGGCAAAAGATAAACAATGATTAAAATTCTACAATATCTTGAGATCAAACTTTTGGATAGATCATCCAGCAATCAAAAGTTTGGGTTAAAGAAAGTTTGTGTAAACATACAGTACTGTGCAAAAGTATTAGAACAAGAACTATTTTATCTTTAATGAGGCATCAAAATAAAGTTTAAAATCACCCCTGTCCTAACATTTTTGCACACTACCAGTAGTAAATATGTAATGGGATATGTTGTCAAGAGTTTTAAAATATCCTTGACTGAATCAGTGCCTATACGGACAAGCACTTGGAAATACGGGGAACTACAAGCTTCAATATTCAGATGGTGTAATGGATAGAGACAGAATTCAATTTTTTGTATGACAGTTCAAATACTTCTTAGCTGATGATAAAACTGTTTATTCACATTAAGTCTTTATAAGTTATAAAACCATTTCACAATAGTATTTGGCTATCTGAAAAGTTTGTACCAATTTTCAGTCATTCATGTTTCAACACATTAAAACATATCTCTTGAAACAAAAACATTTAAACTTACTTAATTCATATCTCTTGAAACAAAAACATTTAAACTTACTTAATTCATATCTCTTGAAACAAAAACATTTAAACTTACTTAATTCATATCTCTTGAAACAAAAACATTTAAACTTACTTAATTCATATCTCTTGAAACAAAAACATTTAAACTTACTTAATTCATATCAATTTTACTTCCCTATAAAAAATGGATGATTATTTTAGAAACTTGATGCTTTTTTTATTACCACAAAAGGTAAAAATCCTTGCAAACCACAAAAAAGATATGTCCTGCATATGGTGAAGGTGCCTTAGCAGACAAAACTGCTTGAAAGTAGTTCGCTAAGTTTAGAGTTGCTGATTGTAGCCTCATTGATGAAGAATGATCAAAGAGACCCTGTAGTGGGATAAGAAATTCAGAATTAAAATCAAACATCTTCTTCACTTGTACAAAAATTCACAATGACTGGTTTTTCCCAAATCAAAAAAGAATTGACCATGTACTTAACTAAAAAATAAAACCAGATTTTTCAAGTAGGTGTTAAATTGATTTTTGACTAATGGGAGCGACTTGCAAGATCAAAAAGGACTTCGCGAGTAAGTGTGAAAAATCTAGATTACAATAAAAGGACTTCAGCAAGTCAGTCTGTCAGAGAGACTCAGATGGAAGCATCGAGAAAGACAACACTAAAATGTAACTTAAACTTTAAATCTAGCTGGAGATAAGGTCAGCTTATACCTTGTTGTCTTTCTCTTTATTTCTCATGTACTGATTCGTTCAACTTCTTCTCCATCCAAAAACATTCCTACTGAATACATACATATGTACGCATATACTCTTTCAACAATTACTACTACGAACATTTTCTACACATCTTGATACCCATAACTTTATCATTGAACACAAACTCTGCCCTTAACTTCTTAATTATGTTACTAATTGCACATTAACTCCTACAACTTATGTTATTCTTTCCTTTTAATAAATTTCTATTTTAAAATGAAAAATGTATATTTTATTTTTACACTATTCAACACTATTGCATACATTCTAACCTGCAGCCAACCTTCTGATACCAACCTAACAAAAATAACCTTTCGATAATTTTAGTTAAAACCTGTAAGCTGAAGGGAGTTCGATTATGTATGACACAAGGCTGAATCGAAGAAATATTAACCATCTCCCTATAGCTACAACCCCACCTCTACTACATAAATGATGACCAAATGAAGACATTAATTGAGAATAACCCCATTACACCATGTAGCAAATTGACAGAAACACTAATCTTATCAAAATCCACCCTCCCTGATCACTTAGTGAAGCTTGGGTACTCAAATTACTACGATATTTGGGCACCATATGATCCAAGTGAAAAGAACCGTTTGGATCCCATTTCAATCTATGATTTTCTATATAAACACAATGAAAATGCACACATTTTTAAGCAAATTTTAACAGGTGATGAGAAACAGATCTTTTACAACAATGTTCTACAAAATGCTGAAGTAAGATTAATAAGCCATCTTTAACCACTCCAAAGGCAGCAATTCAAGAAAAACTTTGGGGATCATGTCTCGAAAGAGACATGACTGACTGGACAGTAGATTATCCAGGAATAGGTTGTAATTACTTTCTGTAGTAGACTGGTTGCCAGCCAAGGCTATAGAACCCAATCTGTTCTGTTATTTGACCCATAACTGGAGGGAAGAAATGGATTGAGACCTTTCCCAAGGGTATTTGCGCGTAAGTGAATGCAAGGAATTCAACTGGAATTTAAACTGGACTCCTTGATTTCTCATTCTGAGCCTATATTCACTGCACCACAACACACATCCCTGTACAAACATACATACACATATACCAGCAGTTTAGCCTGGTGTTGCTCGGGTGTAATGAAAGCTTTAAAACTAATCCATGGTCCTGGAGCTCAGACTCTTTGGATGTTGGCACAAAAGACTAAAAACCAATAGTTGTTTCTAGTTGAAGCAAAACCGCAGACTGAAAGAAAATTGAATGGATGTAAGTCAAATTTTGATTTCCTGATATCGATATCAAATAAGTCTTTTTCGTCGTAAACTGAATTTTGAATTCTAAATAAGTCCTCTGAGTAAATGGTATTATGGCTGAGACTAAGAACTACAATTATACCTTACTTAGAGCCAAACCCGAAGCAAAAACTAAAATAAAATGGCTGAAAAAATACAAACATACAGGAGATAAACAGACACATACACACAAACATCTTGCCTTTTTTTATATATAATCAATTTTCTGCACTATTGTAAGAACTGCAACCTTGAAACTTCTGAATATCATTTCTTATGTCTTTGGCTATGAGTGTATCAAATTTGATTAAAATCGGACCACTCCTTCTATAATCCAATTTTTTAGATTATCAATTTTCAATATTTATTGGAGTTACCTCGACACAAAACCTAGCTAAGAACACTCGCAGACACTTATAGTACAACTGTGTAAAATGTTCAAGAAAATCTATTCTGCCATTTCAGAGTCTATAGGTAATGGACACACACACAGACACACATACACACACAAAGTTCCATTTATAAATAATTTAGATTTAGATACACACATATACATACATTTTTTAACTATTGTTTATAGTGATGTGTCAATTCATCCATTAAATTCAAAGCCAACATAAGAAACGTCTGTGTATGCTATATAGATACACGTAAATCTGAATTCAGATAATAAAATGGCCAAGGGAGACATTTAGGGCTCGGGTTCGTATCTGTCAACCACAACATCTAAAATAACCATGCATTACCGATCAAAACCAAATTTAGGGAAGAAGTACAAAAGTACAGTTGGTTTTACTAGGGTGTGTAAAAACCAGAGAGATTTTGTCAAAGTATTTTTCAAAACAAATCAACTTATTCAAATTTCATTGATTGGTTTGTGAAATTTAAAAAGTATAGAGTTTGTAAATCTCAAAAAATAAATGTTAGTGATAACTTCAACAATACTAAATACTATAAGGTTTTAACATATATCAGCATGTTGCAATTACTACTTAATAATATAATACATCTCCACCCCACTTTAGCTATAAGTCAAATAAGAGGACAGATTGGATTCTATAGTCTTGGCTGGCAACCACCCTACTGCAGAAAACAATGGCAACCTATTACAAGAATCTTCTGCCTAGTCAGTCATGTCTCTTTTAAGACATGATCACCCAAGTGTGTTTCACGTATGGCACTTGACTGACTTATAGTAAGCAGATATTTACAGTTCACTTTAAAAAACCTTTAGAACTCTGCATTATTAATATTACTCTTTTACTGTTTTTTTTTCAAAGCCACTCAATTGCAGTAACTTTATTGTTAATTTTACTCAAAGTTGTCTTCTGTTGCCATAGTTGGGTATGACAACACAACTATGAAATTTAAACACTATTTTTCAGGGATCAGAGTCACCTGCATTAGCACAATAAATTTTTTTTCTACAGGAAATGAAGTCACATGCTGAATGACAAAGGTTAAATAAAGTCTTTAGGACTGACTGATTTATTTTGATCACAATGACTGACTGGTGACATTAAGTATATAAATCTTTAAATTAAAAATGAAAATTCTTGAAATTTTTATTATAATAAACATGTTTAATTCCTTTTAAATAAACTGATTTTTGATAACAATAACCGGCTGATAACATTAAAAAAAGGATATAAAAATTGCTGTTATTAAACTCACTGTCAGGCAAAATCTAAGAAAAAGTACCTGAAACTTTGATTATAATAAGCAGGTAGTTTTTACTTAAATCTAAATGTGTTAGGGACTGATAAATTTTGATAACAATAACTGATTGCTGACATCAAGCAAAGGGTATGACCGACTGATCACATCAAGCAAAGGGTATGACTGACTGATCACATCAAGCTAAGGGTATGACCGACTGATCACATCAAGCTAAGGGTATAACCAACTGATCACATCAAGCTAAACATATAAAGCTTTACATTCGAAAAAAGAACTTAGAATTATAATAAACAGATAATCAATTTTAAATATCTTTTGGGCTGACTGATTACAATAACCAGATGATGACATTGAACAATGGATACAAGAACTGGAACAATTTGCATTCATTATATTATTAAATGCATTGTTTCAAAAGTTTTTACAATAAAAAAAAACCCTAGAATTTTGATTATAAAAGGCCGGTAGTTTTGAATACATTTTAAATTGTCTTTGAGACATTGATTTTAATATTAATAACAGGCTGATGACATTAAGCTAAGAACGTAAAAAATTGAAAGAATTTATATTATGTTTTAGCAACATAACATTTTGGTAATATTCATTGTAATAAAAATCTTTCTACAATAAAGAACGTTATTGGTTTCTCTGATTTTGAAGATGAAATGTCTTTTACATTAATGGAATTTACAAATAGAAATGATGTTCTTCTCTTGCACACGAAACAAAATACATACAATATTTCAACTTGTCATACTTCATAGCCTTTGTGGTATTTAATGAAAGAGTTTGTAAAATATTTCCTAATCTTCAGGCTTGGTTATTAAAATTCAATATTTTGGTTGTTGGTATTCTTTTCACAGGTCAGTTGCAGTCTTTGGGAGTTACCATCTTGTCCATTGGCAGTGTTTGTCTTCAAGAAATTAGTTTAAAAGAAAAAATATTCAATGTACTTCTTTTATGATATAGGAGATAATGGCTCTCCATGACTTCCTCTTTTTACAGCCACATCATATTGAAACTCTAGTTCCTATATAATTATGTTAATTGCCATCTCTTCTCTCCTTGGCTCCTATCCTTTTCCCAACACCGCCTGTATCTTGTTCTTCTCCCATTGTGCTCTTTTCTCATGCAGCTCTCTTCACACCAGTGTTTCTATCCCTCTCTTATCGCTTAGACATATTGCTCAAATTTTGCAGCCATTGCAAAGGACAGTAAAAAAAGATCAATACAAATGCTGGCAGTGGGGTGTAGAAAGCAGGCAAAGATAGTGGGAGCGTGCAAGATAGAAAAAATGGCTGGTGGTAGGAGTGCTTGAGACAAAGACATTGTGGTAAAAGTGCTCAAATCTGACAAAGAAAAGGGGGTGAGGGCATGAAATAGAGCAGCAAATATATGCTGGGCCCGGGAGTCCAACAAACACACGCAGGGCCCGGGAGTCCAACGAACACACGCAGGGCCCGGGAGTCCAACAAACACACGCAGGGCCCGGGAGTCCAACAAACACACGCAGGGCCCGGGAGTCCAACAAACACACGCAGGGCCCGGGAGTCCAACAAACACACGCAGGGCCTGGGAGAGCACACAACAATCAAAGACATGGGGATGAGAGCACATGAAAACAACAAAGATGCTCAGGGTGGCAGTAGGAACACACAAAGGAGACAAAGATATGGAGAAGCAAGCATGCAAAGGAAACAAAGATATGATTGTGGCAAAACATATAAAAGTGCTGGGAGAAGATGCAATGCAAAACATGGCAGTGTAAACAAGATAAACAAAGTTGTCAAAGTGGAGAGCACACAAGACAAAGACGCCAGGTGTAAAAGAAGATAAAACCAGAGATAGAAGGAAAGACAGAAAAATAAACTAATTTAGTAGGGAAAGTGAAAAAACGAACTAGTTGATGTTAAAGGGAAGGAAAGAAATATAAATGAAATCTTAAGTTTTCCATCAGTTTACAGACATTGTAATCTAGCAACCAGACAAAAGAGAAAAGACGATTTTTTCTTCACCTGTTCTAAGAAAGCAAAAAGTAATTAACAGGTGAGCACAAAAAGGAGATTGTCTTATGATCAGCCTGTTGATTCCAATACAGAATAAATGGATGAAAAAAAGAGTTCTAAGAATTTTCACATATATTTTTTTTTATATAATCATATCGCCCCAAGCAAGGCATTTTACTGCCACTGTTTTGCAGGAGGTTATGTAGAAAGAAATTAATGAGAAAGAGTGACAGGTTATAGGGGGTGTCAGAAAGTGGGTAAGAGAAGGATGAGAATACTGATGAGAGTGGAGTGAATGGAGAAAAAAGCATGAGAGAGAGGATGCAGGTTAGTGAGATAGGAGATGACTATTGACTTTACATTTAAATTCTTGGAGATTATAGCTGTCAGGAAAGCAAGTAAATGGAAGGGAATTCCACAGGCGGGAAGTGCGAGAAAAGAAGCTGCTGGAGTAGAATTTGTGTTTACATTTTTATTGGTTTCACAGTAAAAGGGTGGGACCTAGTTGCTAATCTTGTGGCTCGAGCAAATTCATGCATTAAGGGAACCAGAGAGCTAAGTTCATCGGAGCAGAAGTCGTGAAAGTATTTGTAGAAGAGACACAAGGAAGCCACATTGAGCCAGTGAGAAAGTGACTGTATCTGGGCTGCCAAGTCAGGTCGATCCTTTTACAGATTCTCCGTTTACAAAAATTGTTGTAATCTCAGTTGCACAGTTCTAATTACATCAAATTATATTCCTTTCACACTAATGAAGTATGTTTTTAACTTTAAACAAGGTCTGATAAAAAAAAGTATCAGGACTGATGCTATAAAAAATTTAAAACATGTCAATTTTAAAAAAATTTTTTTTATAAGCGTTTCACCCCGAGCAAGGTATGTCACTGCCACTAATGCGCAGGGGGCTACATAGAGTGGAGAAAGGATGATTAAATATAGGAAATGTCAGAGGGTGGGTGATAGGTGGGTAGGGATTCCGCTCTTTCGAAGAGACAGTTCGGCAAAAGGAGAGTTACCTAGTGAACTTACATAAACAGGGGGCAGAACAGGGTTTAGGAGAGACAACAAAAAACAAAATTTATTAACAGCTACAAAGGATATGAAATTGTGGAGAGCCATGACTGCCAATGTCCTGAAGGGACAGTCAGTCAATCAGTTAAATGCCATATATGATACACGCTTGGGAAATCATGTCTCAAAAGAGACATGACTAACCAGGTAAAAGATTTTCCTGCAGTAAGCTGCCATTACTTTCTGCAGTATACTGGTTGCCAACCAAGGCTACAGAGTTCAATCTGTTCTGCTATTTAACCCAGAGTCAAAGAAAAGAGACTAATATTTTCCCCCAAGGGTATTTGCGCATGAGTGAATGTGCTGAATTAAACTGTAATTTGAACTCGGTTCTCCAATTTCTCATTCCAAGCCAATACCCTCTGCACCACAACACACATCCCAACACAGAGAAAGAATAATTTTTATTCCTCAACACACTACTCAACCTGAAGTTTAACTCATAAACCATAATTAACTTTATTAATGTTTGCATCTACGAGGGTCATTCAATAAATAAGGTGAAATTCTAGGTATAAGGACTTCTAATACAGATAGAAGCTTACTTTTTTTTTTTCAACGTAGTCTCCCAGCAGTGTCACACACTTTTCCCATCTGTGCACTTCTGTAGGCCTCCCATGCCTGTCTTCATCCTCAACACTGCTCCGTCCTTCTTTAAACAATTTAGCCCACTTGTAGACATTTTTTGGGCTGAAACATGTGGCACCATACACAGTTGACATTCTCCTATGAATTTCAACTGGTTTGCACCCTTCAGCAACCAAAAACTTGATAAGTGACCTCTGTTCAATCCTGGTGCGTGCTTCTTGGTTGGCCATTTTGTTAATCTCCAGAACTCTCAAAGTGTTTTTTCAATCTGCAAAAAAATTAAATCCCTTTGAAAAAGAAGGGAAAAAAAGTAAGCTTCTATCTGTATTAGAAGTCCTTATACCAAAAAATTCACCTTATTTATTGAATGACTCTCATTCTAAACTTGTAGGTCAATCAAATTGAAAAATTTTGTACTTTTGAATTTCATATCCATTCTTTCTTAACCCTGAGTCTTGACTGAACATCTAATCTAAATAGGCTCCCCTGCTAAATGGTTTTTAATACTTCCTAAATAAATGAGGTTTGCTTTTTGATTGGTCATGGTTGAAAATTAGACTTTTTTATCAAGTGTTCACGTACACATTCTTTTTTTCTTTATCAATTTTTTCATTACATTACCATACAGTAGGCCAGAGTACAGGGTGATGTGTGATCATGCATTTTCAAAATAACATTAACTTGAATTCTAATGGTTCACCAATTTGTTGATAATATTATACCAAAGGCACTGTTCTTTCTATTAAATATGGTTAAAACATTTCAGTATCCTCTTTATTTTTTAAAGAGGATACTGAAATGTTTTAACCATATTTAATAGAAAGAACAGTGCCATATTTAATAGAAAGACAGCTGCTACAAGAAAACTAAACTGAATATATAGTAAAAAACTTTTGTTTGATAAAAATATCAGTTGAAACTTATATGTACATTAAATATCCAAAGACTGATCAAAAAGTAGTAGGACTTATAATGTTCTTGTTCACCTCAGTTGTCTATAGCAGTGTTTGGAAGGAAAGTGTGTAGAGTGTGGTCATCTCACCCCACCAAAGAGGTTCCATCATTGACCATAGCTTGTGCAGCAGTTTTTGGCTAAAGACAACATTCCCCAGGTCTGAAAACCACTAAATTCACCAGGACTCACTTTATACTTTCCAGCCAAATTTGATCTCCAAAAATTTAAATGCAATATCAATCATTATCTGCTATCTTCTTGATTACTCTTCTGTTGTTCTTTCTCCTTGATGTTTCTGTTTTTTCTTATTCTTTCACACTCAGTAATACCCTTGTTTCTTAGTGGCTTTATTGCTTTACATAGGATGAAATGATTAAAGAAAAAGTACCCATACTTGTATTTGGTACCCAAATACACTTATCTACAGTCTGATTAAAAAGTATTGGAACGGTTGTTATGGTAATGTAGTTAAAGAACACAGTAAAGTTGGTTTTTAGAGACTGACCTTGAACTCTGTCATGTATATATATATATATATATATATATATATATATATATATTGTTCTTGTTTACTTGTGTTGTTTATAGCAGTGATTAGAAAGAAAGTGTGTAGCATGCGGTCATCTCAGCACACCATCAGTGACCATAAATTGTGCAGCAGTTTTTGACCAAGCACATCATTCCCAGGTTGGACAACCACCATATTCCCCAGACCTCATCCTTGTGACTTTTTTGTCTTTAAAAATCAAATCCTACTTGAAAGAAAGGAGATTTCAAGATGTCAAGGAAATCCAAGCGGATGTAGCAAGACAGCTGCTCACTATTCACGAAAAGAAGTTTCAGGAACACATTCTTCAATAGAAACCACAATGGATAAAGGCTTCAGAAAGAAGCCATTTTGGGCAATTGGTGTAACACAATCTTCTCATCTGTTTACTTTCATTTGGCTTCAAGCTTTACTAATCTAAGCTTGCGAGATATGCACATAATGTAATGGATATCAGCAGAGAAATTGAAATTAGTGAGCAGAGTTCAAATCCCTACTTAGTCTGTTGCATTCATTTTTGCACAAACATCTTTGGGAAAGGTATGATTCCATCTCTTCTTTCCTAGCTATGTGTTGAGTAACAGAGCATTGGCTCTCTAGCCTTCAGTGAGAATTAGTCTAGGAGAAGGAAAATTCCAAGAAGAACTCACAAATGCACAAAGAAAAGGAATGTGTGGAGAGCCATCACCATCTACATACTGAAGGGAATGAGTGTTTAAAATAAAGCTTTGTAATAATCTTCAAAGCAGGTCCTCCCCATTTGGAAGATCTGCGCTATAGTGTCATTACTTCATATTTCATATTTGTCTTGTGACAAAGTTAAGCTTAGAAATCTTATTTCTGTTTGTAAAGGAGGTGGAGGTGGGGGCAGATAGATATTTTTCTTATTGAATCGATGTGAGTTTGATATTGACTAATCTGCTTATGGCTGTTCAAATTCAAAATTAAAGTGACAACCTTTAATCTTAAGGTTTGTTTTTTTTTTATCTTACATGGAAATATATTGAGGCTGTTCTTTTAAATTCTCCAAGTTTTGCAATAAAATATCTTTCTCGCTGAATTATTTTTATATTGATTTTTGAAGGAAATGTTAGGGCTTTGAACAGTAATAAAGGTGGTAAAGGTGGAAATGTTCGGGCTTTGAACAGTAATAAAGGTGGCATATTTAATAAAATAAAAGGAAGTAAAATTGAGTTTAAAATGAGGAAGGATTTAATCATTAAATCGGATAAAAGTAGTAAAAAGAAAGAATTAAAACAGTCAGCCATATTTAAAAATTAACAGATGCCAGTCGGTGTTAAAAGAAAAAAATATGACATACATTTTCAAAATAAAAATTTATCGTAAATAATCAGGCCAGTTGAAATAAATATATAATACTGTTTGATTATAAACAGAATATCTACTTAAATACAAGTATCGATCAAAAATAAAGTTCAAACATATCATTTCAAATTGTCGGTTGTTTATAACCAAGTTTAGTTAATCTTCGGTAATTTCTGTAACATGTTTGTATTTGTTGAGATTACGATACATTTCAGAGAAGAGATGGTTATTACGATGAATTTGAAAATTGTGTTATAGGCTTAATTTGACTTCGTTTAGACTGATCGTCTTTCGTGATGACATGGTGGTTTCCCCTACGTGGATAGGGGTTGCAGGTTCGAATCCTGCAGAATGACACGCATTTTCGTAATAAAAATTTTTTGTAAATAATCAGACTGATAGAAATAAATATATAATACTGTTCAATTATAAAAAGAATATCTACTTAAATACAAGTATTGATCAAAAATAATGTTCAAACAAATCATTTCATATATATATATATATATATATATATATATATATGTGAGAGAGAAAATTCTGTGAGTTAGTCTATCAGTCACACCTTCTAAGATAGTCATACACGGACCAATCAAAAGCAAATTTTGAGAAGTGTAAAATGATAAGGGGGGGGTATCAAATTACAGTTACTTTTACTAGGGTGCGTAGCTTAGTACAAGAAATTTTTATTAATTTTTTGGAAAAAATTAAGTTTTATTATTTAACATACAAAATACTCCCACTTGTTTATAAATAATTTAATGATTACTTATTTAATACAAATGCAATGTTGTTTATTGCATTTCTTTTCTTTATATATATATATATATATATATATATATATATATATATATTTCATTTAGGTAAAATAGAATGCACAGTAGTAGTGTTGTAAATATAAATACAAGAGTGAGAGAGAGAGATTCGAATGGGCAGAGTAAGCGTATTCACTTACGCGCAAATACCCTTGGGAAAGGTATTAATCCATCTATTCCTTCTAGTTATGGGTTAAATAGCAGGACAGATTGGGTTCTATAGCTTTGGTCAGCAACCAGTCTACTGCAGAAAGCAATGGCAACCTACTGCGGTTTAATCTTCTGCCCAATCATTCATGTTTCTTTCAAGACATGATCGCCCAAGCATGTATCACGTATGGCACTTAACTAACTGACTGACTGACTGTAAGGATTTCAACATGCATAAGCATGTTTAAAAAAAATTATAGTATATTAAATTGTTAAGCTCTTTCATTATCTTGAGGTCATCCAGTATATATCCGCTATTTTTTTTTTTTTTGAGTTAGACCCTCTGTTTAGAAACTTACCATGATGATTGGCTACCAAGATATTTTCTTCGAAATCAGTTATTTCGCCAATTTCAGTATTTTTCTTTGTTTTTTCATTAAAAATATAGACAGACAGTTCAGAGATGGGTTAAAATTGAGTTTTAGGTTATTTAGAAAATAATTTCGCATTGTTTGGAAGGAGAATTAAAATCAAGTCAAATATAAAATAAATTTATTTCTCAAGAATCTAATCAGTTAAATGGATTAGTCCACTGATAAAAAAAAATAAGGGAAAAAAAAAGATTATTTTAGAAATCATTTTTGTAAATTGGCATTCTTAAGGCCACAACACATATCAGAATGAAAAAAAATCTCTTCCTCCTCCTTATTCATCAGTGATTGATTGATTTATTTTTTATAGCTTATCAACCCTTTGCAGATTATTTAAAGCCAGAAACTATTTTTACATTGTCAGAATTTTTCTTTTGTGAGAAGAAGAATTCAGGGATACAAAGTCTTACTAATTAACCTATACCTGAGAGAGCGAGCAGATTCATACCTAATCAGAATTTGATAAACAAGAAATTATCAGATGGGTATAAAGTGGAGGCTCATTTCTATATTACAACCAGTATATAAAATGATCCTTCACTATGTGATCATGGCAGTTTCTGTATTTCAGAAAATATAAGTAAATCTAAAAGACATGCCTTTGATACTAATCAGTATTTGATGAACTGATTCATTAATTTTTTGTGGCTTATCAACCAACCTTTTGCAGCTTATTTAAAGCCAGAAAATATTAACCCATACTTGGGGGAGAAGAAATGGCTTCATACCTTCCCCAATGGTATTTGCACATAAGTAAATATAAGAAACCCAAGTGAAATTAGAACTTGGCTCTCTGATTAACAATTCTGAGCCATTATCCATTACACCACCTGCACATCAAATCTTACAGCACCTGTTATTCCCAAGCAACCACCCATCTAGGTACTGACCAGGCACAACAATGCTTACCATATGATCACTGAAGATGTTTCAATGTGATATGGCCATAAGCCTTCCTTATTAATATCTCATTGTTAAGCTAACAGAAAGCATTACTCAATGTCAATAAATGAACATGCTTCATTTTATCATAACAAAGGAATGTTTCATTAGTAGGTGAGATTAGGCTGCTGATGATTTATTTCTTTTTGTTTCATTCTAGCTTTATTTGTTATAGGCTGAAATAATAAACAGAGAACATCACTGTAAAATACAAAAACTTAAGGAATCAACACATATATGAATCCAAAAAATCTCCTAAACTGGCCAAGTATAGACATGAGCACAATTTTGGAACCAGTCATACAGAGAGCTAGAGAAAAACAACAATAACAAAAATTGTAATATGAGCTCTGGTTACTGAGACATTAAGTTCCTAAGTCCCAAAGATTCACTCACCAAGGACACGTGTGAATAAAAGTGTTGGATGAAGCAATCCGAAAAATGACAAAAAGTTGTGCATTCAATAATGAATGAATGAATCAATGAAATACTGGTTAGTGACAAAAGTATATCTTTTACATTTACTTACATTCTCTGGAATATAAATGTATAGAAACTACTGTGGCCACAAAGTGAGGGATCAGTTTATATATTGATTACAATGTAGAATTAAATCCTCCCCACACACACACTTTATACGCACATAATTTCTTGTTTAGAGAGTTAGGTTACTAAAGGGAATTAACTGAAACTGAGATGTCCAAAAAAGGCAACACACGTGGAATTAGAACAATCTAAGCCTGTGGACTAAATAAAGGATCCGGTTCAAAATTCCAACATATATCATCTGGAGAAGGCTAAAGCATAAAACAGCCAAAACATTGTGAATATAACAATAAAAATGAGGATAACAGTTAAAATGGTTACAATAATTTATCTCAGAAATATATACAGAAGCTTTATTTGTATATTGTTTTTATTTATATTTATGGATCTAAAAAAATAAAGAATCATTTTTTAGACACAATAATCAAGTTGTGTAGATAAAAATCCTAGATGACTCCTACAGAAAATATAATCAGTGTAATTGAAAATAATTTCTTAAATATTAACATTATATTTTGACAGCCCAGATAAGTTACTATAATAAAAATTAACGTAATAATATATTATTATTCCACTTGTTACTTCATTAGTAAGTTAGTATTTGTGTTATACTCTATTTTCTCAGGTGAATAATGGGCTATTCTATTTTGATTTCAAGAAAGACAAAAGATATATTAGAGACAATATCTGGTTTTATTGAGAAAAAAAAGCATATATAATAATAATAATAATAATAATAATGATAATAATGAAGAAAAAATAAAAATAAAAGACACAATAACACTTACATGCATTTAATTTCGGCTTCAGTGAAATAGAAAACCTTATCAATTTTTAATCTTTATTTGTACTATCTTACTTCATTAAATAATGTCCTGCATTCATACAAAATATTGTTATATGTCGTTGAAATTTTGCTAAAATAGTTAACAATGGAATAGAGGAATTTTTATGGAACTTGCTTATTCAGTTCTTAAATTAAATTTATGATTTATCAAAAAATTTAAATAATTTTAAAAAGTTTTTAGCATAACTACACAAACACGTGTTTAAATATGTCTTTCAATTTATCACAGTTACAATAGCAAGCTTGTCTTTGTAATTTACCCCTGAAAATGATCTCAGAAAAGGCCAAAAGTACCTGGATTAAAAAAAAAAAAGACAGATTTCATCACTATATCACTAAACAACTTGACAGGATCAATATAAAAATAAATAGACACAATATGTCTATATTGTTCAACAAAACTTGTTTAAATGAAAATATCTTGCCGAAATACATGGTGATATATGGGAAATAGTATGACAAAGTGTAAAATGTTTACTTGCAACGTATGAATACCGACTAACAAAAATGACGGAAAAGAAATAAAAACTCTAAATGAATTCGGGTAAATAAAAAGAAAAAAATTAATTCTAAAATTAACAGCACCACTGTTGGGTTAATGTGTTAATTGTACCGACATTACCAATTTAGTCCTATGAAGTCCAAAACGTGACTCAAACATTTTTCACTTTAACATATAATTTCCCCAATACTATATATATATATATATATATATATAAACTTATTTAGAAATGAAACTTTGTGTGTGTGTCCGTTACCTATAGATTCTGAAACGGCTGAACCGATTTTATTGAAAATTTACACAGTTGTACTATAAGTGTCTGCGAGTGTTCTTAGTTAGGTTTTGTGTCGAGGCACCACCAATAAATATCGAAAATCGATAATCGAAAAAATCAGATTATAGAAGGAGTGGTCCGATTTTAATCAAATTTGATACACTCATAGCCAAAGACATAAGAAATGATATTCAGAAGTTTCAAGGTTGCAGTTCTTACAATAGTGCAGAAAATCGATAATATATATATATATAAATGGTAAGATGTTTGTGTGTGTGTCTGTTTATCTGCCTGTATGTCTATTTTTTTTCAGCCCTTTTATTTTAGTTTTTGCTTCAGGTTTGGCTCTAAGTAGGTATAATTGTAGTTCTTAGTCTCAGCCATTATACCATTTACTCAGAGGACTTATTTAGCCTTCAAAATTCAGTTTGCAATGGAAAAAACTTTTTTGATATCGATACCAGGAAATCAAAATTTCACTTACATCCATTCATTTTTCTTTCAGTCTACAGTTTCACTTTAACTGGAAACAACTATTGGTTTTTAGTCTTTCGTGCCAACATCCAAAGAGTCTGAGCTCCAGGACCATGGATTAGTTTTAAAGCTTTTATTACACCCGAGCAACACCGAGCTATACTGCTAGTATATATATAAATAAAACGTTGAATACTAGGTATATAAGTCAGATAAATTCCGATAGAGACAAACTCAAAAGAGCTAAATGTTAAATTTATTTATTTAATTTAACAGAGTAATATAATTTAGAAAAATTTTGAGATGTTCTACAATTTCATGGGTAATATGTATTTCGCAGGCTAACCATGCTGCTCGTCAGACCCAAATGATACAACAGTTAATCTTCAAAATAATCCAGAAAATAATTACACACAGATGCTCATGTGTCCATATGGAAAATAGACATTTGTAAAGGTAATCTACAAAAACAATTCCTAACTCATTTAAAAAAAAAAACCCAAAGAGAGAAAGAAAAAGAAAAATATAGACAATTGATAAACGGAAAAAAGAGAAAGAAAAAGAAAAGGGAGGGAGAATGAACAGTATAAAAAGAAATTAAAGTTGACATCAGCGTCTATTGCAATTTATCTGTTTTCTTAGAAATACATGACATGGAAATTTAACATTAAAATTTAGTTTTAAATATAATGGGATATATTTACAGTAAAGAATAAATTGTAAATCATACTTTTTAACACAAATTAAAATATAAAATTAATATATATATATATATATATATATATATATATATATATTATAGTGTTTCACTGTGAAAAACAACCTTGGTGCTAAATATTAATTTAGCACCAAGGTTGTTTTTCAAAGGTTTTACTGATATAAAGTATTTTGGCAAACAAGTTTTTTTATCGTAACGTGCTCAATATCTTTCAAGACATGATCGCCCAAAGCATGCATCACATATGGCACTTAACTGACTTACTGCTCAATATCAGGGTGTAAATAGAGCATTGATAAGTACAAAGAGTTTGTTTCTTTAACTGAGCAGATTCACGCTGACTTCAAAGTTTTGTGAGAATACCATTATGATGTTCTCATTTATCAGGGTAGTTTGCAAACAGCCCTAATCAGTGAGAACATCATATCCATGTCCTCACGAAACTTCAAAAGGGGCATGAATCTTCTCTGTTAAAAGGACAAACACTTTGTACTTATATATACATGATGTTCGTTCCTCCCAGGTAGAAGTCATGACTTGTGCTTTTATTGGATTTAAGTGAGTGAGAGTTGTGCATGGTTGTCAGCCTCACTCTCTCTTCCCATTCTATCTGGATCCAGCGGCACGACATAGACGAGACTTGCCGTAGACAGTCAGGGATGCAGTGGATGGCCAACAGTGATATTCTTGTTTTCACTGTGCCCTGAATGCACTACACAGCACTTAAATAGGTATTTTTCTTTAATTAGCCCACAACAGGTTACCACTACCTGCTCTGATAGAATGGTTACCAGTTAAGGCTATAGAACCCACTCTGTCCTGTTATTTAACCCATAACTGGAAGGAAGGGACGGATTAATACCTTTTCCAAGGGTATTTGCGCATAAGTAACTGCAGGGCATTCAACTGGAATTCGAACTCAGCTCACCGATTTCTCATTATGAGAAATCAACTGTACCTACCACAACATACATCAATCATGATATATATATATATATATATATATATATATTGTCATCTGCAGACAGATCTGTTTCGCCGTATCACAGCTCATCAGTACGGTTAGACTCCGATTGCTTTTTTACCCAGGATTGAAACCCGACCGAAATGGCGTCAGTCGGTGACTCTACCCGTGGACTATGGGCGTTCGGTGGAAGTAGGCAGACTTTTTAGCGCATATCATTATACACGCCCAATAGCTAGAGCACTCTAATTCATTTCACTGAATGTATATATGTATGTATGTGTGTGTGTGTATGTATGTGTGATAATGGACTCTCTCATCGATATCTTTAATTTTTTTATGAATGAGGATCCAACAACCACATTCAGTTTTTATGTCTGCATTATATAAGAAACTTCAATCCTGCTAGTGGCTTGCATATAAATCCATGTAATGTGCAACAGCAAGAATCTTGGGACATAGGCACAGGAACATTTGTTAACACCTTTCAGTATTGTCCTTTGTCTCTCGGCTGGCTAATATGACTGATTTCAAAATTTCTGATACAACTCTGGAACAAGCATCTTCAGTTATTTCTATCCAAGGCAACTTACTCAAAGTTAGTATGAGGCACATTGACAGCGGAGTTGTTACTCTTTAGCTTGTCTTTATACAGGAGCCACAGCCATCCAACAGTCTTTTGTCCACTGTCAAGCTGGCTATATATGAGGACCTTAGTTATTATCTTGTCACTCATCCTTGCAACATAACCAGCCCAGGATAAAAAGTTCAAAAATTCATCTTTTGACTGAGTTTTGCAGATAGAAATTCATTCATCAGTAATAAAATAAATTAAATTTATCAATAGAAATCCTATTTTAAAAATACGTTACATAAAAATTACATATTAATTATTGTTGCCAACTTAATTTTAAATTTGTTTTTCAAAGTCATTATGATATTTTTTTTCTTTTTTTTTTTAATCGTATCACCCCGAGCAAGGCGGTAATGCCACTGATGTGCAGGGGGCTACGTAATAGTGAAAAGATTGGAAAAGAGAAAGCTGGAAACCACATGCTAAACAGGGAACAAGGGATGAGCCTCTTAACCTGTTCAATAGACGTGGGTGGAGTGTGAACCAGGCGATAGATAGATCTATCTACTCCAATTGAAAAAAAAAAAACAAAAAACAAAGTGAGAAGATTGGTATGTTGTGAGTTTTCAGGAGTAGGCTTACTTAATAAAATGTTTTCGGAGTAGCTTACTTAATAAAATGTTTTCAGGAGTAGGCTTACTTAATAAAATGTTTTCAGGAGTAGGCTTACTTAATAAAATGTTTTCAGGAGTAGGCTTACTTAATAAAATGTTTTCAGGAGTAGGCTTACTTAATAAAATGTTTTCAGGAGTAGGCTTACTTAATAGTACCATGATTCTCTTATTTGCAGTTTTATTTTTGACTAGCATCATAACCCGGCATTGCCCATACAACTCAGAACATTTTAGTAGTAGAAGATACCACTTTTTATTTTACATATTTTGTTTATGTTTGAAAAAACACTATTTTTAGAAAAATATTTCTTTTGTTTCAAAATTACGAGCAAAAATATTCACACTTTTTTGTTGGCCAAATGAATTTTTAAAACGTCAGAAAAAATTAAATATCAAGTCTCATTTTTTTTTTTAATAAAAAAATATTTTAGTCGCGTTTGACATATGTGATTTGATTTCTGTGACGTAATTTAGGAACCATCTTTGATCATAGATGTTTTACAGAGCAAATGTAAACAATCGTGTCTATTGGCCAAAAAGTGCGAAAGGGAAAATTGCTGAACCTAAACTCAAAAGATACGTCGACCTGGCTTCCCTGGAGATATGTGTCCCTAGAAAGTTTGAATGGCGTAGCTTAAAAAATATAGGCGTGCATAGGGAACAGTCACACACAGACTCACAGTTTGCCATATATATATATATATATATATATATATATATATATATAACGGAGTTGTTAAGTATCTTTTGGCATGTTTAAAATAGTTAAAAGTTGGTTAGCAACTCTTATGAAAAGAACAAATTACCAGAGGTATGCCGTTATCCTGGTACATAGATGTCCAGCTACCTATTTAAATACAGTTGCATTGTGGTGCAGTGGATAAAGAAGACTCTGAGAATGTAACACGCACAGGAGATAATAAAAGCAAGCTTTATTTCCATGCAAATGTATATGCCGAACTCAAATCAACAACTAGATAATGAAGAAACCCACCCTTTTCAATGCTAATGACCAGAAAAAAATCGGACTTCTTCTCGCTCTTTTTGTCCCCATTACCAGCTTACATTCACTGCTGAATGGTTTCAGGCAGAGGAAGAAAACCCTGGCCCACCCACTTAATAGCAGTATAAACTAATGGATATATATTCCAGAGTTTGCTAATTTTTACTTTTTATGAAGTGCTCAATACAAATGTAGACCATTAACTTAATTTTTTTCAATCATTTCCCTTCAAGCAAGGTAATAAAATTCACTAGGATGCAAGGGGTTACTGAGAGTGAAAGAAACAGAGAGGACAATAAAAGAACAGGTTCCAAGGAGACAGAAGACGATGACTGACATTGCATTTACATTTTTGAAGATCATAATAGCTAGGAAAATGGGAATCGAGAAGAAAGTTCTACAGGCAAAAAGTGCAGAAGAAACTATTAGCATAGAACTTATGATTACATCTAGCAATTTCAATAGTGAAATGATAAATACAATTAAATTTATTAACACATTTATGGCTAACAATTTCCTCTAACAAAAACATATGGCATTATTTAAAGTTATAATATCGAAGGTGGTGGAGAATGTCTAAATAAATTTAAATTTATTTACCAAAATAAAACACAAGTATTCTTATATAACAACTTCTAATTGTTTTATATTTATTTCATATACTGTTAAATATAAGAGACAATGAATGTTATGTTTAATCATGAGCTGTTCTAAACATTGTATTTTGGCTTTAATTTCAGGTGAAAATAAAGACAAAAATTCTCCAACATTTGGATATTTTTTATTAAGTGTGAGCCAAAAGCTTAGAACCAGCATAATAAAAAATTATCCAAATGTTGGAGAATTTTTGTCTAAATTTTCACCTGAAATTAAAGCCAAAATACAATGTTTAGAACAGCTCATGATAAACATAATAGACATTCATTGTCTCTTATATTTAACAATATATATTGTAATAGTTGTTACAATGGTTTATAAATTCATAGTATCACTACACAAAAATGTTTGCTTTTGGAAGCTGTTTTGCGTGCTTCTCATCAGGTGACAAATTCCAACTTTTTGTGTAATAATACTATGAATTTATAAATCATTGTAACAACTATTACAATATAACACTCTACGTTGTATTGAGCACTCTTTATAAGAGTAAATGCATGAACAGCAGGTAAAAACACCTACGAGTTCCACAACTTTGTTACAATATATATATATATATATATATATATATATATATATATATATATATATGTTATTATTTAAAATAAATACATAAATAGCTTATTAAATTAAAATAATAGATAATTAAATTAATAAAAATTATTATATATAATTATTTTTATGAATTTAATTATTATCTATTATTTTAATTGAATAAACTATGTATTTATTTTAAATAATAGGTTTTGATTTAATCATTATTTTAATTTAAAAAAAATTAATGGTCATGTATGCTTGAGGCACCTAGTGGTGGTGTAATACTTAGCAAGCTTGTCTCCCTTGAATCATTACAATTGTATATTGAGTTCAATCCTCACTGGGTGTCCCTTACTTTCAGCTGTGAATCATGTCTAAGCTACGCTTAGAAAATCACCTTCCTCCAGGTTTGAGAGTTGGGCGCAGGGCTAACAACCCTGCCCCATAAAAAACAGTTTGTTACGGAAACACCAAAAACTGCTGCCCTACACACTTGGGTGTAACAGATGATGATGATGATTTATTTGGGCTTGGGAAAGGATATTTCTTTTAGGAAAGGAGATATTTGAAAAAATCTGGGACAAAGGTTAACATTTTCACAAGATTTAGGAGCAGCAATCTCAAGAACGTTCTGTCTAAGTCGTTTTTTCTTTTAATGAGTTGGACATTATTTAGATTTCTCATCATGTTGTTTAGAATTCTGATGCAAATATTGTGGGAAATCTTTTCGATACATAAAACTTTCCTTGTGATAACAATTATTAAATTTCTCATCAGTGGGACTTTCTTGCTTAAAAGTTGAATGAACTAGAAAATAATATTTTTTCACAAATATCTTGCTGATATCTGCTTTCTTGAAGTACATTGTCATTTATTTTGTCTTCTCATTTATTTAAATAACTGTTTTCAATTTGTCAAGACATTTTCTATTAAACCTAGTTGACACGTTTTGTGCATAATGCAAGACATTGGTTTACTTTTTTGTACCAAATAGAAGTGCTGTCTAGAAGTCGTTCTGGCGGGAATTTTTCAAATTATAAAATACCAGTTCAAATTAACTATCAACTAAATAAGCTACAGAGAAAATTAATTGAAAAATAAGAACCTTACGATGCAAAAGACAAACAATATACCAGAAGATGTGAGGAGAGAATTGAAGTAAATAATTATACCAATATTTGTGTTTCGTACACAAAATGACGTAAAAGACAGTATTTAGATTCAGACTATTATCTTCACTTTTGTTGTTCTCACAAATTTTCAGCCGTTGTGCACTTTGGCCTTCATCAAATGTATATCAATCCGGGTAACCTACAGAGAATTCTCAATGTTTTTTTTTGTTTTTTGACAGTAAGATTAACCCTGTACAAGGCCAGGGGCCACCTAAAGTAGAGGATTACATTAAGGATGTGTTTATATGGATAAGAGAGGAACATAACTGTTAATTCTAAACTTGAACAGATTACTAAACCCTTTATTAAATCTATGGGGGTAGACTCTTCTCATTTCACTGATCATATCTGAAATGATAAGATATCTCTAGACGTAGGAAGTGAATTGAAAACAATCTACGAAGTTCCAATTCTATTTTATTTCATTATATTCACTTACACAGAAATCCTCTTGGATAAAGGATGAATCAACCTCTTCTCCCACTGATATGGGTTAATTATCAAGACTTGTATCAATGAAGCATTATCATCTCCCAAAAATTCTTGCAAGGCAAAAATATTTCCTGGCCTTAAATAACATGCAAAATATTGATAATCCATAAAAAACAAATCAATCTACAATCTTAACCTTTTCAAGTCTAAAGTTAACAATTATCTTCGCCATATAAACTGTTCCACTTACTCTATAATACTCTACCTGAAGGTGTTCTTGGGCCTTGTGTATGATGAATAGCATTCAAAAAAAAAATCAGAAAGAGAACTTGCCAGTAGTGGGGTAGTTTGAAAGAATTAATTGCATTTTGCTTGTATTTGTATTTAACATACCAAAGTACATACAAAAAAAAAAAACAAGGACTATGGAAATGAAAAAAAAACAACAAAAAAAACAAAGATTTTACTTAGAAATAAAATTATGCTTGTAATTTCTTTTTGGTATCAGTCAGTTAAGTGTCATACGTAATACACACTTTGGGAGATCATGTCTCGAAACAGACATGACTGAGCAGAAGATTATTCCATTGTAGATTGCCATTGCTTTCTGCGATAGACTGGTTGCCAGCCAAGGCTAAAGAACCCAATCTGTCCTGTTATTTGACTCATAGCTAAAGGGGGGGGAGAGATGTATTATATTATTAAGTAATTAGTGGGGGATCAGTTTATTACTTCATAACAATAGAAAACTGATCCCCCATTTTATGCACAAGAAAACCCTTAATCATGTTTTCAACTATTATTTTCAGTCAGTCAGTTAAGTGCCATACATGATACACAATTTGGGCGATCATGTCTCAAAAGAGACATGACTGACTGGACAGAAGATTATCCAGCAGTAAGTTGCCATTGCTTTCTGAGGTAGACTGGTTGCTAGCCAAGGCTATAGAACCCAATCTGTCCTGTTATTTATCACATAACTGGAGGGAAGCGATGGATTAATACCTTTCCCAAGAGTATTTATGCGTAAGTGAATGCAAATACCCCTGGGAAAGGTATACAGAACCAGAACCCTATTTTTTCTAAGTAACAGAACACAAGAAATAATCTATTTCTTGTATATCACTTCTAAATAAGGCTTCAATTATAACAGAACTTATAGAATATGTCAGTGAGTCAGTTAAGTCCCATGCTCGATACATACTTGAAAGAGACATGACTGACTATATTCCTCATTATGAATAAAGACAAAAGACAAACTTTTCTTTACCAACACATTTTGTTCTCTGATCGACTTTGTCAAGGCAAATGTAAGGACTTTTATTTTGTGACGTATTTATAAGTCACTCACTTAATTGCCATATATGATACACACTCGAGCGATCACGTCTCTTTTGAGTCAGAAATGACTGGGCAGAAGATTTTCCTGCAGTAGGTTGCCATTACTTTCTGCAGTAGACTGGTTACCAACCAAAGCTATAGAACCCAATATGTCCTGCTATTTAACCCATAGCTGGAGGAAGAAGAAATGGATTAATACTTTTCCCAAGAGTATTTGCACATAAATGAATGCAACAAATTCAATTGGAATTTGAACTTGGCTCGTTGATCTCTCATTCTAAGCCAATATCCATTGCACAACAGTTTAGCCATATCACATTGAATACATTGGTTCTCGCTCGATCACCGAAGTTAAGCAACGTTGAGCCTGGTCAGTACTTAGGTAGGTGACCACTTGGGAATACAAGGTGCTGTAAGCGTTTAGTGACAGATGTGTGTTGTGGTGCAGTAAATATCAGCTCGGAAAGAGAAATCAGTGAGCCGAGTTCAAATTCCAGTTGAATATCCTGCATTCACTTAAGCACTGGTACCCTTAGGAAAGGTATTAATCTGTCCCTTCCCTCCTGTTATGGGTTAAATAACAGGGTAGGACTTGGGGACCCTGCCCTTAAAAACAAATCCCAATGAATCTTGGTACTCAAAAAGAAAACAGTATTACTAGACACAAAACTTATAAAAAAACAACAATAAATTGTTGAAAAAGAAAAAAGTATTACCAGCAATAAATAAATAAAATTTACTTGGCAATAAATGACCCACTGAGGTTGATATGCCATAAAACAAAAACAACCAACCAACCATTGCACAACAATGCACGTCCTCATAATATACAGTTATCTCATAACCTTCATTAACTTGTTGATTTGCATAAAACAGCCAACTTTAATCTGCAAAAATTTAAATGCAATGTCAATCCCTATCTACTGCCCTCCTGATTACTCTTTCCTGCTCATTACTAGTGTTTCTCTTTCTAATTCATCCACACCCTGTAACCACTTGTGTCTTAGTGACTTTACATGGGGTGATACAGAATAAAAAATAAAAAATTTAAAAAAATCTGTGGTTTTCAACTAGGATCCATGTAACATTACTGGAGGTTTATACAGAAAATAGCAAATTGGGGGTCCACAGTAAATATTTTAGTGGTCAACAGAGCAATTTCACTTTGGAATTTCTTTTTTTTCACTGAAACCAAGTAGCATCTGATATTTTTTGTCGTTCCATGTGATCAAAACAGAAGAGTCCATTATCTGTTAGGTATTAGCAGGGTATAACAATTGTGTTAACTAATGGAGAGAGAGAGAGAGAGAGAGAGAGAGAGACAAGTGTAAATATTAGATGACAGGTGATCCGATTTACACCGCAATAGAGAATAAGAAAGATTAATTTTAATTTTGTTTACAGAAATAACATGTTGAAGCACCTGTTCTCATCCAATCACCAGTTAAGCAATGTCAAGCCTGGCCAATATCTAGATGGATGATCACTTGGGATTAACAGGTGCCATAAGAGTGGATGTGATATACAGGCTGGATAATAGATTATCTCCGAATGAAAAATCAGACAGCTGTATTCAAATTCCAATCAGGTCAATCACGTTTATTTATGCACAAATACTCTTAAAGAGCACTCCTGAATCAGAAAGAGATATGATTACCCAAGCGTGTCACATCCACTCCTGACAACATTCCTTCCGTCAGCAATGTCGGGTAATGACCTATTCCTCCACATAAATCTGGCAAGGCCTACATGAAAGAAACAACCATCACAGGCTGAGAAGAATTTAAATTTTAGATTGTATAGGTTTCAATTAGACTTGGTGTTTTGACTGCTGCATTGTTGCCTGACTGTACTGGCCCAATTTGAGGAAAACAGAAAAATTGTCACTTACTGGAAATAAGCATAAAGACTGACAGGAATTTAGCATTTTTGTTTCAAAGAAAATATGAAGCAATGCAGATGAAACTAATAATAACAAACCCCTTAAAAATGGCTAAAGTAGGTGAAAGAAACAGTAGACACTATCAACAATTTTTACCCTCCTTTACTCCAACGAAACAGAAACATTTAAGAAAACTAGAAAAACTCAATAAAAAATTGATCAAATTTTCCATCTGTCATGTTCAACAAAACATAATAATATTGACAAGTTCCGTCTATCAAATTTTTTTATTGAATTTTTTAAATTTTCAAATTAGTTGTTTTATGTTATCAGTAAATTTGTCAAAGTTCATATTTTTATTCCTATACTATTTTTTACAAGTAGTTTTGAATGTTGCTACATTTGTTTTCTTCAGTTATTAAATATATTCGTTTTTTTTATTATTGTTTTTCTGATGTTTTGTGAATGATCTTGAATAATAATCTTTCATAACATTTTTTGCTTCTTAGTAACTCTGGTCACCTTGTGAAACTGTTGTTTAACCTAATTGACATTTTATTTAAGATCAGTCACTCTTTTGATATGTAATGCCAAGTAGACAGGAATGAACATGTTCGGCATCTTTTTGATTTCGCTTAAGGTCACAAAGCTGCGTACCGAGATGACAGAATGATATAAAAATGCTTTAAATCTACCAAATGGTCAATGCTGAGCTGTATGTTGAACAAATGAACAAGCTCAAAAAGTCAGTTCAACTGAAAAAAAACCTAATTGGTGATACAGTGGGATTATTCAACATGAAAATGCTCACCCCCGTGTTGCTAACATGATCAAAGATGCAACTGAAAGCTTAGTTGGGAAGTTCTACTACACCCAACATATCATCCTGATTTAGCAATGTCAGACTCTCACCTTTTTCAGTCACTTTCTAATAAATTGAGGTTGTATTTTGTTTAACAATGATGTGGAGTTTAAAATGTGGCTTGGTGAATTTTTCAAGTCAAAACCTAGTGTTTTCTATCGCCAAGGAATTGAACACTCGTGGATTGTTGGTAGGGGGTGGTAAACAATAGTAATAGAGAATCGGGTCAACTTAACAAGAGACCCCGAGTTGGTTGTGGGTGATGCTGTAAGCACTTGGAGTTACGTCCTCTTCCACAATGGGCCTATTGAGTAAAGACATTCTATTTACAGGTGAAGCTGACAATTTACATTTGAACGTTACTGGGCAGATATTAGCCAATAGTTAGTGAGGGTCTCGGACTGGGTGAGCTATAAAACATTAGTCTTTTTCTCACTTGATGAAAAAATTACTCTCAACATGCGGAAAACCAGACAAGACAAAAACAACAATGAAAGGAATACATCACTGAATGAGTCATCAGAACTATTCATAAATAACCTGTATTAAAATAAATTATGAAAAAAAAAAATATATATATGTTATAGAGAAGATAGCACCCCTTCAGCACTCTAACCAATGAACTGGCTCATAGCCTGAAAGAGTCTAGAAGTATGTATTTAAAGGGTCGTTTTTAATAAGTTATGACATGTAGATTTATAATGACTGATTTACATTGTCAGCTATTCACTATTTAGACCCTCCTCTCTTTTGCTCATAAGTTTTGTCTTGTTAATTGCTTGTAACTTATTGGTCTGTATTCTTTATATATATATATATATATTTGTTAGTACCATTTATTGTGCTGAATAAAAATATTAAGCACTCATTCTTCAATATGTATTATTAGCCTCGACGATACAACATTATGTAACAACATAATAATTTGGAAATAAAGTGCCAGTAGGTTTATAAAACAGATACTTTTTCTATGTACTATGTCCCTTCAGAATGTCGTCATTTATGGCCCTTCACAACTTTCTATCTTTTGTAGCATTTAAATTTTCTTTTTTGTTATTTCTCTCAAGCCCTATTCTACCATCCTTTTAGCTTATGCATTGTTTTCCTCTCTCCCTCTGACCTTCAATCTATCCTGTGAGTATCCCACTTCCCAAGATTTCTTTCCTCATTATGTACCCTAGAAATTACAACTATCTCTTCTTGATGTTAAATATAAGTGTCTTTTTTCTTTCCATTTTCTATAAAACTGTTGTTTCTTATGCATTTAGTCTATCGTATTCTTTGCGTTCTTCTGTAGAACCCTATTTCTGTTGTTTCTTATGCATTTCTATAAAACTGTTGTTTCTTATGCATTTAGTCTATCGTATTCTTTGCGTTCTTCTGTAGAACCCTATTTCTGTTGCTTCAAATCTCCTCTTCACCTAATAAAAGACTGATTTATTGTCATAAGAAAGACCAAGATTACATAATATTTAAATTACAGTCATATCACGTTGAATACACCAGTTCCTGTTCAATCACCGAAGTTAAGCAACGTTGAGTCTGGTCTGTACTTAGATGGGTGACTGCATGGGAATACCAGGTACTGTAAGTATTTATTGATGGATGTGCATTGTGGTGCAGTGGATGTCGGCTCGGAAAAGGAAATCGGTGAGCCGAGTTTCAATTCCAGTCGAACACTCTGCATTCACTTACGCACTGGTACCCTTGGGAAAGGTATCAATCCATCCCTTCCCTCCAGTTATGGGTTAAAAAACTGATGTCTGCTGTTCATGCAATCTGTGGTGAACTTCTGCACTGATTGTTTGTTATCAGCAGTTCCAAAAAGTGTGGATGGTGCTACACAAGCCTTCACCACTCTAAATAATTCTTTGTGTGGTAGTCTGAGTTAGACACTTATCCGTCGAAATTGACGAGAGAGTCCATAATAACAATAATAACATAATAGATCAGTAATTTTTTTTCTTTGTTCTTATGAAATTTTCCTGTTTCTTAATACTTTGCTTAGCTTTTGGAAAGCCTCTTTTGCTATCAAACTTTTTCTTCCTCTGTTAAAACACTTCCCAGGTATTTGATTTTGGTATCTCCAGTTTGTAATTTGCATGTTGGGCTCAACCCCTTTTGCTAACAACCGGGCATTCTATCTTCTTGAAATTCATGTTTAATGCTTTTCTTTTCACTTTCCTTCACTATTTTCTCGAAGTGTTCTTGTGCTTTCCTTTCTCTGTGTCATCTGCATATCTTATATTGTTAATTAAGATAGTGGTGGACAATAATAAATCCTGGTCAGTCAGTTAAATGCCATACGGGACACACGCTTGGGCGATCATGTCTCAAAAGAAACATGACTGACTGGGCAGAAGGTTATCCTACAGTTGGTTGCCATTACTCTCTGCAGTAGACTGGGTGACAGTCAAGGCTATAGAACCCAATCTGTCCAGTTATTTAATTCATAGCTAGAGGGGAAAGATGTATTATATTAATAAGTAGTAATTAGTGGGAGATCAATTTACTACTTCATAACAATATAAAACTGATCCCCCACTTTATGTCCAGTAAAACCCTTAATCATGTTTTCAACTATTATATTCAGTCAGTAGGTTAAGTGCCATACGTGATACACGCTTGGGTAATCATGTCTCGAAAGAGACATGACCAACTGGGCAGAAGATTATCCCATAGTAGGTTGCCATTACTTTCTGCAGTAGACTGGTTGCCAGCCAAGGCTATAGAACCCAAACTGTTTTGTTATTTAACCCATAACTGGAGGAAAGAGACGGATTAATACTTTTCCCAAGGGTATTTGCGCGTAAGTGAATGCCACAAATTCAACTGGAATTCGAACACGGGTCCCCGATTTCTCATTCCGAGCCGATATCCAGTGCAGTGCAAAGTGTAATTCTAATACTCTCAGAATTGTCTTACTGCAGAGGTTGAATAAATCTGGTAAAAACTTCCTTGTTTGTAAGGACCAATATTTCTGTCTTGAATACAAATAACATACACTAAACTACCATAATTATTAGGCCACCCCAGTTTTTTAAAAAAAATTATGTATTTCATAATATTTTTAAGATTTATTGCCAAGCGGATGATTCTAAATGAAAATAGAATGGTTCTTTTGTTAATACTGCACTATAACATGTGCATCAAATGAACTGTTCTGGTGTCCAGTTATTGAGCTCTCTTCCCCAGGCTAGTCTCTTTTTATTATTGGCTGGCTGAAGCAAAGGCTTCCTGGCAGCCCTGTAAAATTTTGCAAAGTAATAATAGTATGAAATACATCATTTTTTTTTTTAAATTGGGGTAGCCTAATAATTATGGCCAGTAGTGTATATGTCAACAGCAGGTAATGAAAGTTTTGTAAAGATGTGTAAGTACATCTTGAAAACGTATATCTATGTCAACAGCAGGCAATGTAAAGATGTATAAGTATGTCCCCAACAAGAAAAGTTTATTTAAATTTTAAAATCTAAATTTAACAAAAGGCCACATTTTTTAATTGTATAACAATTCTTTTGTTTGCAAGTGAATATTGTATTAACATACAATATAATAAAAATACATCACAAAACAAGTTGTACTGTACGCTACTGCATGGAAATAATATTATGCCATAGTTTATAACACAAGTGTTAGGTACCAAACTAGGCTTCTTGAAAACATATGTATGTATATGACTCAACAGCAGACAATGTAAGCTTGTAAAGACGTGTAAATATGTCAACAGCGTCAAAAGTGTTAAAAATAATACCAACATTTCACTTCTTTAAAGAGTTTTGATTTGTGTAAAAAGACCATGTACGGAGATCCGAAGGCGAATTGGCATGGCAAAGGATGCATTCCAGAAGATGAGCAAAATACTAACACACAGGAAAATCTCAATAGAAACAAAGAAAAGAGTGCTAGACTGCTACGTGATGTCAGTTCTTCAATACGGCAGTGAATGCTGGACAATATCATCGAAAATGAGGACAAAACTGGAAGCGGCCGAAATATGGTTCTACAGAAGGATGCTACGGATATCGTGGACTGAGCATGCAAGCAATGATGAGGTGCTGGAAAGAATTGCAACAAAAAGGAAATTGATACTGAGCATCAGGAAGAGACAACTGAAGTTCCTGGGACACGCAATGAGGAAGGAGAGCCTGGAGAACCTGATACTGACTGGTCAGATAGAAGGAAGGAGAGACAGAGGAAGGCAGATGATAATATATTTGCAGGGTCTGATCAGGTGGATGACGGAACAGGGGTTGCCAGGAGCAACAGCAGCAAACATACTAAGAGCCACAAGGGATAGGGAGACATCGAGAACCATGATCGCCTACGTCCTGAAGGGACAGGGCACATAGAAGAAGAACCGATTTACTCTATAAAAAACATAAATGTAATATTTGTCCTATCTGGAAAAGAAAAAATATTTAAAAAACTTATTTTGGGCTCTATTTTTTTTTAAATCTCAGAGTGTATGTGCATGAGATTGCTCATTATTTTTTTATTTGTTTATGTCAAAAGTCTTTCAAAAATAATTCTTCAGCTCATTCTTACTTTGAACAACAATAAATTTCAATTTCAGATCAAATTAGAGTTGAGCAATTATTTCCAATGCATGAAATATTTCATCATTTAAACAAAAGCTTCCATCTCATCAGAAAATGCCTCATAGTTCATGGTAAACGTTTCAAAGATTCAAACATTAGAACAAAAGAGAAATGAAGGAGAAAGATTTCAAGATATATATATTACTTACTTCAGGAATGTCTGGTGGGGCATTTTCTGGTCGAGGTGGTTTCCAAGTTGTTTTTCCACTCTCCTTGTTATAATAAAATGTATGTCTAGTTGTATTATCCACATACATATCCCATGATGCACTGTAGTTTCTGATGAATTTACAATTGTCCATTTTAGGTGCACTTTTTATTGAAGCTTGAATGATGGAAACATTTTGGTATTCATCAGAGCTGGGCTGAAAATACAAAAAATAAATACATTAGTATGGAGTAATAGTTTATAAGCTAGTCTAACTGACCATAGTCACTGAGTAGCAAGTTTTAACCAAATAACCCATACTTGTTACTTTGTGTCAAAGTAAACTAAATAAACACACAATACAGTCAATTTACAAAAATAATTTTTTTTTCCAATGTATTCATATTTCTTTTTAACAGCATTGTTGAATGATTTTATTATTTGTCCAGTGATATTTCACCCTTTCTGCCGATTAGCTACGATACAACTTCTTCATTTTGCAGTACGTCTCCTTTTTAAAAAAAAAAAAGTATCATTGGCAACGTAAAAAAGAAAAACCAGTTAACAGGAGACGCACTGCGAAACGAAGAAGACGCATCATAGTTAACCGGCAGAAAGGGCAAAATATCACTCGAGAACTTCAGTCATTAACCTGACGAAGGGATAGAGTGCCGAAAATTTGTTCACAAATTCACTGACAGCTAAAGGCTTGACAAAAATCAACAAATAAAATAATTTTTTTTTATTTATATTTATATTTTTTCCAAATTTTGAGTCTATCCATTTCTTGATTGCATTGTGTCATGTTTAAAAAAATTACTTTTTAAGACCAAATGCAAAAAATAAAAAAATTCTTTCCAGACAGTTTTACTTTGCCAATTATTTTTGCATAATAAACAAAAGCAAAAATAATAGCCTATGAATATCAGATAAATAGCACTTAGCTCACTGGTACCCCCCATACATGAATTTGCATGAGCCACAAGATTAGCAACTATATCTCACCCATTTACTGTGAAACCAATAAATTGTAAACGCAAATTCTACTCTAGCAGCTTCTTTTCTCACACTTCCCGGCTGTGGAATTCACTTCCGCTTACTTGCTTTCCCGACAGCTACAATCTCAAAGAATTCAAATGTAAAATCAATAGTCATCTCCTATCTCACTAACCTGCATCCTCTCTCTCTCATCAGTATTCTCATCCTTCTCCTACGCTCTTCCTGACACCCCCTGTAACCTGTCACTCTTTCTCATAACTTACCTCCTATATAACCTCCTGCTCAACAGTGGCAGTAAAATGCCTTGCTTGGGGTCGACATGATTATAAAAAAAAAAAAAAAGAGAAAAAAAAAGCCTATTAAATTTCTTTGAGGAAGCATTGATACTTCTTATTAATTTCCCTCATATTTTGCTGTTTAAGTTTTAGTTTTTGTGTATAGTTTACTTATTTTTTGTTATGTTTTATGTTTTTAATCATTGCATCTGGCTTTATTAATTTTTGCCATTTTGATTTGTTTTTTTTAATTTTATCACCTCAAGCAAGGTGAGAATGCCATTAGAAGGCAGGGGTTTACAGGAAGAGAAAGAGAATGAGAAGACTTTAATGAAGAGTATTGAGAAATGTTAAAAAAGGAACAGGATTCAAGAAGATGGCGATTGATGTTGCATTTAAATTTTTGAAGATCGTAGCTGTCAGGGAGGCAAGTAAATGAAAAGGAGTTCCACAGATGGTAGTGCAAGAAAAGGAACTGTTAGAATAGAAGTGACAGTTGTTGCATCTAGTTAGTTCAACAGTAAAACAGAGACCAAGTTGCCAACCTAGTAGCACACGTAAATTCATGTTGAGGAACCAAGGAGGAAAGTACATCAGAATAATTGCCATGAAAATATTTGTAGAAAAGACAGAGGGAAGCCACATCACGTCTGTGAGAAAGTGATTGAAGCTGAGATGCCAGATAAGGACTGATTAGGTGGAAAGGAAGTAAAGAATTGCGAGGGAGTTTCAATGGTGAGAAGTGTGAGAAAAGAAACTGTTAGAGTAGAAGTAACAGTTGCATTTTTTTTTTTAATCATATCACCCCGAGCAAGGTGGTAACGCCACTGATGTGCAGGGGGCTACGTAAGATTAAAGAGATTGGAAAAGAGAAAACTGGAAACCGCATCCTAAACAGGAAACAAGGGATGAGCCTCTTCGCCTGTTCAATAGACGTGGGTGGAGTGTGAACCGGGCGATAGTTTAGTCTATTTACTCCAATTGAAAAAAAAAAAGAGTGAGAAGATTGGAAAAGAGAAAACCGGAAACCACATCCTAAACAGGAAACAAGGGATGAGCCTCTTCACCTGTTCAATAGACGTGGGTGGAGTGTGAACCGGAATAACAGTAAAATGGTGAAACCTTGTTGCCAATCTTAAATACACGTAATCAGAGAACCAAGGGAAAAACTCATCCGAACAGTTGCCATGGAAAAGTTTTGGCATCTTTTTTTTTTAAAGAAACATTTACTCAAACAGCAATAAAATAAAATCTGGACTAATTGTAAGTTTTTATTTAAGTGCACTCAGAATGAAGAAAAGTACATTGAAATTATTGAAAATACACTTAAACTTCTCTAATATTTTAATTATTTTTGCATAATATAGACTTAGCAGCTCAGCTGCTGTCACTTTCTCACCGGCGTGACATGGCTTCCCTGTGCTTCTTCTACAAATACATTCACGGCTTCTGCTCCAATGAACTTAGATCACTGGTGCCCCCTATGTATGAATTTACATGAGCTACTAAATTAGCAACTAGGTCCCACCCTTTTACAGTGAAATCGATAAAATGTAACCGCAATTTCTACTCTAAAATCTTCATTTCTCGCACCTCCCGCCTGTGGAATTCTCTTCCGTATACTTGCTTCCTCAACAGTTACAATCTCCAGGAATTTAAATGTAAGGTCAATAGACATTTCCTATCTCACTAACTCACATCCTTTCTCTCAAGCTCTTTTTTCCATCCCTTCCACCCCCATTACACCAGTATTCACATCCATCTATTACCCTCCCCCCTCCTGACATTTCCTATAACTAACAAGTGATCCTTCCACCCCCATTACACCAGTATTCACATCCATCCATTACCCTCCCCCTGACATTTCCTATAACTAACAAGTGATCCTTCCACCCCCATTACACCAGTATTCACATCCATCTATTACCCTCCCCCCTCCTGACATTTCCTATAACTAACAAGTGTCCTTCCACCCCCATTACCTTCATCCATCTATTACCCTCCCCCCTCCTTGACCATTTCCCCCTATTAACTAACAAGTATCCTTCCACCCCCACACCAGTATTCACATCCATCTATTACCCTCCCCCCTCCTGACATTTCCTATAACTAACAAGTGATCCTTCCACCCCCATTACACCAGTATTCACATCCATCTATTACCCTCCCCCCTCCTGACATTTCCTATAACTAACAAGTGATCCTTCCACCCCCATTACACCAGTATTCACATCCATCTATTACCCTCCCCCTCCTGACATTTCCTATAACTAACAAGTGATCCTTCCACCCCCATTACACCAGTATTCACATCCATCTATTACCCTCCCCCTCCTGACATTTCCTATAACTAACAAGTGATCCTTCCACCCCCATTACACCAGTATTCACATCCATCCATTACCCTCCCCCCTCCTGATATTTCCTATAACTAACAAGTGATCCTTCCACCCCCATTACACCAGTATTCACATCCATCTATTACCCTCCCCCTCCTGACATTTCCTATAACTAACAAGTGATCCTTCCACCCCCATTACACCAGTATTCACATCCATCCATTACCCTCCCCCCTCCTGACATTTCCTATAACTAACAAGTGATCCTTCCACCCCCATTACACCAGTATTCACATCCATCTATTACCCTCCCCCCCCTGACATTTCCTATAACTAACAAGTGATCCTTCCACCCCCATTACACCAGTATTCACATCCATCTATTACCCTCCCCCCCCTGACATTTCCTATAACTAACAAGTGATCCTTCCACCCCCATTACACCAGTATTCACATCCATCCATTACCCTCCCCCTCCTGACATTTCCTATAACTAACAAGTGATCCTTCCACCCCCATTACACCAGTATTCACATCCATCTATTACCCTCCCCCTCCTGACATTTCCTATAACCAACAAGTGATCCTTCCACCCCCATTACACCAGTATTCACATCCATCTATTACCCTCCCCCTCCTGACATTTCCTATAACTAACAAGTGATCCTTCCACCCCCATTACACCAGTATTCACATCCATCTATTACCCTCCCCCTCCTGACATTTCCTATAACTAACAAGTGATCCTTCCACCCCCATTACACCAGTATTCACATCAATCTATTACCCTCCCCCCCCGACATTTCCTATAACTAACAAGTGATCCTTCCACCCCCATTACACCAGTATTCACATCCATCTATTACCCTCCCCCCCCTGACATTTCCTATAACTAACAAGTGATCCTTCCACCCCCATTACACCAGTATTCACATCCATCCATTACCCTCCCCCCTCCTGACATTTCCTATAACTAACAAGTGATCCTTCCACCCCCATTACACCAGTATTCACATCCATCCATTACCCTCCCCCTCCTGACATTTTCTATAACTAACAAGTGATCCTTCCACCCCCATTACACCAGTATTCACATCCATCTATTACCCTCCCCCTCCTGACATTTCCTATAACTAACAAGTGATCCTTCCACCCCCATTACACCAGTATTCACATCCATCCATTACCCTCCCCCCTCCTGACATTTCCTATAACTAACAAGTGATCCTTCCACCCCCATTACACCAGTATTCACATCCATCCATTACCCTCCCCCCTCCTGACATTTCCTATAACTAACAAGTGATCCTTCCACCCCCATTACACCAGTATTCACATCCATCTATTACCCTCCCCCTCCTGACATTTCCTATAACTAACAAGTGATCCTTCCACCCCCATTACACCAGTATTCACATCCATCTATTACCCTCCTCCTCCTGACATTTCCTATAACTAACAAGTGATAAGAAATGGATAATTTACAACAATGTTTAGCAAAAAAGATTCTGGGGTAAGCAACATAAGCCAACTTTAGCCACCCCTGTACTATGAGCTTCTGCCAAGTAACGAGGTCCATTGATTCTGAAAAGTACTGCTTTCAAATATATGAATTAAAGGCAGCAATTCAAAGAAAACAGCCAGAATTGGTAAACAGGAAAGGTGTTGTTTCCCATCAGGATAATGCCAGACCACACTTTTCTTTGGCAAAAAGTCGTTGCAACTTTCTTGGGATACGCATTAACCCATCCACAATATTCACCAATCATTGCTTCTTCAGATTTTCATTTATTCAGGTCCTTGCAAAATAATTTCAATGGTAAAAATTTTAATTCTTTAGATGGCATTAAAAAAAAATACCTTAATGGATTCTTCGCCAAGAAACCATTAAAATTCTGGGAGAACAGAATCTTTACGTAGAGGGAAAAATGAAGAAAGGTTGTGCAGTAAAACGATTTATATTTTGTTGAATAAATATTTAATGGCATAGTTTTATTTTAACTTTCCTTTATTTATCACCATAAACTTTCTAGATAACCAAAAATATGTGTTAGTAATTTCTTGGTTTCATTTTTTAATATTTGGGGTAATTCCCAACATAAACTAGCAATCTAATCAAATTCAATTATGTCAATTTAGCAGTAAACATTAAAAACATTATATAGCTGTTAAAAGGTAACAAAATGAAATGACAAATGGTGACATCATATTAAAAAAAAAATGGCCACTACATAAGGACATAATTTAAAAAATAAAAAATACAAATGAAATAACAAAAAACGCAATGTATATATAGGGTGGGACAAAAGTCGCACAACATAGAGGTTAATTAATCATGTTTTAAGTGTCTAATTTGTTTTGTTATTTGAAATAAGTTATGAAACTTGCCCAAGAAATATAGAAGAACTAAAGGAAAGAATTAAATATGAATGCAGTAAAATAAAGAAAGAACGTCTTCGATGTATTAATGAATCCTGCAGGAACAGTATTGAAATGTGTTTTGAAAAAGAAAGAGGACGTTTTGAACAGCACATTTAACAATCAAATAACTACTAAATAAAATTTTCATCTTAATTATACTTTTAATAAATTATCCCAATGATGTGAGACTTTTGCCCCACCCTCTGTGTGTGTGGGTGTGTGGATGGAGATATATATATATATATATCCCAAATAATGCCTTTAAACACACATTTTTTTGATTTTTCATTAGTCATATCTGCTCTGTAAACAAAAACAATTTATTTACAAAATTTTATGATTATTCAGGCCGGTAGATGTAAATAAATATTTGCTGTTTAATTATAAAAATCCAGTATCTACTCAAATGTGAGTATTTGTTAAAAATAATGTTTAAACAAATAAAGTAAAAATATGTTGGAGTTTATCCATTTCATAACGGATTTCGTAAAATTTTGTAAATAAACTGTTTTTGTTTACATTAGGGTACAAAAACAGAGCAGATATGAATATTACAAAAAATCAGGAAAATGTGTGTTTAAAAAGCACTATTCTGTCTTTGCTTAACTGTTAGTCATACATGGTCGAGTGGTCTAAGACACATCAGATCTAATGAGAGTTTCCTCTAAGGAATGTCTGTTTGAATCTTGGCCAGAGGAAGCATATTTTCCTAAAAAGATTTCTCAATTATTCAGGCCAGCAGATGTAAATAAATATACTGTTTAATTATAAAAACAGAGCATCTACTCAAATACGAGTATCCATTAAAGATAATGTTTAAACAAATAAAGTAAAAATATGTTGGAGTTTATCCATTTCATGACGGATTTCGTAAATTTTTTTAAATACATTTTTTTTTGGTTTATATTAGGATACGGAAACAGAGCAGATATGAATATTACGAAAAAAAATCAGGAAAATGTGTGTTTAAAGGCATTATTTCAGGTTTTGTCTAACTATAAATCCTTCATGGTTGAGTGGTCTGTGACATATATAATAATGTGATAATATTTTCACAAAAAATTCTTTTCATATTGATTGATGAAAGCCAAAAGTATTAACATTGAAGAATTGATATTCAAATTTGTACTGAAAACAAGTAAAATGGTCAACCGAATTTGTACCAATGAAAAAACATTGCTTCCCAAATACAACCCTATATACAGAATCCAAACCAAATAACAAAAACGTAAATAAAAAGTAAAAATAAAACACTTTTTTCATATTGCCTATGTCTGACAACAAGAGTAGTGTTTAAAACAAAATGTCTGACAACAAGATTAGAGTCTAAAGCAAAAACTCACTTGCATAATGATGAGGTGTAATATAGTTGTAAGATACAACACACACCTGATAATAACAAGTCATGGAATGCTACAGCTGAGAATGAATCAACAAGTGACTGAAGGTGATGAGATAACTACACTGTGTATAAGCTCTGTAATAAACGAAAAACTTATTTAGAAACCACATACAAGAAACATATAGTTATTTCTTGTGCTCTGTTATTTAGAGACGAAAATAGGGGTCTCAGGAGCTTTCATGTTCAAATTTCCCTCTCACTATGATAACTTTTACCCATTAATCTCTAACAAGAAAAGTTTTTAAATCACCAGGTCAATCATCAAAGTTTTTCATGCAGACTAAAATATGTTGGGATCAATTTAATATCTTTCTCACTAGAGACGTTTAGATGGAAAAAAAAAAAAGTTTTATCTTTTTTCTATGTTTTCTTTCATCTTATACTTTACTAGCAGTATAGCCCGGCGTTGCTCGGGTGTAATGAAAGCTTTAAAACTAATCCATGGTCCTGAAGCTCAAACTCTTTGGACGTTAGCACAAAAAACTAAAAAGCAATAGTTGTTTCCAGTTAAAGCGAAACCGTAGACTGAAAGAAAAATGAATGGATGTAAGTCAAATTTTGATTTCCTGGTATCGATATCAAATAAGTTTTTTTTCATCCTAAACTGAATTTTGAAAGCTAAATAAGTCCTCTGAGTAAATGGTATCATGGCTGAGACTAAGAACTACAATTATACCTTAGAGCCAAACCCGGAGCAAAAACTAAAATAAAAGGGCTGAAATACAGATTTTGATCAAACCCGGTAGGATATTGGGGTATCGATTTCCAATATCAAAGTCAAATAAGTCATCCAAGGATAAACTAACCTAAGTCCATGAAAAAGTATTGTACCCATCAGGAGTAAAACTGGAGAAAATGAGCCATATTGATAGCAGAAAATTTTTTTTTTGATCCAATTTGATAGAATATTGAGAGTATCGATTTTCGATATCAGGGAAAATGAGTCGTCTGAGAAGATCTACTAATGTTTAAGTCTAAAAACTATAATTTTACCAAGTTAGAGCAGACTCTGCAGCAAGAACCACGATAAAAAGGCTGAAATCCTGATCATCAGACCTGATTGGATATCAGGGTATTGAGTTCCAATATCGAGGAGAAATTGGAAAAAATAAGTCGCCCATGACCTGACCAGAAGCCTAAAGAATATTTGTGTAAAGTTTGGTGAGAATTGGATAAAAACTGTGGATTTGTATAAAAGACATACAGACAGATAAACAGACACACAAACATCTTGTCTTTTATATATATATATATATAAAATCGATTTTCTGCACTATTGTAAGAACTGCAACTTTGAAACTTCTGAATATCGTTTCTTATGTCTTTGTCTATGAGTGTATGAAATTTGATTAAAATCGGACCACTCCTTCTATAACCCGATTTTTTCGATTATCAATTTTCAATATTTATTGGTGGTACCTCGACACAAAACCTAGCTAAGAACACTCGCAGACGCTTATAGTACATCTGTGTAAATTTTCAAGAAAATCGGTTCAGCCATTTCGGAGTCTAGAGGTAACAGGGACACAGACACACACACACACAGACACACACATACACACACAGACACACACAGACAAAGTTCCATTTATAAATAAGTTTAGATTTAGATCTACTCTCAGCCTTATTAACAATCACAATTTTTGTCTAGCTTTCCTTTCATCTTCTTTCCGTTGCTTTTTATAGCAATTCTCAAATTTACTATCATTTTTCATTTTCATCTAGTCTTCCAGTTTTATTGCACTATATAACTAGATATATTATTCCACTTTCTTACTCGAAGAACTGTTAATTATAATTGAAAAATATGCCTAATATTAATATAGTTTTGCAATTATATTGTTTACATTTAATATATGAGTAATTGAATATTTTTATCTGCACAATTCTCTTCCCATATGTAGAAGCTAATTCTGTTTTTAAATTATTAAAATGAAAAAATAAATTTCAATGGAAGCTAACACTGAACTTAAGTTACTTTTGTATTGTCATAACGTTGTATCCCTGTGCCTTTTCTATAAACATTTCATAATTGTTCTTCAGTTGACTTTATATTAATTTAAGTTCAATACTAGATTGCCAGATAGGTCTCATCATTTTACAGTTGAAATGGCTAGATGCAACCCTAAGTTCTATGCTAACAATTTCTTCTCTCATACTTCTCTCTTGAAGCTTCTTCCAGCTTCTTGCTTTCCAGTCAACAATGATCTTCAAAAATTAAATGCAATGTCTATCGGTGTCTTCTGTCCTTTTATTGTCCTTCTTAATGTTGTTATTGTTTGCAAATTTTCACTTTCAGCATTCCCTTGCATCTTAGTGGCTTTATCATCTTGCTTGGGGTGAAATGATCATGTGTTTGCAATAACTGTAAAATCTTGGCTGCATCAATGTTTTTTTTTTAATCATATCACCCCGAGCAATGCAGTAATGCCACTGATGTGCAGGGGGCTACGTAAGAGTGAAAAGATTGGAAAAGAGAAAGCCGGAAACCACATCCTAAACAGGAAACAAGGGGTGAGCCTCTTCACCTGTTCAATAGACGTGGGTGGAGTGTGAACCTGGTGATAGCTTAGTCTATCTACTCCAATTTTTAAAAAAAAAAAAAAAATAGTGAAAAGATTGGAAAAGAGAAAGCCAGAAACCACATCCTTAACAAGGAATGAGCTTCTTCACCCGTTCAATAGACGTGGGTGGAGTGTGAACCTGGTGATAGCTTAGTCTATCTACTCCAATTTAAAAAAAAAAAAAAAAAATAGTGAAAAGATTGGAAAAGAGAAAGCCGGAAACCACATCCTTAACAAGGAATGAGCTTCTTCACCCGTTCAATAGACGTGGGTGGAGTGTATAATTATTACCTCTGCTGTAAATATAGAAATTAATAACACAGCAAAAACTGAGGTCTCAAACCATTTCCAGTATATTTATTCCCGGGTCCCACTAATTCAAACATTCATGGCAGAGACATGCCCTGCCACAGTAGCAAAGCACCCACACGCTCTTTGTATTTCATCAGTGAGAAGTAAGTTTCATTCAAACAGCTTCTTCCCATAAACCACTGCTCTGTGGAACCAACTCCCATGAAGATGCTTCCTTGATTATTACAATCTTAACCTGTTCAAGAGTAGGATTAACTGTTATTTTCTACTTCAATCTACACAAATTGCTTCCTAATATAACCCCCTACCTTGAGTGGCCCCAGGCCTTGGAAAGAGTGAAATTTACTGTAAATAAAATTTTTTTTTTTTTTATTTACATATTTATTCAAAAATTCCAGATAAGTAGGTAGGTAACAGTTGGCATCAAATTCTGCCATTTCTGATATCTCAGGATAAATGATCAGCATTTCCCCTTAACCAGCAAAAAATCTATCAACTCTCAGGCCATCACTTCTTTATGACGGGCAACTGTAATAGGCAGCATAAGAACGAACTTAATAATCAGCCTTCACCTGAGTAATGGGCAGTTTCAGAAATATGTAGTCTATTATAATTAGACTTGTTTAAATAGCAACATGAGCCCTGGCATAGTAAATACCATGAAAACAACAACAAGATCATGGAATTCACATTTTTTTTTAATCATATCACCTCGAGCAAGACGTGAACGCCACTGATGTGCAGGGGGCTACATAAGAGTAAAAGGATAAACCAATTAGAAAGGAGCAAGAGAAGGATGGGAATACAGGTGTGATGACAGTTGCAAAGGTGAGAGAAAGGAAAGGATCTACAGGACAGCGTGGAAAGAAGTAGGGTCAAGTAGTTAAAAGATGAGAATTGACCTTGCATTTAAATTCCTGGAGGTTGTAGCCGTCAGGAAAGCAAGAATAAGGAAGTGAGTTCCACAGGTGGGAAGTGCAAGAAAAGAAACTTTGGGAGTAGAATTGTCGTCTGCATTTGGTTAATCTAACTGTAAATGGGTGAGACCCAATTGCCAGTCTGGTTGCACAAGTAAACACCAGTGACTTAAAACCCGTTGGAACAGAAGCCATGGAAGTATTTATAAAACAGACAGAGAGAAGCCACATCTAGTCAGTGAGAAAGTGGCTATGGTCAAGCCACCAAGTCGGTACCTATCACATTACTCATTGCTCCATAATAACAAATGGCTAACAGAATCAGCACAACCCTGATGGTCAGACTTCACCTGGTAATGGATAACTTCGCACTACTTTAACAGACAGTCTGACAACCACCCCACCACCACCAAGAGTTGCTCCCCTCAATACAAACTGCGTTACTTGACTCAAAAAGCTTTCATTTATTTGTCTATTATTTTATTCTTTTTGTCAAGTGCATGACCAAATTGAAGACCCACATTTCACAAAGCTAATTGTTGGTCAGGAAACACTTAAGTCTAAAATAAAAATTGCACATCACCCTCTTCTGTGTTTGTCCTGATCATATTATCTAAATATTTATATCACTTAATTGAGAAATGCCTACAAGTAAAAACTTTTTAAGTAAATCATGTGTTCTTAGCAGGAACCCACAGAAACAAAAAGAATAAATTGCTAAAAAAAAAAATTAAATTAAAAGAAAGAATTAAAATGTAAAAATACGAATACAAATTAAATCAAAATAAGTGTTTTACTGTATATAAATGCTTAACAGGATGAGCGATTAATTTGACAATTATCAATTCAGAAAGTGAAATCAGAATTCAAATTCTAGCCTTGCCTGTGACATTCACTTTTGTACTAATGTCCTTGGAAAAGGAAAGAACACATCTCTTCTCCTCCCAGCCCATAGGTTAGACTAGGTTATCGGGACACTTGGATTCCAGCCAGTCTGAAAGAATAACTCTAAATTCAAAACCAGTGAGAAGGCAGCAAGAAACTATCTGACTATTTTTCCCAAGAAATCCTTGCAATTCAGTCAGTTATGTGCCATACGTGATACATGCTTGGGCGATCATGTCTCAAGAGAGATATGACAGACTGGGCAGAAGATTATCCCACAGTAGGTTGCCATTGCTTTCTGCGGTAGACTGGTTGCCAGCCAAGGCTATAGAACCCAATCTGTTCTGTTATTTGGCTCATAGATATAGGGGGAAGAGATTTATTATATTATTAAGTAGTAATTAGTGGGGGGTTCAGTTTATTACTTCATGACAATATAAAACCGATCCCCAACTTTATGCCCAATAAAACCCTTAATCATGTTTTCAACTTTTATATTCAGTCAATCAGTTAAGTGCCATACATGATACATGCTTTAGGCGATCATGTCTCAAAAGAGACATGACTGACTGGGCAGAAGATTATCCCACAGTAGATTGCCATTGCTTTCTGTGGTAGACTGGTTGCCAACTAAGGCTACAGAACCCAATCTGTCCTGTTATTTAACCCATAACTGGAGGGAAGAGATGGATTAATACCTTTTCCAAGGGTATTTGCGTGTAAGTGAATGAAAGGAATTCAACTGGAATTCGAACTCGGCTTCCCAATTTTTTGTTCCATTAAAATTGGACCACTCCTTCTATAACCCGATTTTTTCGATTATCGATATTTATTGGGGGCACCTCGACACAAAACCTAACTAAGAACACTCGACGATGCTTATAGTACAACTGTGTAAATTTTCAAGAAAATCGATTCAGCCATTTCGGAGTCTATAGGTAATGGACACAGACACACATACACAAAGTTCCATTCATAAAAAAGTTTAGATTATAGAAAATTATAAAAATAAATTTAATGTATTAATAATAATTGTAAATAACAATAAGATAAAATATTAACATGCTAATATAAATTAATATAGTAATCAACTGTTATTGACATAGATGGAGCGAATTATAAAAAAGAACTCGCAGAGTAGTATCAATCACAGAAATCTCATTGAATAAACTTGCACTTTTTTCATTTGTAAATTACTCATCTGGTTTAAAATGGTTATTTAACTGCTGTACATAAATGTTCCACAGAATTTAGTTGTTAAATACAAGTTTCTTTTCATTAATTTACTTCAAAATAAAGTGTATACATTTACTATTTCTATAATACAATTCCTATCTATTAGGAAAAAAAAAAAAAAAAATAAGCTTTTTTTTTTCGGTTGAATGGTTGGAGGAGGGTACCAAAAAAATTTAAGAGTTAAAGCAGTCCACGAGTAAAAAACAAAAGGTTGAGAATCACCGAGTTAGATAATAGATGCATCGAAACTCGGTTTGATACGAAAGTATAAGGACTCACTGAACAAGTCAATTAATGAGTGGCAGATAGCTGCAACTAGGTGCGTAACTCTTCTTTTGAACTACAGTCAGGTTTATTTCTTCTCTTGAGTGGTGATGCTTGTCTGTAGAATTTGCCATAAGGCACAATCATTAGCAAATGTCTATCTTTTTTTTTTTGCTTTGATTTCTTCATTTTTTTTTCTCTCCATCAAGTCTTCAATGTTTTTTTTTATTTTATGCAATTCCTTCTTTACTCCATCAGAAAGATTAACAGAGCCCAACTGTAGTTGGTGTTCACTTGTGAGAGAATCAATTTCACTGTCTTTCACATTGGTTCTTTGATGTTCATTTTGGCAACAATAAATCTCTTCTTTCATCTGCTTCTTGTTCTCTTCTCTGTCCCTCGTGTTATTAGAATTTGTCCGCCACAGAAAACCCACACTAACCTATGTGAGGATTGTAACATCTAAAACCATTCCCCTCACCCATCAGTAATGCAATTCTTATATTCTTTCAATGGTCAGCAATTTGTGTGTTACTAGCACAATCTTGTATTTGTAAGAATGTAACATTCTTAAATATCCAGAATATGAGTGGCCATCTTTTATTTTTTTTTTCTTTGGATTTATTTACATTTGATGTACATGTGAAGTCATGAGCTAATGATAAGTCATTTTTTTTTCTTTATATGTTTTTTTTTCCTTCAGTTCTCTCACCAGAAGTTTAGTGAGAATCATACAGATGCTACACTCTGATCCTAGGTTAGAAAATCAGCTTTCTGAGGTCATGGATGTGTGTTACCCAAAGATAAGGCTAGAAGATGCATATTAATTTTAGGCAAAGGTTTGGGATTTTTTTTAAGAAAAAGTTTGCCTTATATAGCCATAGAGCAGTCAATCAGTTATAAGCCACATGTGATGCACACTTAGACGATCATGTCTCTTTCAATTCATGACTGACTGGAGAGATTTTCTTGCAGTAGGTTGCCATTTTTTTTTTGGCAGCAGACTGGTTACCAACCAAGATTATAGGACCTGATATATCCTGCTATTCAACCAATAGATGGGGGAGTAGAGATGGACTGATAACTTTTCCAAGACTCTCTGCACATAAGTGAAAGTAACAAACCCAATTAGAATTTGAACTTGGCTCTCCAGCAATAACTACTGAGAATATCTTCTGCCCAGTCAGTCATGACTCTTTCGAGACATGATTGCCCAAGCGTGTATTCCGTATGGCACTTAACTGACTGATTGAATGTAAAATAGTTGAAAACATGATAAAGGGTGTTATTGAACATAAAGTGGGGGATCATTTTTATATTCTCATGAAGTAATAACCTGATCTCCCACTTATTACTACTTAATAATATCATACATCTCTTCCTCCTCTAACTATGAGTCAAATAACAGGACAGATTGGGTTCTATAGCCTTTGCTGGCAACCAGTCTACCGCAGAAAGCAATGGCAACCTACTATGTGAAAATCTTCTGCCCAGTCAGTCATGTCTCGAAAGAGACATGAAAACATGATAAAGGGTGTTATTGAACATAAAGTGGGGGATCATTTTTATATTCTCATGAAGTAATAACCTGATCTCCCACTTATTACTACTTAATAATATCATACATCTCTTCCTCCTCTAACTATGAGTCAAATAACAGGACAGATTGGGTTCTATAGCCTTTGCTGGCAACCAGTCTACCGCAGAAAGCAATGGCAACCTACTATGTGAAAATCTTCTGCCCAGTCAGTCATGTCTCGAAAGAGACATGATCGCCCAAGCATGTATCACGTATGGCACTTAACTGACCGAATCTCCAGCAATGAGTAAAACTTATAGAGATTTTCTATTCCAGTGAAAGATCAATTATTCAAACTAAGAGAAAATACCTTCAACATTTTAATGTCAGACTTCCTGTAAGCAGTCCTAAGAACACTGTGCACACCGATACAGTGGTGAAAGCTCTACGGCACAGTGTCCTTAAGGATCCAGCTTCTACCCATTATCGCTCTGCTCAACTAGGCATTGCCAGATCATCACATCAGAAGATTCTGAAACCGGATTTAAAAATGTTTCTATACAAGATTCAAATGGTCCAAACTTTATAACCTCAAGATATTCAGTAGCATTTTATATCATTCAGTCTTTCAGTGACCACTATATATATATATATATATATATATATATATATATATATATATAGATAGACAGAAAATTTAAGCAAGAGCCAACAAACCTACCTAGGTAGGTTTGTTGGCTCTTGCTTAGATTTTCTGTCTTTGTTGCTCTACCTTTGTATTGAGCGCTTTAGTGTTAGGATTTTCGTCTTGGGTTTTTTTTAAGTGAATGAAAGGAATTCAACTGGAATTCGAACTCGGCTTCCCAATTTTTTGTTCCATTAAAATTGGACCACTCCTTCTATAACCCGATTTTTTCGATTATCGATATTTATTGGGGGCACCTCGACACAAAACCTAACTAAGAACACTCACAGAAGCTTATAGTCCAACTGTGTAAATTTTCAAGAAAATCGGTTCAGTCGTTTCGGAGTCTATAGGTAATGGAGACACACACTCACACACACAGAGACAAAGTTCCATTTATAAATAAGTCTAGATATATATATATATGTGTGTGTATGTATATGTGCGTGTTCTTGCTAGGGAATAGAGCACTATAGGGAGAAGTAGATTTTATAAAAACAGTAACCACTTATGACTTTATGCTACGTTCTTTGGTTAATGAATTGAACGCATTTTGGTTCAGTTATCAAATTGAATTCTCTCAGTTACTGGCTATTTGTTTATATCCTGTGAATAACCTGTTATGAAAGCTGCCTTTCTCAGGCATACGCTGATAGCACAGTGAAAAGATATCCATCTGATGACGAATCATTCGGATTTTGATCCAACCTTGAAGTAAGCGGTTAATCTACCTACACTGAAGAGCTGTGATACAATAACACAGGTTTATCTGCAGATATATATATATATATGCCTACAAGAACATATGAATGAAAAAATGTATATTCCTAAAAAGAACCTTCCTCGACTTTGAAGTTCTCTGCGGTTGATTGGTCTAGAGCACACTGGATCAGATGGTGGTTTTCTCTATAAAAGCATAATGCAAGTTTGAACCTTGCCAGAAGGCACAAATGCATAGACTGGCATATTTAAATTATGGTATTTAAAAAATATAGAAAAAAGATATCTACTCAAAAAACTCGTACTGAATAAGAATATAACATTTAAAGTAATATGGAATAATGTAAAATTGCAAAAGATCCATTAATTCCTTAGAAATTATATATATGGGTCATTCTGTGTCAAGTCAACAAGGGTCTGACTATTGCTGACACTGATTTTTTTTTTTCAAATTTGGTACACTTATAGAGCTCATAGTAGAAATTGAATGCTACCTATTTAAAATTTCAAGGTAATTATATACCATTTTAAAGTACTTGGATAGATGTTAAAAGGTGATCTATTTTTTTTGCTTAAAGGTTAAATAAGAATTTGATTATGACCTTAAAATTTGATCTTTAATTTCTCAAAAAACATATCTTTAATTCTTTTTTTAAAATTGACAACAAATTTGTCTATTATAGCAAAATATGCTCAAAACTTTGTAGTGAACTTTTGAATATGGCCTGAGTTACAAGGGTTTTATTGAGGTGTGCCAAATTCAAAATGGAGAATTTTGCAATTTGCCACTATATGCTCACATTTTACTATCTCCTGATATAGTTAAATTGTATAGCTTTAGAAAGCTCTTTGAATACTGATAAATATTCACATAAGAACTATGAGCATAAAATCAACAGAATTTGTATTATTTGTTGTTAATTTTCACCAGTTTGGTGAAAAATAAACAGCCACATTTTTGCATTTTTATTATAAACCAAATTTTTTATTTGAAAAATTGGCAATAAGAATAATTGCTTAAAATGTGTCATGAATTAACATCAAGGTAATTTTTTAAATATACAACAAATGATGTTAAACGTCAACAAATCTTTGTTGACATGGTACACTAAATACACAAAACAAATTTTCAGTATTTTTATGCATATTTAAAAAACTGTAATAGGTTTTGATCTGAAAAAGTGATATAAAAATTGAATATTTAAAAAAACAATTTCTAACAATTACAAAGAGTTTAACATGCAAACACATTGTCAAATAAAATTAACAGCATTACCTGAGTTAATTTTACTTCTCAAATATTAGCACGAATGAATTTGTATCTTCGTGTTGTATTTTTAAATGTCCTCAGATATGTGCTTTTTGAATAATTTCAATGTTTATGGATGTGATTTCATCATTTTAAAAAAAAAATGCCAATGAATTTAGTTTTATACAATGTTTGAAATTTCTATTTCTTTGACACCTCTGTTGTCTACCCCACACTTTCTTCCCTCAGAGCATGTTCTCACTTTTCCTCTTTGTTAAGCTTAGACATAGCGTGACCAATTTTTTACTTCCTACCTATATTTGGAGTCTCTTTCTCTCTGAGCCATTTTCATTGGCTCTTTCCTCTTGGTTCTTTCTTTCTCTCTTGTTTTCCTTTTTGCTTTTTATTTTCTTCTCTTTCCTTCACTTTTTTATTTCTCTTTTTGCTTTCTCATCTTTTCTACCCATTTTCCTTTTTTAATATCCTCTTACCTTATATGAAAAGTTTTCCAAAAATAAGGTGTTTGTTTAATTTTCTTTTTTAAAAAAAAAGAATGTTTGTTACCATCACTATTAAGTAGCTGATGAGAATTATTCCTTTAATGTCGAAACAAAATGTACAATTTTGTAGTAAATTATAATTTGTACATGTTCTAAACTATAACTTATAATAAATAAATACACACACATTTTTTTTCCTCACTTGTAGACCAATTCTGAATTTCATGCAAAACTGAAAGGTGCTGATTGAAAACTGACCATTGTATAATTTAAACATCAATATTGTACTATAATGACAGTGGAGTGGTCTATTTATGTATGGGTGTTTAAGTGTTTAATTTATATATATATATATATATATATATATATATATATAATTTGTAAGTGAGTTATATTAGGCAACCCAGGTTTCTACCATCTGGTGTCTTCAGGTGATTTACAATAACTTATAACTTAAGATACTGTAAATCACCTGAAGACAACAGATGGTAGAAACCTGGGTTGCATAATATGACTTGTTTACAAATGAAAAATATTCAAAAGTTCTACAATATAATTGTATTGAACACTTTAATAAAACTGTGTACTTTTTTAATTTAATTATGACTAAAAAGTAAGTAATTAAATAATTCTATATATAATTCTTTTTTTCAATCGTCTCACCCTAGGCAAGGCAGTATTGCCACTGGTGTGCAGTTTGTTACATAAGAGGAGAGTGAAAGGTTATATAGGAGGAGTGCAAGGAGAAAGAGGAACCAGTTACAGTGGGGGGGTGCCAGATAACAGGCAAGAGAAAGATATAACGGTGTGAAGAGAGTTGCGAGAGTAGAGTAAAAAGGGAGAAGAACAAGATACAGGGAGTGTTGAGAGTCAAGGGAGATATGAGATGCCAATTGATATTGCATTTAAACTATTGTAGATTGTAGCCATCAGGGAAGCATGTATATGGAAGGAAGTTCCACAGGCAGGAAGTGTGAGAAAAGAAGCTGGTGTAGTAGAAGTAATGGGTGCATTTGGTTGTTTTAACTGTAAAAGGGTGGGACCTTGTTGCCAGTCTGGTTGTTAGAGTAAATTCTTGTGGAGGGGGCACTAGGATTGATTACATTGCAGATTTTCCTCTGGATCCTGTTGAGAACCCTGAAACGGATAGCAAGGGCGCCTGACCAGATATGACAACAGTATTCAATGCATGGGCAGAGGTTGATTTGCATATATGCAAGATGGACACAGGCGAGAAAAACTTCCTGGCCCGACACACTGACCCAACCTTCCTAACAATAAATTTAGCTATTGATTCAATGTAGTCATTCCATTTGAGGTTAGAAGAAAGAATAAGGCCAAGGGAGTGCAGTGTATTGTTTTTGGTAAGACTAGCTTGATCCACGCTGATGAATGTGCATGGTAAATCAGAAGTGTAGGCCTATTTCAGGTGAACCATCATCAGCTTTCGTCTTTATTGTACAGAAGATTTTACACAAAGGAAATTCACAAACAAAGGAGTCTTTGGTAGGATTCGAACCTGTGACTCCTATCCACATAGAGGAAGTCCCCATGTGATCGGGCACGTCTTAGACCTCTCTACCACGAATCCTGCCAAATGACACACATTTTCGTAAATAATCAGGCTGGTAGAAATAAATATATAATACTGTTTGATTATAAACAGAATATCTACTTAAACACGAGTACTGATCAAAAATAAAGTTCAAACAAATCATTTCAAATTGTCGGTTGTTTATAACCAGTTTTGTTAATCTTCGTTAATTTCTGTAACATGTTTTACATTTGTAGACATTACAATACATTTCAGAACAGAGATGGTTAATACAATGAATTCGAAATTGTGTTATAGGCTTAATTTGACTTTGTTTAGACTGATCGTCATTCGTGGTCGAGAGGTCTAAGACACGCCAGATCAATTGGTGGCTTCCCCTATGTGGATAGAGATCGCAGTTTTGAATCCTGCTGAAAGACACACATTTTCGTAACAAAAATTTATCATAAATAATCAGGCCGGTAGAAATAAATATATAATACTGTTTGATTATAAACAGAATATCTACTTAAATACAAGTATCGATCAAAAATAATGTTCAAACAAATCATTTTGAATCGTTGATTGTTGAAACCAGTTTCGTTAATCTTTGTTAATTTCCGTTATGTATATAGATATATATTCCTATCCCTCCTGTCACACTCGGGGCAGGGAGGATAACCTGTGGCCAATAAACTTTTGTCATTTCACTGCTGTGTTCAGTATTCTTTTTATTTGAGCATTATCTTCTCATTACTTGAGAGGAAAAGGAGTGTTTTAAAGGAAAGTAAATGCTTAATTTAATTTTTTTTTTGTTTATATATTTTATTTTCATACTTTATTTTTTTTATCTGTGTTCGCTATAACTGTATGTAAATTAAAGGTTATTTTCATTCTGTTAGAAATGTTTGCGAATTAAATTTAAGAAGATTCTTTGTTGATAAATATTTTCCCATGCCACAGGCCCACTAGTGTTAGAATATAATTGGTTTCCATTTTTGTTTATAGAATGATGACTGAAATGTCAACTTCAAGTCATACATTTTTGGCTAAAATGCATGAAGAAAAAAATAATAATAATAATATTGTTTTTAATATATAAAATTGAAAATCTAAGATTTTCGATTTTGTTTGCTGTACTTTCACTTCAAGTGCTTCATATTCTCTGCTTTCGTATTGAGCTCTTTATTGTTAAGGTTTTCGTCTTGGGTTTTTTTTCTTTCTTACGAATGCTTGACTTTTTTTCAGGTACTTTGTTTATTTCTTTTTTTATTCCCCTTCTTTTCCCCCTAGGTTTGTTCCCGGTGGGTTTCAAGACGATTTCATTTGTAGTTTAATTATTGCTAGTCGTGACAGAATTAGTTCTGTTAATATTGGTATTATTACTATAATTAATATTACTATATATATATATATATATATATATATATATATAATCATTTCATCCCAAGCAAGGCATAACTGCCACTGGTGCACAGGGGGTTACAGTAAGAGAATAAAAAAAGATACAGGGGATATTGAATAAAAGATAAGAGATGGATGGGAATCAAGTAGATAAAAGATGGCAATTGACATTGTATTTAAACTTTTGGAGATTGTAGCTATCAGGAAAGTATGCGAATGGAAGTGAGTTCCACAAACAGAAAGTGCAAGTAAAACTGTTAGAATAGAAGAGGAAGTTACGTTTAATTATTTTGATGGTAAAAGGGTGGGAATTTGATGCCAATCTGGTAGCACAACTAAACATATGTGGCCAGGGTATGAGGAAAAAAAGCTCGTCACAATACTTGTAGAAAAGACAGAGGGAAGCCACATCACATCGATGAGAAAGTGACTAGAGGCAAGCTGCCAAGTCACGATTGATTATATTGCAGATCTTTTTTTTGATTTTGTTCAGAACCTCAAGACAAATACCAAGAGCACCCAAGCAGATATGGTGACAGTATTCAATGCACAGACAAATGGTAGATTTATAAATGTGTAAAATGGATCTGACAAGAAAAACTTCTTGGCCCGACACAGTGACCCAACCTTCCTGGCAGTAGATATAGCTATAGATTCAATATATTTGTTCCATTTGAGGTTATTTGAGAGTGTGAGGCCAAGGAGGGACACTAATGCTCTCTTGGAGACCAGCATCATCCATTCTGATGATAGGCAGGAATGTTTTGTTATATACTGCCACTGTATTTGGACAAACAACGAGGAACATTCATATATAAAAAAAATATAATCTTATATTTTTATACTTTGTTAGTGATGCTTGTGTAGAGTTTGAGTTTTGTTTAACGGCACATCAACCTCTGTAAGTTACTTAATGCCAAAGAGACAGAATTTTGAGATTTTTTTTTAATGTTCGGTTATAGTAAGAAGGTTGATTTAATAAGATTTTGATGAAAGAATTTTTTATTTTTATTTTAGAAAACTGAAGATGTCTTCTAGTTTTGTATTCAAAAATGTATTGCTGGCAATAATTTTTTTTTCTTTAAAAATGTGTAATGGCAATGATTTTTTTTCTTCAAAAAATGTATTGTTTCATTCGAAAATGTATTGTTGGTAATATTTTTCATTCAAAAAGGTATATTTTTCTATAAAAGTCTATTTTTATCTATCTATATATTTCTATAAAAGTGTATTTTTATACTTTCATAGTGTTTTCACCCCAGTTTAGGGGTTCACTATTTACCCATAACTGGTACCTCTAACAGGTGCTACCACTCCAGGTCAGGGTGGACCTGGGAACTACAGCAATTAAGAGGTGGTTTCATGCTCCTCACAATCTCTCAATCAGAGGCTTTGCTGCTAGATGCAGTTTACCATCATACCCAGGACCTTGTGTAGAGTAGAAGGGCAGTCAAAGAAAGAGTCAGGCACATAAGGAGCCGTCAAGAGCTGGAAGCCAGTGAGAGCTCTCTGTATCTTCAGCCAAAAAATGCTCCATGCATTTTTGCTTTTTTTGGGTTGTTCCTTTGTTGTTGTTATCAACGGCCGGATGTATCTGTCAATCACCCGCTCCCGGGATCCATTCTTTTCAAGCCAGTTATCGTTTGTGTTCTTTTTTGTTATTGCACTTGCTGACATAAACCATGGCCAGATATATCCGTCAACCACTCTTGTCCTTTGTTTATCTCACCTACAGCCAGATGTACCTGCCAATTATTTTTGCTGTTCAAGGTAACATAATACAGATTCTCTATGGTGGAATAATAATAATAATATTATTATTATTATTTCCAGTATACAGGAAGCCAAGGTAGAAATAAAGAACCATCTAAGTCAAATACAAAATATTACAATGGAGGAACGAGAACAGCTCCCAAAATTACAACCAACAAAACATAACCTCCGAACTATTAAACTCTACAATGCAGCACTGAAATTAATCTTGGATGAAGACACTCATACAAATCTCAATGAAGCAATATATGCATCAGCAATAGCAGCAACAAAAAAATTGAACATCAAAATAAAAACAAGGCAGTCTCGCAGACATGAAGATCCACCTGGGAAAAGAAAAATAGAAAAAGAAATCGAACAACTTAGAAGTGAACTATCAGTACTGGATGAACTGAGTAGAGGAATAAATGTAAGAACTAGGAAAAGCAGAAAAGCCGAAAGAAAATACAACATTAGAAATGAAAATGAAGTCTTATCAACTAAAGAAAAAATAAAGCAAAAAATACAACTGAAGGCTCAAAGAATAAGGCGCTATGAGAAAAGATCAAGATTTTACAGACAAAACAAGATTTTTCAAACCGATACAAAGAGATTTTACAGGGAAATAGGTAAAAAAAGAATTGAAGTGACAGTCCCCCCCCCCCCGAATGGAAGAAGTCACACAGTTCTGGGAAAAGATATGGGCTTGCCCTAAAGAACATAACAAAGAAGTAGATTGGATTGCACAAGAGATAGAACGAATGAAAAATAAACCCGAACAGACATGGGCTGGAATTACAGAAGAGGATGTTAAATTTGCACTAAAAAAAGCACACAATTGGAAATTCCCAGGTATAGATAAAATTCCTAACTTTTGGCTATATTATTTAAATACAGCACATAAAAAACTAGCCAAAGAACTTCAAGAAATGGTTGACGATCCCACTAAAATTCCTGCATGGATGACCAAAGGAATTACATTTCTTCTACCCAAGAATGGTGACACAAACAACCCGAAAAACTACAGACCAATTACATGTCTTCTGACAACATATAAACTATTAACATCTATTTTAACAAAACAGACATATTTATTCTTAGAAAGAAATGACATAATACCGCTTGAACAAAAAGGGTGCAAACATGGCTGTTATGGATGTAAAGACCAATTGCTAATTAACAAAATTATCCTGGAAAACTGCTACAGTACAAAGAAAAATCTTAGTACTGCCTGGATAGATTATCGAAAGGAATTTGATAGTGTGCCACATCCCTGGATTTTAAAGACTTTAAATATATACAAGATATCGCCGTCATCATCAATTTCATCAAACAGTGCATGTCTATATGGAAAACAACCCTTTATCTCAATCATATAAATGGAACCTATAAGTCTGATGAAATAAACATCAAAAGAGGTATATTTCAAGGTGATTCTTTATCTCCCTTACTATTCTGCATATCATTAATAGCACTAACCAGTCAACTTAATAAGACAGAATGTGGTTATAAAATAGGCCAAAAGAAAATAAGCCATCTATTTTACATGGATGACTTAAAGTTATATGCTAAGAATGATAATGAGCTGGAAGGTCTTCTGCAAACTGTAAAATGCTTCAGCGAAGACATTGGAATGAAATTCAATTTGAATAAATAAATAAATAATTTAGTTTTACGTGGATCAATACAAGAAACATCCTCAATTAGCTTAGACCCTGCTGTAACAATAAAAGAATTGAAACCAGAAGAAGCTTATAAATACCTAGGTGTAAATGAGAGTGAAAACATTCACCATAAAAAAATGAAAGAAATAGTGCGTAAAGAGTACTATAGAAGGCTACGAATGATATTAAAAACTGAATTGAATTCTCAGAACAGAGTTATGGCCATTAATAGCCTTGCAATCCCAGTTGTCCAATATAGCTTTAACATCTTAAACTGGACTCTAAACGACATCAGGCGAATGGATGCTAAAACAAGAAAGCTTCTTTCTAAGCATAAGATGCATCATCCAAAGGCTGATGTAGACCGTCTATACATACCCTGTAAAGAAGGTGGAAGAGGTCTTATTCAGCTGGAATTGTCATACAAGACAACAACTATTGGCTTACTAACATACATAGAAACAACAAAGGATTGGATGATACAATTAGTAAGGCAACATGAAGAAAGAAAGAAAAAATATTCAATAATAAAAGAAGGCAGTAAATACAAACAAGATTTACAGTTAGTAGATTCTGTAGAAAAGCAAAACAGAAGCCAAGAACCAACAATTGCGACAAAAAATATGAAAATGAAAGCCAAAGATAAAGCTCTTGAACAGATGAAACAGCGCTGGCAAGACAAACCTCTGCATGGCCAATATCCAGAACGTGCCAATAAATCCAATGTTGACAAAGTTAATACTCATCGATGGTTACGTGCATCTGGATTAAAGTCTGAAACTGAAGGCTTTATTCTTGCAGCACAAGACCAAAGTCTTTTCACTAGAAACTTTCAGGCAAATATTATGCATAATAATATGGATCCAAAATGCAGGTTTTGTGATAGACGCCGGGAAACAATAGGCCACCTAATCTCGGGCTGTTCTGTGCTTGCTCCAAATGAATATAAAAATCGCCACGATAGAGTTGGGCAATATTTACATTGGGCAATGTGCAAACATTGTGGAAAAGCTGTAAACAAGCAGTGGTGTGAACATCACCCAGCACTGGTTACAGAAATAGAAGATGTAACCATTCTGTGGGATTGCGCCATCTACACAGACAGAGGGATTGAAGCGGACGGGCCGGACATTATTGTTAAGAACCGGAAGGAGAAGGTTTGTCTATTAGTTGATGTGGCTTGTCCAGCAGGTTGTAGCATAGCAATCGGGGAGTTTGAGGAACTGTCAAAATATAAAGACCTGGAAATTGAAATAGAAAAAATGTGGAAATTGAAAACAAGAGTTGTGCCAGTGATGGTAGGTGCACTTGGAATGATAAAAAATGGAACAAAACAACACATTGAAAGAAACCCTGGAGTCCCCAGCTTGGGAGGTGTACAAAAAATTGTCTTAAGTGCAGCCCACACGCTAAGGAAAACTTTTTCTGTGTAATGCTAGGGATGATAGGGAAGATAGAAAAACATGAAATGGAGTCATAACAACATGCCACGACCTGCCTTAGGTCTCCCCGCAGACTTGGTTGGTAGTGAGACCAAAGCAGAAATCGAAATATGATGAAAAAATGACACAATAATAATAAAAGAAAAAGAAGGTGGTGTAAAAATGGCAGTACATTAAAATTATTTATGGGATTAAAAAAAAAAATCACTCAACATGAGCCACTCAATGTAGAATTACAGTCAAGCTGGTATTTTGCTGAATGAGTTGTGCAATATAAATGGAAGTGTAGATAAAAAGGAAATCGGAAATATTTGTACAGTTCTTGTTTCTATGAAAATAATCCATATTTTGACAACATTTAGCTAAAAAGTAAGGGGAGGCAACAATAATTGAAAGGGATAAGGAAAAGAAGGAGAAGATACAGACAAAGTGCGAGGAAAGAAAAATAATATAATCTCAATTGTCAGCACTTATAGAATTTTCACAGTTCAAGTGTTCTACAAATTTTGATCTCTTGCGACATTAGAGCTGGTAATTTAAAGAAAAATTACAGTATAAATTACTTTACAATGTTGATGTCAAAAATAAGTCCAAAAAGAAAAAAAAGTAAGCGCTCAATATTGTTGAGAAGTGACAAATTTTATTTACACAAATCCTTATTCTAAAAATAACCAGAAATGTACAATGATGAATAGTTGTCGACCACTAAAATATTTGGTGTGTGAAGTTAGTGAACAATCCTTTTCCTGTTGTCATGAAGTAACTTCAAGCCACTCCTTTATTGCTGTGCATTGAAGCAGGTCTTGCAAAAAGATCAGCTCTACTCGACAGAGAAAGTATTTAATGCAATTCAATCAAATTTTTATTCTGTCCTGTTTGTAACAAACGCTTGTGAAGACATCAGAAAGACGGAACTTTTAAAATATAGACACTTCAAACACTTATTCTTCTATGTCCCTAAAGAATATAAGCAATAATAGCTCTTCACAACTTCCTATCCTATATAGACCTTAGTAAAGTTTGTCTTTAGTCCCAATCTCTTTTCTGGCATCCATTTTCACAATCTGATCCCTGTTTCACTTTGTTCCTCTTGCCTCCAATATGCCCTGTCAATATCAAATCCTCTGGGCCCTCTTGCCTCCAATATACCCCGTCAATATCAAATCTTCTGGTCCATCTTGTCTCCAACATGCTCCATGAATATCAAATCCTCTGGTTCATCTTGCCTCCAATATGCCCCGTGGATATCAAATCCTCTGGTCCCTCTTGCCTCCAACATGCCTCGTGAATATCAAATCCTCTGGTCCATCTTGCCTCCAATATGCCCCGTGGATATCAAATTCTCTGGTCCCTCTTGCCTCCAATATGCCCCATGAGCATCAAACCCTCCAGTGTCTTTTGCTTTCAATATGATCTGTGAATGTTAAATTGTTCAGTCCCTTCAGTCAAAGGTTAATTGACTACAATTTCTTTCAAGTGTGCCTGGCTGAAAAACCATGAAGAAGTACTATGGAGAAATGCACATTCAGGTGAGCTCTTCAGTCTGGTATCTTTTTTAAATGCAGTACTAGACTGGAATCGAGATCATCAATTCACAATTGAGCTGACTAGATGTAACTATGCTAACAGTTTTGTTACTCATATTTCTGTCTTCTGGAATTCCCTTCCGGCTCCATGCTTTCCAGCCAACTTTAATCTGCAAAAATTTAAATGCAATGTCAATTACTGTCCTCCTGATTACTCTTTTTTCTTTCAGTTCATTATTAATGTTTCTGTTCCTAATTTTTCCACACCCTGTAACCCCTTGTGTCTTAGTGGCTTTACTGCCTTGCAAGGGGGGATGCTAAAAATAAAGAAAGTGTCCAGACTTTAGGGATATTCTGTACCAAGAAATAAACTAAATTGTTGAGGTAAAAACTTTAGTAGAAAAATAGTGAAATGCTGAAAATGTTATCCTGAAAGAAGCAATAATTCTGATCAGTCAGTGAAGTGCCATACGTGATACACGCTTTGGGCGATCATGTCTCGAAAGAGACAAGACTGACTTGGTGGGCAGAAGATTATCCCACAGTAGGTTGCCATTGCTTTCTGCAGTAGACTGGTTGCTAGCCAAGGCTATAGAACCCAATCTGTTCTGTTATTTGACTCACAGCTAGAGAGGGAAGTAATGTATTATATTATTAGGTAGTAATTAGTGAGAAATCAGTTTATTACTTCATAGCAATATAAAACTGATCCCCCACTTTACGCCCAGTAGAAGCCTTAATCATGTTTTCAACTAATATATTCAATCAGTTAAGTACCATAAGTGATACACACTTTGGGCGATCATGTCTCGAAAGAGACATGACTGACTGGGAAGAAGATTATCCCACAGTAGGTTGCCATTGCTTTCTGCGGTAGACTGGTTGCCGACCAAGGCTATAGAACCTAATCTGTCCTATTATTTAACCCATAACTGGAAGGAAAAGACGGATTAATACCTTTCCCAAGTGTATTTGTGCGTACGTGAATGCAAGGAATTCAACTGGAATTCGAACTCGGCTCCCTGATTTCTCGCTCTGAGCCAATACCCACTGCACCACAAGGCACATCCAATAATTCTGACAGTTGACATTAAAGATAAAGTAATAATGACAAAAAACTGAAGGCAATCCGTAAATCCCTTTTGTTTTAATAACAAAAATATCTTAAGAACGGGAATAAAAACGATGTCCTAGTTTCATTAAATATTAAAACATTTAAACTATGTCAGAGAAAACAGGTGACTGTGTTGGAGAAAAGGATTATGAAAATTTAATCAGAGGAGAAAAAAAATAAAAAATACAACACAAAACTTTTTTTTTTTCTGAAAGAGAATTTCTTTGATTGTTCTGAAAGCTGTAAAGCCATATGTTGTTTAGAAACCCAGAAATTAAGCAAACCAAATGAAAAATGAAAAATCAATATTTGGATTATACCTTAAAGTTGTTTCTATACTTTCTATGATTGTAACTTCTCAACCAGGTAGGAAGTCACAATTTTAAGATAAGCCACATTTTTGTTTTCTGTCATAGAAAAAAAAATTACCCTTAACTTATGTTAATTATAAAAATAATCTCTTAATAAAGTAAATATTGACGGTAAAAAAATAAGATAAATATCTGGGGTCTGCTGAAAAGTTCTCAGCTGAATCCATTTGCTAAAATCAGTCTTTTGATATTTAGTCATTGAAATACTGATTTTAGAAAGTGGACTGGGGTGAGAATGCTGTTTTTCTTATGGCTTATCAAACCTTAGTGGGTCATTTAAAATTGAAACACATTAAAGAATGTGTTGTAGTGTAGGACACTGTACATCTTCCTCTTCCCTACTACTGTGACAATAGATTTCTATTTATAAATAGGGCAAGTAACCACCATTAGAGTAGGATTTTACTTGTCTCTGATTTACTAAAGTTTTTCCCCAGTTCTATGTATAAGTATTGAATAAACTTCTTTCTTTCCTCTACCTTTTCTTTGGTTCCTTTGATACTCTCTCTATGGCCTTCCTAATTCTCGGCTATTTTGAACAAAGACAATATTACAACAGAAATTTCTATGTATGAGTATTTAATAAACGTCTTCTTTGTTTCCTCTATCTATTCTTTGGTTCCTTGATACTCTCTCTATGGCCTTCCTAATTTTCGGTTTTTTGGAACAAAGACAATATTACAACAAAAATTTCCATGTATGAGTTATTAATAAACCTCTTCTTTGTTTCCTCTATCTCTTCTTTGGTTCCTTGATACTCTCTCTATGGCCTTCCTAATTTTCAGTTATTTGGAACAAAGACAATATTACAACATAAATTTCTATGTATGAGTATTTAATAAACCTCTTCTTTGTTTCCTCTATCTCTTCTTTGGTTGCTTTGATACTCTCTCTCTATGGCCTTCCTAACTCTTGGCTATTTTGAACAAAGACAAATTGAAAGTCACACTAAAATGGAAAATTTAAAGAAAGTAATCTGGCAGCAGCTATGACAACAACTGCAACAAACACAACTGGTATTATTATTTGTACAGATGAGAAATGAAACAGGAATAAATGTCTCATTCACACCAGACAATAGAGAGTTCCCATATAGAGCTAAAGAAAGTCATATCTTTGAGGTATACTTCAGAAAACACCATCAGGCATAGCTAGACGGGGAAAAAAGGTACAACTGCTTTGAAGATAACTGAGACGTACACAGCATTAAAGTATTCTAACTACATTTAACCAAAAATCCCAGTAGAAATCAAATTTGACCAGACAGTAACTATGCTTTCTAAAAGTTTTTGAGAGAAATGTTAATTTTTCTATACACATTGGCAGTGTTTAATTTTAATGAAAAAATGACACAGGTGATGTCATTACATACGCATGAGTAGTAAACAGTGAATGTGAAAAATTTTAATTACATGAAATATCCCCTGACCAGTTTAAATATCTAATTTTTGTAAAAGGTTGGACTTTAAGCAAAGACACTGAAATATGTTTGCAAATTATTTCAAACAAGATAAAAAATTAACGTTGAATATTTTTTTTTTTTTTGGTGAGTGATTATCGCATTTTTAGAGATAATGATTTTTCAATATATATATATATATATATATATATATATATATATATATATATCTTTTAACATACAGCCAGGGTCAAGTGTATTTGCACATAAGAGAATGTAACAAATTCAATTGAAATTTTAACTCAGCATTCCAATTCTAGTTTGAATGAGAATTTTTCAGCACCCTCTATAAACGTACACATACACTGCATCTATATTGTTTTCCAATGCTAAAAGCATGACATTATATTTATGTTAATATCTATATGAAGCCCAAATACAACTTTTATATTTTGCGTCTGTAACTCCAAAATGGTTATGCGGATAGTGTAATGGTTAGCTTCATGGAAAAAGATACCAGTAGGCTGTTTGATTACATTCACTTATGCACAAATATACTTCAGAAATTTATGAATCCATTTCTTCTTCCTCTCCATCTATGGGTTAAAAAGCAGAGTTAACTGGACTGTGTTGCTTTGAGATAGAAACCAGTCCAAAGAAACATCATCAGAATTTGAAAACCAACCTGAAGAGTGACAGATTCTGTAAAGCAATCTTGCCCTAGACATGCCGCTGCATCTATGACTGTAGTAGACGGGGGATTCCAACCACACTAATAGGTTATGAGATTCATAATGTGATAAATCCCAAATATGTTCATATGGCATAAAAAATGAATTCTTGCATGTTCAACTCATATCCTCTTGGCATCAATTTAATAAGACTTTATTTTCATGTTTTATTAAATCAGTTTCATCCCATGCAAGGCACTAAAGCCACTAAAACACAAGGGGTTACAGGATGTGAAAGAATTAGGAACAAAAACATTAATAATGAGCAGGAAGAGAAAAGAGTAATCAGGAAGAGAGTAGATAGGGATTGACAATGCATTTACATTTTTGCAGATTAAAGTTAGCTGGAAAGGGAGTTCCACAAGCAAGAAAAGAAACTGTTTGCATAGAACTTATGGCTGCAGCTATTCAACTCAACTTTAAATTGATGAGATCTTGATGCCAGTCTAGTACTGTGCTTAAATTCAAAAAGTCTAGGTATCATAGTGAGAGGCTTATCTGAAAAATTTCTAGAAAAAAGTCATAGGGGGGTAACCTTAAGGGAAGCGATAAGTGCCGGAAAAGAAATTATGGCTACATCCAGCCAGACTAACTTTAAATTGATGAGATCTTCATGCCAGTCTAATCAGTTAAGTGCCATACGTGATATACACTTTAGGCAATCATGCCTTGAAAGAGACATGACTGACTAGGCTGAAGATTATCCCGCAGTAGGTTGCCATTGCTTTCTGCAGTAGATGGGTTGCCAGCCAAGGCTATAAAATGCAATGTGTTCTGTTATTTAACCCATAATTGGAGGGAAGAGACCTTTCCCAAGGGTATTTGTGCATAAGTGAATGCAAGGAATTCAACTGGAATTCGAACTCGGTACATCCTCAGTCTAGTACTGTGCTTAAATTCAAAATGTCTAGGTATCATAGCAAAGAGCTCATCTGAACAATTACAACAAAAGTATTTATAAAAAAGGTGCAGAGAAGCAACCTTATGATGGTGGGATATTGAGAGAAGACAAGCTGCCAGATTAAGACCAATATTATTGCTGATTCTTTGGATTTTATCAAAGAGATCAAGGTAAATTACAGGAGCACTGGAACATATATGGTAGCAATATTTTAAGCATGACTGAATGGTAGACTTATAGATATGTAAGATTCTGAAAAAGAAATTATGTTGCACAATACAGTGAAACAAATTTAATGGATTCGATATATTTCACAAAGGGAAATAATATCTGGTGACTGTTCCAAGAGAAAAATATTTTAACTGACACCATTGTTTTTTTGTTTTTTAAATTTTGTGAATTTTTTGTTTAAAGATACTATTTTCTTTATTTCAGATGAAAAATTTGGAAATTTTCTAACATCTTTCAGTGAAATTTTCATTTTTCAAAATTATATTTTGTAAATATGCAAAAAAAAAAAATGTAGGTATCAGACTGGGTTCTATAACCTTGGTTGGCAACCAGTCTACTGCAGTAAGAATTAGCAACCTACAGCAGGAAAAGCTTCACATCACATGCAGTTGGTGAGACTGCTTGTAGAGCCAAAACATTCTCATGAAATTTCTAGAGAAGAAGTTGCCTCAACCCACCAAGAATAAATGCAGCTACAAGTATTCTGTATTCTTACAATTGATGTTTAGTCCTTTCTTCTTGCTTTCCTTTACTACTTTCTGTAGGAGTTCCTGTAGTTTCTTTTCTATATCTGCTATCAATACTGTATCATCTGTATATCTAATGTTATTAAGATTGTGGCTATCAATTTCTTTTATGGATGAGTGAAGATTACTGGTGAACCAGAAGTTTTCCTTGATTAGACTATAAATTGCTAAGAGGTGTCAGTGTTAGTCATTAAAAATGAGGGAAGTTGTAACTGATAGATAGCACAGAAGTCGATACCTGATCAGTATTGGCTAAGTCACAGTGGAGAGGGGATATGGCATTAAACGACCTAAAACCCCTAATGAACCTCAACTCACTGATGACGTGTTTTAAAGTATCAAAGAGATGTATTTGACAAAGAAAAAAAACCTCAGTAGAACTTCTAATTCTCTCAGAGTTGACTCACTGCAAAGGTTGCATAAATCTGGTGAGAAGGTATATCCTTGTCTTACACCCCTTTCTATTTATAATAGTTCAAACAATTGTGACGTACTTTATTAAAAGTTTTTGCATCATCTATAAAACACTGCAATGTGAAAAGGGCCTTGTGGCATCTTTTAGAGGAAGTCAGTTAAGTGCCATACATGTTACACACTTGGGTGATCATGTCTGAAAAGAGACATGACTGACTGGGTAAAAGATTTTCCAGTAGTAGGTTGCCATTACTTTCTGTGGTAAACTGGTTGCCAAGCATGGCTATAGAACCCAATCTGTCCTGCTATTCAACCCATATCGAGAGGGAGAAATGATAGATTATTATCTTTCCCAAGGGTATTTGCATGTAAGTGAATTCAACAAATTCAACTGGAATTTATTTCTCGTTCTGAGCCAATTTCCCCTGTACGACATTGCACATCCAATGCATTGGATAACATAGGCAACTGAATAAATAAATACAAGTTGAATAAAATTTGAAGGAAATTATACATTGCTGACCCAAAACAATAAATAAAAAAAAATAAAAAACAAGTGTTCAATAATTTAGTTTGATTTTAAGAAATCGGTTACTTCAAGAACTTTTCAGCTTCACCCAGGTCTTGTTTTCCCTCCTTTTCCAGCCACAGTTTTTTTCCCTTTTAAGACGCAGGCCTAAATAAATACCCAATCCACTTATTTCACATTAATATTTCAAAACAGCTAAGCTAATTCAGCTTTGTTGTATTTTGGTCTACAACTAAATTTGAAACCCTGAAGATTGACTACAATGGTGAGAAAATTGTATAGTTGGCAATGATGAATCAACTGTATTTAGCCGTGAAAGTGATTATTTTCTCAAAACTCGTCAAGTAGGATAGAAATAGTCTCCCATTACCTGTGAGTAAAAAAGTGATTCAATTAGCTGAAAATTAAATGCTTCAAACAAGTCAATTAGATGAATGCCATTCTGACCCAACTAAACTTGTAAATACTTGGCAAATTTATCCAAAGTTATTTTGAGAAAGGAGATTGTGAAGGAAAAAACATTGGGGAATACAAGTAACTGAAATTCAATGACTTTTATTGTACTGAACCATGTCTTTTGGGAAGAGATCTTATCAGTTTATATAGATAAAAAAAAGAAAGATTGTGAATTTTGATACATTAGGTTGATTGATTTGGTTTAACAGCATAACAACATCTATGGGTTATTTAATGCTGAAATCTAAATATTTTGAACACAGTTTTATGGCTTCAACTAAATACATTTTGAATACAACTGTATACCTTCAACTACTAATAAAATACATTGTCGGTAATTTTTTTATATAAAAATGTATTGCTGGTATTTTTTACTATAAAAATGCATTTTTATACTTTCATAGTGTTTTGTTTGGAGGGGAGGTCACTATTTACCGATAGCTTGCCAGGTACTCACAACTTTATATAAAGTCACTAGATTACTTCAACCAATGTAAAGAGTTGTGATTTCAATACCAAGCCACAGCAGAAGAATCTTGGAGAATCGAGTTACTAAAGGGAAATAAATTGAGATATCCAGAAAAAGCATATCACATGGAACTAGAACAATCTACTACAGTGAAAAAAAAAAAAAAAAAAAAAAAAAAAGAAAAGAGAGGTTTGGTTTGAAATTCCAACATATATGAGGAAGGATGAAGTGTACAACAGCCAAAAGGTTATGAATATGACAAAGATGAGGAAAACAGTTTGAACAATATAAATCATGTAAATAGTTTCAATACCTCATCTCAGAAATATAGACAGAGTTCAGTACTATTTTTTTTTTTGGTTTGTTTCTGACAAAAATTTAATGAGTTCAAATCTCACCAAAAGCTTATTGTCAGTCTTCTCTAACCAACGCTGTTGGTCATAAAATTTATAATTTGAGCATTGCAATAAAAAAGCAATAATGATGAAATTCTTGTAAAAAAATTCTTGACAGTTTTGTGTGAAAAATCAAATTCAAATTGAACTAATCAGATATTTTTTTCAAAATTACATTTAAAACATCCATATCTGCAAGGAGTAACTAAGCAAACAAAATTTCTTTTTTTTTTCTCTAAAATGATAGAATCTTCTTAACATCTACACATAAAATACCTCAAAGCATCATGTTTTGTGCAATTTATATACTTCCTGTTGGGTTCCATTAAAATTCCTTCTCCGGTAAGAATATGAGAATGGGCCAGTTTTCATTGAACTTGTAAACAGTGGAGTTCTGTTTTTGGTGCTAAAGATAGCGAGTCTGTTCAGCGAATTAACTGAAGTTATTCAGTTTTACACTGTGTATCGTGTTTTTGTATTAACCATTTTCCTTGGGCACATAGAAGACTAGCGTAATTCTAACCAGCGCTTGTCTTCCTAAGGAGGATAGGCAATATATCATGGAACTAATAATAAAAAAAAAGTTTTATAAAAGAAACTAACAATAATTACCACAGAGAGAGAGAGAGAGAGAAATGCGTGCACACACACAAAATAAGAAAAATACGGGGAACTTTGATTATAATAAGGTACTTTTTAATTCCTTTTTTTGTGGTACAATGGATATCGATTTGAAATGAAGAATCTGAGAGCCGAAACCAAATTCCAGTTAAACTCATTGCATTCACTTACGCACAAATACACTTGGGAAAAGTATTAATCCATCTCTTTCTATTCAGCTATGGGCTGAATAGCATCATTGATTGGGTTCTATAGCCTTGGCTGGCAACCAGTCTACCACAGAAAGAAATGGCAACCTACTGACTGATATGTGTGAAAGGATTTAATAGCAGGACAGATTGGGTTCTATAGCCTTGGCTGGCAACCAGTCTACCACAGAAAGAAATGGCAACCTACTGACTGATATGTGTGAAAGGATTTAATAGCAGGACAGATTGGGTTCTATAGCCTTGGCTGGCAACCAGTCTACCACAGAAAGAGAAGGCAACCTACTGCAGGAAAATCTTCTGCCTAGTCAGTCATAATTCAAAAGCGACATGATCACCCAAGCGTGTATCATGTATGGCACTTAACGACTTAACTGATTTGAAAACAATTATGATAATAACAGACTGAGAGCATTTAATGATGAATATAAAAGTTGGAACAATTTATATTCATTGATATAAAAATCTTTACATTACAAAAATTAACTAGGATTTGGATTATAATGTTGTTGTAACCCTAAAATGTTACTGCATGAGTAATCACCAAAACGGAGGTTGGGAATAATAGTATATCAACAAGTACAAGACTGGCATGCTCTGTGATGTAGATACACTGCTAGTGAACTACTAGTCAGCATAATCACTCTACTCTAGCCAAATTGTGTCCACATATTTAAGAGGATAGGAACATTTCATTCCTGTATATAGGTAGGTATACAACAAATGTGCAGTTAGTTTAAGACTGACTGATTTTGGTAACAATCATTTTAATACTTTTTCTATCTCTCTCTCTCATATATATATATATATATATATATATATATATATACTAGCAGTATAGCCTGGCGTTGCTCGGGTGTAATGAAAGCTTTAAAACTAATCCATGGTCCTGGAGCTCAGACTATGGACGTTGGCACTAAAGACTAAAAAGCAAAAGTTGTTTCCAGTTAAAGGGAAACCACAGACTGACAGAAAAATGAATGGATGTAAGTCAAATTTTGATTTCCTGGTATCGATATCAAATAAGCTTTTTTTGTCGTAAACTGAACTTTGAAGGCTAAACAAGCCCTCTGAGTAAATGGTATCATGGCTGAGACTAAGAACTACAATTATAGCTACTTAGAGCCAAACCCGAAGCAAAAACTAAAATAAAAGGGCTGAAAAAAATACAGATAGTACAACTGTGTAAATTTTCCAGAAAATTGGTTCAGCCATTTTGGAGTCTATAGGTAACAGATACACACACACAGACACACACACACACACAGACAAAGTTCCATTTATAAATAAGTTTCTATATATATATATATATATATATATATAGTGTAACGAGGCAGCAGATATTTTTCTAAACATATACTGTTAAATATAAGAGACAAGGAATGTCTTATGTTTAGTCATGAGTTGTTCTAATCAGAGTTCAATTAAACAACATTTCTTAAAAAAACAGTCATGTAGGTAATATCAGACAGATTTTAGTCAATACGATAATACTCACTCATACACAGAGTAAAAAGAACCTTCAGTTATTAGAGGGCATCTACATTAAATTAAAACAACCCACACTTAATAAAATCACGTTTAATTCTGGTCATAACACATTACATACCATGTAAATATATGGTTCTGTTATCATTTTGGGCTCTCGCATAGTGTGACGTCATAGAACCACATTACAAATTTACAAGCTTAGTTTGCTATTTGGTGACTGTTGTCATTGCTTAGCAAAGTTTTATGTCAACACAAGATAAAATCATCTTTGATGGTGGATGTTTTTATGTTACCGTCCCTGTAACCTCTCTGAAGATGGCTCATGTGAGCTGAAAACTTAACCAACTTAAAAAATTATTCAAATGTTGGAGAATTTTTGTCCTTATTTTCACCTAAAATTAAAGCCAAAATACGATGTTTAGAACGGCTCATGATTAAACATAATAGACATTTATTATCTCTTGCATTTAACAGAAAAGTTTAGAAAAAAAGTATATATATATATATATATATATATATATATATATATATATACACACACACACACATAAGGAAGTGAAAGAACAGACAAATTAAAAAACTACTGTTTATTGCATTTACTTCTATAAAAACTGCTCAGTATAGAGTAGAGCTTAATACTGTAATTTTGTTATTACAATGGTTTATGAAAGCTATACAAAAAATTTCATATTTCAGAACATTATTGTTCTTCTTCAGGTGATATTTTAACAACAAATATTTTAAATGATTTAAATGAATTCATAGTTATTCAAAAAGTTAAGGAGAAATGGTTGGAGGAAGTTAAATAAAATTATGGGTGTGTCTGTATTACTCAGTCAAAAGTGAGAATGAGGTTGAACTATGAAGTTGAACATTTAGGCCACATGAAGTAAACTGATGACACTTTATACAGGTTATATAAAGCAAATAAACCAATAAGGTCGGAAGACTCCGCAGTCTAATGAACCCATTGTAATGTCAAATCGGCCATCAGAATTATACTTTATCCATTGTTCTTGGTTTCGGATGAGGACAGACGTCTTAGGGGTCATTATATCACATTCATCCTTAGTTAATTCTGAATAATGTGTTGTCACAATCAAAAGTTAGCCATTATGTTGTTTCCAGTTGTTACTGAATGAAAGATCAAATATAATGTCCAAATGTAATCACGCCTATAGATACATTTTAGATTCATACAAACATGGATAAAAGGGTTTTAAAATCCTTAAGTAACTCCTGTTGATTGTTTTAAAATTCAAGTTTCGTGTTTGTAAAAATCCCTGTTGTATGTTTGAAAATCATTGGAAAATCAGTTATTTTAAAACACCTGAAGACACCGAAAGGCTGAAACCTCGGTTGCAGAAATAACTAATTTCTAAATAAAAAAAATATTAAAAAACTCTACAATATAAATGTATTAAGTACTTTTTAATACAACTGGATACTGGTCTAATCTAATTATGCGCAAAAACTAACTATATACACATTATATATACATAATATATTGGTAGAGTTTCATTAAAAATGAAAGTCTTTATGGTTAAGTTTTTTATATAATTTTTCATTTGATCCTATAATTTTTTTTTCAAAACAAATTATATATGAGGTTATGAATAAAAAAAGAAAAAACAACTTGAAGGTTAACACCAAAGGATCCTATTAATATTAAATATCAACACTGATCCAGTTAGCAGGCTCAATGTAATTAAATTTATTTCTTCTTCTTTTATGTGCCCCATCCCTTCAGGACGTAGGCGATCATAGTTCTCCACATCTCCCTATCCTTTGTGGCTCTTAGTATGTTTGCTCCTGTTACATCTCACAACCCCCGTTCCATCATCCACCTGATCAGGCCTGCGAATATGTTATCCGCTGCCTTCCTTTGTCTCTTTTTCCTTCTGTTTGGCCTGTCAGTATCAGGTTCTCCAAGCTCTCCTTCCTCATTGCATGTCCCAGGAACTTCAGTTGCCTCTTCCTGATGCTCAGTATTAATTTCCTTTTCGTTGACATTCTTTCCAACACCTCATCGTTGCTTGCATGCTCATATCTGCAGCATCCTTCTGTAGAACCACATTTAAACTGCTTCAAGTTTTGTCCTCATTTTTGATACAGAGCCAATATTTATTGCATATAAAATCTTCAAATTTTAAAAAAGCTAGATAGCCATTTCAAAGAGTAAATTTAACACCTATCTCATCAGCAAAACCAAAACATTATAGAAAAATATATTTATTTATAAATATATTGATATAATGATATATCTAAGGCGTTCGACAGAGTTTGGCATGCTGGCCTTCTATGTAAACTGCGGAGCTATGGTATAACTGGACATTTGTTTGAACTAATCCAGTCATTCCTCTCTAACCGCACAATGAAAGTGGTATTAAACGGACATGCCTCTCAGAACTACCATACAAATGCAGGTGTCCCCCAAGGCTCTATCTTAGGTCCTACACTCTTCCTGATATATATTAATGATCTCCCTGATTCCATAAGAACCCAAATAGGTTTGTACGCCGATGACACCACAGTTTACTCTCGCCTCCAACAAAAATCTGGTGTAGGCGTCAAAGCTAAACTTGCAGCCGAGATTGAAAAAGACCTCCAATCCATATTGGACTGGGGTAAGAAATGGCTAGTAAATTTTAATGCTTCTAAAACGAAGCTACTGTCAATTAACCATCATCGACAATCTCACCTACCTCCCATTAGCATGGACCAGGCTTGCCTCCCAGAGAGTAAAACACTACGCCTCCTTGGTCTCACAATTTCAGCGGACCTCAAATGGAATGACTATATCGAATCCATTGCTAAATCCGCTGCTATGAAAGTCGGTTCTCTGTGTAGGGCCCGGAAGTTTTTTCCGTCTAAATCTATCCTACACATTTACAAATCTACCATCCGCCCGTGCATTGAATACTGCTGCCATATCTGGTCGGGTGCCCCTGCTGTTCTCCTCGGGCTTCTCGATAAGGTTCAGAGGAGGGTCTGTAATGTGATAGATACCGACTTGGCAGACCGCCTGCAGTCTCTCTCCCACCGGCGAGACGTGGCTTCGCTGTGTCTCTTCTATAAATACTTTCACGGCTTCTGCTCCGATGAACTTAGATCACTGGTGCCCCCTAAATACGAATTTGCACGAGATACTAGATTAGCAACTAGATCCCACCCTTTTACAGTGAAATCGATAAAATGCAGCCGTAACTTCTACTCCAACAGTTTCTTTCCTCGCACTTCCCGACTGTGGAATTCTCTTCCAAACGATTGCTTCCCCGACGGCTACAATCTCCAGGAGTTTAAATGTAAGGTCAATAGACACCTCCTAACACACTAACCTGCTCCCATTCTATCAAACACTCTTCCCATCTGCCCGACACTCATCCTCGCTATCCTTACTCATCTATCACCTTTCTCCTGACATTCCCTATGTCTATCCACTCCTTCTCTTTACCTATGTCTATCCACTCCTTCTCTTTACCTATGTCTATCCACTCCTTCTCTTTACCTATGTCTATCCACTCCTTCTCTTTACCTATGTCTATCCACTCCTTCTCTTTACCTATGTCTATCCACTCCTTCTCTTTACCTATGTCTATCCACTCCTTCTCTTTACCTTCCCCTATGTAGCCCCATGCGCAATAGTGGCAGTGGAATGCCTTGCTTGGGGTGAGATGATTAAAAAAAAAAAAAAATATATTTTATTTGTACATAAAAAAATGGAAGTAAGGCTAGGGAAAAGGAAAAAATGGACAGATTATTGCTACTGGAACATGTGGATGACAATAACAAAAAACAGATATAATAAATTATATATAGTCATGTGAATTAATAAACATACATAAGGGTGTACAGACATACAGTATTATTATTCAGGTGTTAATAAAAGAGTGCTCAATGTAGTATAAACATAGCTATTTTCTCTCTCTCTCTCTCTCTATATATATATATATATGTGTGTGTGTACACACCTAAATCTAAACTTATATATAAATGGAACTTTGTGTATGTGTGTGTTCGTTACACATAGACTCCGAAACGGCTGAACCGATTTTCTTGAAAATTTACACAGTTGTACTATAAGCATCTGCAAGTGTTCTTAGCTAGTTTTTTTTTGTGAGGTTCCCCCGATAAATATCAAAAATCAATAATTGAAAAAATTGGGATATAGAAGGAGTGGTCCAATTTTGATCAAATTTGATACACTCATAGACAAAGACAAAAGAAACGATATTCAGAAGTTTCAAGGTTGCAATTCTTACAATAGTGCAGAAAATTGATTATATATATAAAAAAGCAAGATGTTTGTGCGTGTGTGTGTGTGTGTGTGTGTGTGTGTTTATCTGTCTGTATGTCCTTTACACAAATCCACAATTTTTATCCAATTCTCACCAAACTTCACACAAATGTTCTTTAGGCAGAGTCTGAGCTCCAGGACCATAGATTAGTTTTAAAGCTTTCATTACACCTAAGAAACACCGAGCTATACTGCTAGTGTGTATATATATATATATATATATATTGTAAGAAAGTTATGGAACACATAGGTTTTAAACCCATTCTTCATGCATTTACTTTTATAAAGAGTGCTCGATACAACGTAGAGCTTTATATTGTAATGGTTGTTACAATAGTTTATAAAAGCATAGTATCACTACACAAAAATTTTTGCATTTCAGAGCTACATTTGCTCCTCATCTGGTGATAAGTTGAAATGAAAAATAAATGATGAGAACCATTTATTTTTGGTAATATGATATGTAAGTGAATATGGTAGGAGTTTGTAGCCATAGTGATACAGCCTTGGGTTAGGAGAGAAGTGCAGAGTAGCTTAGTTTTGGACAGGTCACTTTTTAGTTTTGTCTGGGTAATTCTTACATTGGGATGTAAGGTTTTTTTAAAGAAAGGGTAGATACATTTTACTATCTATGAGTGGCTGGAATAAAAAAGTTGCTATTAATGATGTGTGAGTTTATTTTCTTTTCACATTCACTTACATATCATGTTACCAAAAATAAATGGTTCTCACCATTTATTTTTCATTTCAACTTATCACCAGATGAGGAGCAAATGTAGCTCCGAAATGCAAAAATTTTTGTGTAGTGATACCATGCTTTTATAAACCATTGTAACAACCATTACAATATATATATTTATATTAACACATATAATTAACAACACTCTTTCATCAAATTTTACCTTATTTCATACCACAAACTGTGATCTAATTTAAAATTTTATATAAGAAAGTGATTTCCTAAATTTTAGATAAAGGTTAAATATACAAAAATAGATTAATCATAAAAACTAAGTTTAAATACAAAAATATTGTATAGTCGTACAATTCAATAATAAAAATAGGTTTAAAAACAAAAAATGGTAATTACTTTTCCCCACTTCATCGCATCTACTCCTACTCCTACTCCTCCCCCCACCTGTATACATTTCCTTATTTTCCTCTTTTATTAAACTCAGAAGAAAACCAGCCATTAAGCTATAATTGACTATACCTTATCTTTTAATGTTAAATCTGTCTACAAGATTTTTGACAAGTTCATTAATCAACTATCCCCTACCTATTCCCTCTTTTCACTCAAAATTCTAACGGACAATTTACAAGACTTATTCCCTTATCCCTCACCCCACCTACATCTCACACACTATTCGCCAAATATAAGAAAAAGAATTTCTATTCCGTTTCACGCCACTTGATGAGGCATTGTCACTTTAATGTTGAAACAAAATGTACACTTTGTAGTAGATAATTTGTACATGTTCTAAACTATAATTTATAATAAATATTCACAGCTCTATATTGTATATCAAGCACTGTTTTAAATTAATGTTTTGAATATTGTAAATTTTTCTTTGTTCCTTATTCACTCGGATATATATATATATATATATATATTGTCCTACATCGATGACACAACATATATTTTTCATTTGAAAATGAGTTATTTCTGCAACCTAGGTTTCAACCTTTCGGTATCTTCAGATGATTTATAATAACTGATTTTCCATTTTTCAAACATACAAACATGAATTTTTATGAAGAAATTGATTTAGAAATTCTTGCAAAAATCAAATAATTGTCAGATTTTAATGAAACTGAGAAGTTTCACAAATTAAATTATCTTTTAAAATCCTTTTTTTTTTAAGTATGTTACCCTAAATATTTAATTTTTATGAAAGTTTTTAAAAATTATTTTTTGTGCGGCTTAATGTTTATATTAGTTCTAACCTGAAATCCTTAAAGAATCTAAATCAATCGCTTTTTGTAAAACAGGACCCCCACCCACTTCAGCACTTGTTACCAAAAGTCTGCTCTGAACTGATAAAAATATAAAAAATGCAATCAAACCAAAACATTCAATTAGAAAAGCTTTTGATTGATTTTATGAATAAAATATATTATGAACATTTTAGATACCACATTTCTTTAAAGGTAGGTGTATATATATATATATACACACACAAAATCTAAACGTGAGCTAAAACCTACTGCGTAGGTGAAACCGCGGTAGGTTTTGGCTCACGTTTAGATTTTTTGCATTTGTAGCTCTACTTTCTTACTTTCGTATCAAGCACTTTATTATTAAGGTTCATCTCGGGGGGTTTTCTTTCTAACGGGTACTCAACGTTTTGTGCTTGTACGCCGTTTGTTTCTTTTTTATCCCCAACCTTTGCCCTAAGAAGTGGTTCTCTTCTGGGTATTCAAGATGATTAAATTATAGTTAAGTTAGTGCCAGTTCTAGCAATGTAGTTTCTTATAATTGGTGTTAGTTTCACTGTGATTAATATTAATATTTATATATATATATATATATATATATATCCGAGTGAATACAGAACAAAGAAAGAATTCTTACAACGTTCAAAACATTAATTTAATTTGTTAACAACTCTCTCTCCAAAATTCCAATGGTCAGAGACTTATTCCCCTATCAGTAAACCCCACCAACACCCCAAACACAACTGACCAAATATAAGAAAAGAGGCTTTCCATTCCTTTACATACCGCCTGATGAGACATTGAAGTTTCAATGTCAAAACAAATGTACCTTTGTCGTGGATATATATAGAAAAATTATGTACATGTTCTAAAATATATATATATATATATATATATATAGTGTATCAAGGCAGCAGATAATTTTCTAAACATATACTGTTGAATATAACTGACACTGAATGTCTATTATGTTTAATCATGAGCCGTTCTAAACATTGTATTTTGGCTTTAATTTCAGGTGAAAATAAAGACAAAAATTGTCAAACATTTGGATAACTTTTTTATTATGCTGGTTCTAATTTTCACCTGAAGTTAAAGCTAAAATATGATGTTTAGAATGGCTCATGATTAAATATAATAGAAATTCATTGTCTGTATTTAACAGTATATGTTTAAATCCACTGCTTATGAATTTCCTATATAATGTTGTTTAGTGAGTGAAGCCTGAGGGTTTTAATCCTTCTTTGAACATTTCGGACTGGTATTAAAAACACACAGAGAACTTTAACAACTGATAGAAACCTTATTATTTGAAGACTACCAACAACAGAAACAAATAAAATGGATAGCACATGTAACTCAAAAGGAAAAGTAATGACATAATAAAGATTTTGGCATTCTACACTAATTCAAATAAAAAGTTTAGTAGGAAACTCCCATCAAAAATAAAAAGAGATAAAAGCTACTGAAATTGAAAAACCTATTTTTCTGAGGGATTGTTTTAAGAGAATTTTATAAATTTCCATTGAAAAAAGTACTGGTTGATCAATCAATGAATGCCAAATACTTCCTCATCAGGAAATGGTTAATATTATTATATAAATTGAAAATAATTGAGGGATTGTTAGTGGCCAGGAATCAATTCAAACATTGATGATATTGAATATTATATCTGTTATGATACTTTTAGAAAAAAACCCAAATATCAAATTTTTTTTTTAGAGTGAAAAAAGAAAAAAGAAATAGAATGAAAGTAATGAAAAAACAAGACAAAAGATCTGTAGAGTTTTAAAATGATATATAAATGTTTACATGCACAAAAGGGACGATGAGAAAAAAAGATTACACAAGCACTAAAAAAGAAAAAAAAATGGCTCCAACCTAAGAACAAAAAAAATGTTTACAACTATTCATTAAATTATTGTATACCCCGAACTCCAGTTCACCAATTAGAAATTCAATTTTTAGTGTTTTGGGGTCAAAATTGAACAAAATTTGATCTTGGAGGATCAATACATTTTAACATTCATTCCAGTCAGTCTTCTAAATCTTTTTAGATGAATTACAGAACAGTTTAAAATATTAAATTTATTTTTTTTAGAATTACCTAAAGGATAGGTAGGCTCATGCTGGCTGCTGTAGAATAGGAGTCAGCAAACTTCCTGCTCTTCCCTACTACTGAAATGGACTGTTCTTACATATAAAAATGGAAAGTAGCCACATTAGAGTAGGATTTGAGGTGTATTTGATTTACTCAAGTTTTTCCAATCTATATATGAGTATTTAATAAACTTCTTTGTTTCCTCTACCTCTTCTTTGGTTCCTTTGATACTCTCTCTATGGCCTTCCTAATTCTCGGCTATTTGGAACAAAGACGATATTACAACACTGGCAAAATTTCTTAACTGAGAAAAACTGAGTAAGGTAGAGCTTAGATTTTTCCCTTAATCTTTATCCGACCCAGATTTTTATAACCAGTAAGAAATGATTTTAGTTTCAAATTCCCTTAAGATTACTTGGATTGACCAGCAACTGTAAATCAAAAAGCACAACGGCTAAAACATGATAATAGCAACAAAAATAACAACTGACTGTCTTATTTTTATGTTTAGTGTCAAAAAATATTTTGGATTATAAGAATATGTTTTAAATTTTTTACTTTGCAAGTGAATAATAAAATAATCATTTTTGGGAAAAAAGAATTATTCTCCCACCTCCCCAGAAAAAAGTCTTACTTTTTAACTTATAACCGAGGGTAGGCGATGGATTATATAACAATTCCACAAGTATTTACATGTCAGTGAATATAACGAACATGACCTGGATTTGAACTCCAAACAAAGATATCAGTCCATATGTAATGGTGAGATTAACCGTTTCCATACAAGAAACACTGGGTATTCATTAACTGAAATGTCGATGCTAATATGGGTTGAGATTTATGAAATTCTTTTTCTTAAAACAGTTCTTCAGGAAAATAGGCTTGTCACGTTCACAAATTATTGTTCTTTCTAGTACTGATGGAGGTTTACTTCCAAACCTTTTGTTTAAAGTTGCATGGAAACTCTTAGTTTCATGTGATAACCATTTAACTTGTTGCTACTGTTGGAAATCTTCAAGTGATGTTTGTTTGTTGTTTTTTCACCCCAATCAAGACAGGACCGCCACTAGTGTGAAAGGGGGTATTGAAGAAAGAATAAAAGATGAAGGAGATTAAAGAAGACAGAAGATGGCAATTGATGTTGCATTTAAATTTTTGAAGATTGTAGTTATCAGGGAAGCAAATAAATGGAAAGGAATTCCACAGGTAGAAAGTGTGAGAAAAGAAACTGAGTAGAAAGAGAAGTCATATTTAACTATTTCGACAGTAACTTTAAAGAGATTGTCCTGCAGTCACTGACATACAGGAATACATATCATGTAACATTTTAGCACTTTTTTCTTATATATTATTTCATATCATCTCTTTTATGACGGAAACAATACTGGGTCCAACGCTGCTTGATCAAAGCTTCTGGTACAAATGACAAATGTTGCATGAAAATGTTGGCTTGTGATGAACATTAAGCTTCATATATTAGGTGATTTTCACTGCGACCACTAACTTCTTGAGCAACTATTAAATTTCAAAATCCGCAACAAATTTGGGGTGACAAACTTTTCAAATCATAAATCATTTTGTCAAGATCACTCAACCTCAGTTTCACAATCATTTCATAATGTTCTTCATTGTCTTTGTCTCTTTTGTCATCACCATCTGCAACAAAGACCTCTGTCGAAAACAAAAGGACCAGACCCAAAATATAAAATATATTTTATTTTCCTTTTTCATACTGACATCTTCACTGACATGCCATTAGTTAGGAGGTTGTTTAGTTAGACTTGTCAGCAACCCCCCCCCCCCCATCGGAGAGACCCAATTTTACTCAACAGTTCACTTCAATTCTCTAAAATCAAAACCACCATTAATGATTTTCTAACTGACAGCTTGATGTCACTCCCATGCCATTGACAGCTATCCTCTGGTACAAACCTTTGACCTTGCTAGACAAAATAAAAATTCAAATGCGAGAATGTTTTTGTCCCTTTTTGTGCACCTGGCTGACCTTTTTCAACAGAATATATTTCACTAAAATCACAAGTGCAAATACACTTCATTGTCAAAAATTTCGTGATACTCAAAAATATCTGCTAACAAATATTCAACACCTAGTTTCTTCAAAAATTTAAATGCAATGTAAATCGCAGTTTGAAGCTTATTCTTTTTTGCCCTTACTAATATTTTCTTTCGTGTTCAGTAACCCCTTGCATCTTAGTGGCTTTATTGCCTTGCTTGAAGTGAAAGAATTAAAAAGAAACTAAATCTAGTATGAGAGACACTGCTTGACTGAAGAACTGTTTATACCAGTACAAGTAATGCCTCAAAAATGTTACTAGTTACGAAACAACTGACTTTATTAAATTAAGTAACTTCAATGTACCTTTCTCTAATTTTGAAAAGTGTCATTATCATTCCAAGAGTCATTTAGCCGACACATTTCATTCAGTATTTCACTGTTTATCACAATGTCTCCACAGGTATATTCACATCTGCAGGCGATATGAACTATGTAAAGGCTATCAAGTGTGGAAACTGAAATCGATTAGCCTGGATCAAATTCTGGCCTAGTCTGTTGTCCTCCCTTTTACACAAATAACCTTATGAAAATCATGAACCCTTTTACCTGTAGCTATGAATTAAAAAGCAGGAGAGACTGGAGCTCCTTAGCCTTGAATGGTAGCCATTTCTAGAAAAGAACCAAATTCAAAACAACAGGTCACAAGAATTATCATTGATTTTTTCATATTATATATCGATGTTCACCTTCCTTTGGTGAACGCAGGTGAGTTATTTACAAGGACACATGGCCCAGCGGATTAAAGCATTGGTTGGATCCAATGACTTGACTCAAAGAGTTGTGAATTCAATACCTGGCTACAACAGAGATGAACAGAAATCTTAGAGTTGGGTTAAATGGACGTAACTAAAACATCCGGAAATGGCATGACTCATGGAACAAGAACAATCTTCTGTTTAAAATTCTAATCACCTGAAAAAGACAATAATATAAAATGACCAAAATGTTGTAAATATGGTAATAAAGATGAGGACAACAGCCCAAACAATTTAAATACTGTAAATAATTACAATACCTAATCTCAGAAATATAAACACATTTTCTCTTTTTTTTTTATGAGAATCTGTAGTGAACAAAACAAGATCTACATTTAAAATTCAAGCTCCAATCATTGATCTTTTTAGAAATAAAAATAAGATTCCAATTTATAAACTTTGCTTAACACACATGCAAAAGTGAATCCAAAACAAAACTCGTGAAATTTCACACCTGATGCAAAATGTTTTTCGGCCAATAGAAAACATCTAAAAACAAAATTCAAATCTTCAGTTATCAGAAACAAATTCTTTTACGGACATTTTCGCGAGTCGACACTAAGTTTATGGAAGTCCAATGGAAAGATCTGAATCACATCCAGGAGTGAATTCCCAAATTAACTTTTCAAACCCCACAAACGAAATAAAAGATGGGCCAAATTTGCCTGTTGCCAGAGAGAAGATGACGAGTGCAATTAACACATCCCTTGATAAATGTCAAGCGATTGTTAATATCTCTTTCTTTCTCACGTCCTTCCTCTTCATCGTTCATGCATGTCTGTTTTCTTATACTTGATAAACAAACGGAAACCCTTTAAGACTGAGTGATAACTTCAGAGACATTCCTACCCAACAATAACTCATACATACATTTATACATACATACACACAAGTTATTACTACGAACTCTTGATACCCTTAACGACTTACTACTGTTTGTCATGTACGTTTAACTTCTACCAATTCATGTTATTCTTTTCTATTAATAAATTTCTATATAAACATAAAAAGGGTATTTTTTTATTCTTCCACAAATCCATTTTCTGACAGTCAGTTAAATGCCATAAGTGACGCACGCTTTGGGCGATCATGTCTCGAAACAGACATGACTGACTGGGCAGAAGATTATCCTACAGCAGGTTGCCATTGCTTTCTGTGGTAGACTGGTTGCCAGCCAAGGCTATAGAATCTAATCTGTCCTATTATTTAACCCATAACTGGAGGGAAGAGACAAATTAATACCTTTCCCAAGGGTATTTGTACACAAGTGAATTCAAGGAATTCAACTACAGCTTTCTGATAATTCTGATAAAATCTTAAGTTGTAGGAATTGTCAGCTATGTTTGTGAATTGGCCTTGTACCAGACATGGCTGACCGTCCCTACAGCTACAGTGGTGACCCCTCCTACCACAAATCAAAGAACACATTTGATGAAATACTGTGATAAAAACGGAATTATGAGAATACTTGTCCCTCCAAACATTTAATAACTCAGCAACAATCTAATCATAACTGGTTTTCTTTTCATTTTTCTCAATCTCTCTTAGCTCTTGTTCCTCCTTCTCATTCCGCCTTCCCGCCATTCCTCCTTCATACATTCCGCCTCCCGCCATTCCTCCTTCATACATTCCGCCTCCCGCCATTCCTCCTATATACATTCCGCCTCCCGCCATGTTTTCCCCATTTCCTTCCTGATTATTATCATCATCATCAACATTATTATTAAATAATAAACAAAATGATTGACATACCACTTCCAATATTTTTCAACAATTTAGAGAAGAGAATGATTTACAAAAACTAAAAAACACTGACAATATTAAAAAATATTTTGATATCTTTCTATATTTCAGAGATGAGGTAGTATTTACACAATTTACATTATTTGGACTATTGCCCTCATCTTTGTTGCCATTTATATGATGTTTCGACCGTGTACACTCGTCTTCTTCAGGTGCTAGAAATTCCGAACCGAACTCTTTATTACAATCACTGGGGTATATCATCCTTTTAAAGTTGTGAGTTCAATACCAGGCTACAGCAGTGATGAACAATAACTTACATGGTTTGAGAGAGATAATTCATGACTACCAAAAGAGGCATTATGCAAGGAATGAGAATGATATACCCCAGTGATTGTAATAAAGGGTTCAGCTTGAAACTCCTAGCACCTGAAGAAGGCTGGAGTGTACAACAGCTGAAACATCGTACAAATGGCAATAAAGATGAGGACAATAGTCTGAATAATGTAGATACTGTAAATATTTTGTTGGTATTTCTCTCTTCTTCAAATTATATTTAAAAATATTTTTCAATTACAAAAATATATAAATCTTCAAAAAATTGGCCAAAAATTATAAGTCTTTCTACAAATGTTGCTTGTCTGTAATGGAAAAAAGGCTGTACTGGTAATGAATGCGTCAAAATGAACAAAACGCAACCAGCATGACGGCAAGAAACTTAAACATGCTTAATATGATGGTGAACTTGCTCATCTTTGAAATTTCTATTGGATGATTAGTTACTCAGAGGAATTAATTGAACAGTTTAGAATAAATCTTATAGAACTCTCTGTCATTTTGTTTATTCCCCTGGAAGAGGATGTTAGTAATTTGCATACTTAGTTACGTACACATTCTTTTTGTAGATTTATATATTTTTATACTTGATAATTTTTTTAAAAATATAACTTGAAGACTGTCAAACACTTTTTTCTTTTCTTTAATTGGGCTCTTCTCTTAATTGTTGATTATTATTATTATTATAAATATCATCAGGATTGCTATTGTTATTGGCATCATTATTATTGTTGTTATTGTTATCATTATTGTTTTTGTTATTATCTTTATTTTGTTGTTATTAATAATAATACTTAACTACCTGGTAGCCTAACAGATTTCAGCTCAGAATGACTCAGGAGAAAAGCAAACAAGCAGAATAAAAATATTGATAAAAATAATTTGAAACCATATTAAGAAATAATCAAACTGTTTTATACTTCATATCACATCCAATTTCCTTTTAATTTTGAATTCTTTTGATTAAAACATAAAAAAATATGATTAATCAGCAAGTGAAATCATTTCATATCAATTAATCTTCTATGTTCCACGTCAAGTTTAAAGTGATCATAATTCTCAACAAACTTTTTATCCTTTCTAAGTCTAAGCAATGTCTATTCCCTCACCATCACCGTCAGCCCAGTCAGCCTATGTTGTCATGGATATATCAATTAACACTTTCTCCTGAAAGCCAAAGCAAATATTTTTATAACCAACTCAGGTAAGTTTCAAAGTTTTAAATGAAAGAACCAAATTTCAGCCACTCTTAATCTTGACGTATCATTTTTAACTTTGACATGACAAGTTTATTCAGGTCGACTTAATTGTTTAAGTTCAAAACTTCAAAAACTAACAGGTTCTCAAAAGACAATCTACAGAGTTATTAAAAATAAAAAATTTTTTTTATTCTCTGATCAGTAATCAACATGGAGAAGAATTAAAGTAACTGCCTCTGATTAGATCTGAATTTACATCCAATATACTCATAAGTCTGTCTTGACACAATGTGTCTAAATCCAAAGGGAAGTGGCTTGATGGTAAAATCCCAAAGGAGATCCTATTAATATTGTTCAAAATGAATTATTAAAACAGATCCAGTCAGTGGGCTCAATGTAAATAAAATTATTTATTTACAGAGCCAATATGTATTTTTTTTTTTTTAACATATAAAAAATTTCAAAATTTATCAATGTATAATCATTTCTTCTTCTTCTATGTGCCTTGTCCTTTCAGGACGTAGGCGATCATGGCTCCCTATCCCTGATGGCTCTTAGCACGCCTTCTCCTATTACACCTCCAAACCCTGCTCTGCCATCCACTAGCTCAAGCCCATAAATCTAGAATATAAATGTATAAAAACTAGCATGGCCACAAAATGAGGGATCAGTTTATATATTGATTATAATATACAATTGATCTCCCATTTTATACCCACATTATAATTTCTTATAAACAGTTGGCATATATATTCTTCTTCTATGTGCCCTGTCCCTTTAGGACGTAGGTGATCATGGTTTTCCACTTCTCCCGATCCCTGATGGCTCTTAGCACACTTTCTTCTGTTACACCATGCAACCCTCGTTCCATCATCCACCTGATTAGGTCTTTCAAATATGTTATCTGCTGCTTTCCCCTGTCTCTTTTTCCCCTCTATCTGGCCTGTTAGTATCAGGTTCTCCAAGCCTTCCTTCCTCATTGCATGTCCCAGGAACTTCAGCTGTCTCTTCCTGATGCTCAGTATTAATTTTCTTTTTGTTTCAATCATTTCCAAAACCTCATCATTGCTCAAATGCTCAATCAAATTCACTTCATTGGAAAAATTCAAAAATTTGAGAGTGTGGAGGTGGGTGTAAATAAACCAGAAGTAAACTTGCAAAAAGAAAAAAAAGCACAGCAAATAGAAAAGGAAAAGAAGGGAGAAAAGAAGAAAGAAGAAAGCAATAAAGAGAGAAAAAATATGTTAAAATTACAGACAGAAAGAAACATGGGTCAGGGAGGAGATTTGCTACTGTCAGTGATCTTTAATATTATGGAACATAAGAAATTCGAAAGACTTTTGGATTGTATCTGACAAATCTAAAAACATTTACAAGTGCAAACCCTCACACTACATTAATCTCCTTAAAAATAAAATTATCAGCCATTACAAGTTAGATAAATCTAACTACACTATATCTGAAATCAACAGGGATACAGCCAGTTTAGCTAGTGATTTAACTATTGCTGATAAGATAGGAAATACCTCTACCAAGGACTCTTACATTTTATTTAAGGACCATAAATTTTCATATTAAATTACAAACTAGGTTAATTAATCTCACAAAAAGTGATTTAAGATTAGTCTCTAGGGAAATCATAAAAAGATTAACTGAGGAACTACAATCTGCTCGCCACACCAATCTCTGAAAGGACTAGACTGATACCATGAATTTGTTCACTAATATTAATGAAAAAGCTAAAACTTCTTTCCTCAAATTTGATATGGTAGATTTTTATTCCTCTGTTCCTAAGAAGCTCCTAGATTGTCGTATTAATTTTGCTAAAAATCATGTAGAGATCATCAATTGAGAAATTAAAATTATTTTAGCAGCTAGAAAATTGGTTCTCACTTTTTACCATTCTACCTTAACCAAAAGTCCCTACAATAGTTTTGATGTCCCTATGGGACATTTGATTGAACCCAAGTCTCTGATCTAGTAGATATTTATATGCGAGATACCTCAAGTAGAATTGTAGACCCTAAACAAACCGGACTATACTGTGCTGACAGCCTTATGTTCATCCCTAAATCAATGGGCCCTTAACTAACAAAATCTATAAGAAAATTATTAAAAAATAGTTCATTAGACTTCACTCTTAATCTTAATGATGGTTCCTACTAACCTTATCTCAAAGAAAATGACACCCCTAGTTGTATTAATGTCAATTTCAATCACCCTCACACTATAATAAAGTAAATACCCACCATTGTTAACACTAGAATTAAGCATTTATCTTCCAACCTCAAAATTTTCAATGAAAATAAAAAAATTATATAATAAGGCTCTCCAGGAAAAAAGCATCAAGAATAGATTAGTATATGAAAAACTAAATATAGAAAAAAGAAAGTAATATGGGTTAGACCTCCCTCACCATTCTGTCTTCTTCTATGTGCCCTGTCCCTTCAGGACGTAGGCGATCATGGCCCTCCACGTCTCCCTATCCCTTGTGGCCCTCAGCATGTTTGTTCCCGTTACTCCTGGTGACCCCCATTCCATCATCCACCCGACCAGGCCCTGCAAATATGTTATCCGCTGCCTTCCTCTGTCTCTCTTTCCCTCTACCTGGCCAGTCAGTATCAGGTTCTCCAAACTCTCCTTCCTCATTGCGTGTCCCAGGAACTTCAGATGTCTCTTCCTGATGCTCGGTATTAATTTCCTTTTGGTTGCCATTCTTTCCAACACCTCATCCTTGCTTGCATGTTCAGTCCACGATATCCGCAGCATCCTTCTGTAGAACCACATTTCCACTGCTTCCAGTTTTGTCCTCATTTTCGATGATATTGTCCAGCACTCACTACCGTATTGAAGAACTGACATCACATAGCAATCCAGCACTCTTTTCTTTGTTTCTAGTGAAATTTTCCTGTGTTAGTACTTTGCTCAGCTTCTGGAACGCGCCCTTTGCCATGCCAATTCGCCTTCTGATCTCTGTGTCGCACTTTCCATCTCCTGTTAGAACACTTCCTAGATATTTAAATTTTTGCACCTGATTTATTCTGGTGTCCCCCACCTGTATTTGGCATTTTGGGTTGCACCTTTTGCTGATGACCATGCATTCTGTTTTCTTGAAGTTTATTTGTAGTCCTTTTTTGTCACTCTCCATCGCTACCTTCTGTAGGAGGTCCTGCAGTTTCCTTTCCGTGTCTGCAATCAGCACTGTATCATCTGCATACCTTATGTTGTTCAAGTTGTGGCCTCCAATAGCAAATCCTGGCGTGTCGTCTAGGGTCCTCAAAATATTCTTGCTGTACAGGTTGAACAAATCCGGTGAAAAGACACATCCTTGTCTTACACCTCTTTCTATCTTTGTAAATCTACTGAGATCGTTAACTGTCCGTATGCAGGCCGTTTGCTGCCAGCAGAGATTCTTAATTACTCTGATTTCTTTCCTGAAAATGTCTAGGCTGCAAAGCATGTCCAATTCTTTGTGTCGTATCTTGTCGAATGCCTTCGCATAGTCAATGAAACATAGGTATAAGTCTTCATTTGTATTGCCCTTTCGGAGAGCATCCTAATCATGAATATGGCGTTCCTTGTTCCAGTGTTTTTAACGAACCTGCACTGTTCCTGCCCTATCTTTGACCTGATTCTGCTTCTCGCTCTATTCATTAGGATTCTGACAATCAGTTTTGTGATGTGACTCATTAAGCTGATAGTTCTGTGTAGTTCACACTCGTTTGCACCTGGTTTCTTTGGCAGTACTATAAATATCGACTTGCATAGGTCGTCTGGTATTATTCCACTGCTATAAATTTTGTTTATTATGTCAGTAATTTTTTCTATGCCATATTCTTCTAAGGCTATCAGCAGCTCTATCACTATGCTGTCTGGACCAGCTGCTTTGTTTCTGTTCATTTTGGCCATTGCAGCTTCCACTTCGGATTTTAGTATTTTTGGTCCATCCATCTCCTTGTGTATTCTCAGTTGTTCTCTCCTGTCGCAAAAAAGATCCTTTATATACTCTTCCCATTGTTGGAGTATTTCCTCTTTCTCCAATATGATTGTTCCATCCTTGGATTTTATGCATCCTGTTGAGGAGCAGGTTTTTTTTTGTCTTGTCAGTTCTCTTATCTCTTTATGCATCTCTGCTTTATTGGTCCTACTCATTCTCTCTACTTCTGCACATTTGTTGTTAAGCCATTCCTCTTTAGCTTCTCTGCATTTGTTTCTTATCTCCCTGTGAAGTTTCTTGTACTCTGCTCCATGTCTTGGCATTATTTTTTGTCTCCTTTGCATCATGTAGAGAATTTCTTTGGTCATCCACTCATTTTTTCTTCTGCGTCTGATTTCCTTTGGGGCTATGTTGTTCGCTGAGGTTACCATCGCTTACTTTAGTGAATACCATTTTGAGTGCCCTTTTCCAATTTGTTCTTCATATTTCTTCCTCACGCTGTCATTGTAGTCTTTCTGCAGGGTGAGGTCATTCACTAGCGTGTCGTATTGCAGCCTTGGTGATGTGCTGGGTTTCTTTAGTCTTCGGAGTTTCACCCTTAGATGGCAGATGACTGGGGCGTGGTCGCTTCCACAGTCAGCACCTGGATATGTTTTGCATTGGACCACTACGTTCCTGAATCTCTTGCTTATAGTTATGTAGTCTATTTGGTTCTTCGTGTCTCCTCCTGGGCTTCTCCATGTCCATAGTCGTCGTGGTGCTCTTGAAATCAAGCGTTAGTAATTACCTGGTCATTGGCTGAGCACCATTGGACCCATTTTTCTCCTCGTTCGTTGCGGTCCCCTAGTCCAAAGGGGCCGGTCATGTTTCCTTCCCTATCTTTACCTACTTTGGCATTCAAGTCTCCCATTATAATCCTAATTTCTTGGCTTTTGCATTGGGCCTTGGCACTGTCCAGTATTGAATAAAAAGTTTCTATTTCGTCCTCCGAACTTTGAGTTGTGGGCGCATACACTACTATAATAGCTATATTGAAGGGCCTTCCCCGGAGTTTAAGCAAAGCTGACAGTATCCAATAATGCATTCCTTTACTTCTTTGTTTAGAATTAAACCGACCCCTTTTTCATTGCTTTTGCCTCCTGCATAAATTATCCTGTGTGTGTCGCTGCTGATATCTCCATTATTAGGCCATTTGGTTTCGCATATGCCTAGGATGTTGATCTTCAGTCTGTCCATCTTCTGCATTCTGTAGACTATCTAAAATCAATATAGGGAAATATTTTCTACAATTAGTAAGCAAGCATTTCCATACCAAAAATCCACTACACAAAATCTAAACTTATTTATGAATGGAACTTTGTGTGTGTGTGTGTGTGTGTGTGTGTATCCGTTACCGATAGACTCCGAAACGGCTGAACTGATTTTCTTGAAAATTTACACAGTTGTACTATGAGTGTCTGTGAGTGTTCTTAGCTAGGTTTTGTGTCGAGGTAACCCCAATAAATATCGAAAATTGATAATTGAAAAAATCGGGTTATAGAAGGAGTGGTCCGATTTTAATCAAATTTCATACACTCATAGACAAAGACATAAGAAACGATATTCAGAAGTTTCAAGGTTACAATTCTTACAATAGTGCAGAAAATCGATAATATATATATTTATAAATAAAGGGCAAGATGTTTTTGTGTGTTTCTGTTTATCTGCCTGTATGTCTGTATTTTTTCATCCCTTTTATTTTAGGTTTTGCTTCAGGTTTGGCTCTAAGTAGGTATTATTGTAGTTCTTAGTCTCAGCCATGATACCATTTACTCAGAGGACTTATATAGCTTTCAAAATTCAGTTCACAACGAAAAATACTTATTTGATATCGATACCAGGAAATCAAAATTTGACTTATATCCATTCATTTTTCTTTCAGTCCACGGTTTTGCTTTAACTGGAAACAACTATTGCTTTTTAGTCTTTCGTGCCACTGTCCAAAGAGTCTGAGCTCCAGGACCATGGATTAGTTTTAAATCTTTCATTATACCCGAGCAATGCCGGGCTATACTGCTAGTCCTTAATAGAAATACTCTTAAAATTAGTTATTCCTGCAGACATTATATGGACAATATTATAAATTCCCACAATAGACAAAGAATTTAGATAGGACTGATGCTAAAACTGGTATTTTACCATCTTGCAATTGTAAGCCCATAAACAATTATCTGGTGGAATGCATATATAGGTCTACTCAGGTAATCTTCCAAGCTCATATCTCCCCCATGAATAAAAAGAATCATCAAGTTTACATTGAGATTTCGGTAGGTGAATTTAACATTATAACTCTCATAAGCACTCCTTTTCCAGCACTAATCTGAAATTACTGACGTACCTTTCCCAAAGATTTAGAGAAATCAAAGAAGAGAAATTCAACCCTACAGCAGTTGGAGACTAATAGGTTTGACCTGCAACCCAAATAACCTTTACTACAGATGCAATCTACGTTTAGTTAAAAAAGAAAAAAAAAAAATGAAAATAATAAAATATCCTAAGCAAAATCTGTTTTTAAACTTATGAAAGAAATTCATGGGCAAGTGTCATAAATTCCAAATTTTTTAATTTGGAATTTAGGTATTAACCTCCCTTAATATAATCCAAATTAAAATTTTCCATTTCGACATTTATTTTCTTTCCTTCTTATTTATTGGAGAACTTATTACAACAATCATATGTTAACCTCTTCTGACTCTTATCTAGTCTTATTGTTTGAGTCAGCGTCAGAATTTTCTTTAATTTTGCTAATCACTAATACCCTCCCCCTAATATGATTGGTTTATTTTCTCTTTTAACCCTTTTCTATTAAATAATTAAAATAATACTTCCCATTTATAATAGCCCCATTTCAATCTAGTTCCAGGTTTTCTTTATTCTGGATTATATATTTTACATAATTAACACCTTTAGTTTAGCAATAAATAAGTTATCATACCTTATTTGAATTTAATAATTTTAATTATTCTAAATTACCCTAGTTTAGGTGTTTTTGCCTCATATCAACAATATGACTTTAGATTAATTATATATATTTTCCATTTTTAAATGAGTTATTTCACTACCTAGGTTTCTACCATGAGTGAATCGCCTGAAGACACCACTCATGGTAGAAATCTGGGTAGCGAAATAACTTGTTTAAAAATGGAAAATATTCCAAAGTTCTACAATATAATTGTATCAAACACTTTAATATAAATATGTACTGGTCTAACCCTATTATGACCAAAAACTAAGTATTAAACAATCTATATATATATATATATATATATATATATATATATATATATACAAAAAAAATATTTATATATTATAAATAAATTTCTAATATTTCTCCAATTACGCACTTATTTACATCAGAAGTAATACTGAGGTGTTGATGCCTGCTTTAATTTATTTCTAATTTATTTTACTTTATCTAAATTTTAATTTTTCCTTTATTAGTTATTTTTCTTTTCTTTAGGTATATTCTTTACTTATTAATATAAGTAAATCGTATCTAATATAATTCATTTTATGTCTTTCCTTTTTATTCCTGAAGTAAATTATTTTTATCTCAACAATAGTCAGGCCCTGTTTTAGTTTGAAACAGTTAAAAAATTTGAAAAAAAATTTGACAAAGCCAAGCAAAGCTCCCTATACTTCATTTTTATCTTTTCCAATGTATCCATCCCCAACCTCTGGTCTGCGTTCCCTTTCATCAGCAAATCTAACATACTTTTTTTCCCTTGTCTTTTTTCCTGCTTCCCTTCCTTTTTTGCTGTGTTTTTTTTTTCTTTTTGCACACTTATTTTCCAGTTTCATTACAAACACACAAATTTTTGACTGTTCCATAATATTTAAGATCACCGACAATAGTAAATTTCTTCCCCAGCTATCTAACCAGTATTTCCTCCCCTCTGCAATTTTAACACTTCCCCCTCTTTTCTTTCTTCCTCCTTTCATTTTGCTTTCTATTCACTTGTTTTTTCCTTTAGCAAACTTACTTCCAGTTTCTTTACCTTTACACACACAAATTTTTAAATTTTTCCATAATATCAAAGATTGCTGATGAAGCAAATTCAATTTGCTGAAATGATCATACAATCATAAATTTTGAATTATATATATATTATGGACTCTCCCATCGATTTTGAGGCATGAGTGTCTAACTTAGACTGCCACACAGAGAATTGTTTAGAGTGGTGAAGGCTTGTATAGCACCATCCACACTTTTTAAAACTGCTGACAACAAACACGCAGTGCAGAAGTTCACCACAGATCGTATGAACAGCAAACCTCAGTTATTTAACCCATAACTGGAGGGAAGAGATGTATTAATACCTTTCCCAAGGGTACCAGTGTGTAAGCGAATGCAGAGCATTTGACTGGAATTGGAACTTAGCTCACTGATTTCCTTTTCCAAGCTGACATCCACCGCACCACAACACACATCCGTCAATAAATGCTTACAGCACCTGGTATTCCCAAGCGGTCACCCATCTAAGTACTGATCAGACTCGATGTTGCTTAACTTCAGTGATTGAGCGGGAACCGGTGTATTCAAAGTGACATGACCATAATATTGAGCTCTCTGGAGAAGAAAATTTAAAAAAAAAAAACAGTTTCCACTTCGGTTATAATGCGTGACTCTTCAGAAATGAATTGAATTCTCTCGGTGACTGGCGTCTGTATACACTGCTCATATACAAGACATTAAAATTTCCCTTCTCAGATGCCATGCGCCGATGGATTAGAGAGTAGAGACTCCGACTGACACCAAATCGGTTGAGTTTCGATCCCGGCCAGAAGCAAATGGATATGTCTAGCCACACTGATGAGCTGTGATACAGCGAAACAGGCTTGTATGTGGATGACTAATATATATATATATATATATATATATAGCTTCCTCTGCTCTAAGACATGCTGTTTTGATTTCTGTCATAAGTGCCAATATTGTTTTTTTTGTTTACTAAAATTTCCTAATCATTCAGGTCAGTAGATTAAAATAAATATACAGTTTAATAAATAAACAGAAAGCCTACTCAAATACGTGTATTCACTAGAAAGTAACATTTAAAGGACTAAATACACACACACACACACGTGCACATATACAGTATAGATATATATATATATATATACTCTCAGGCTGCATAGGAGCCTTTAGCTTTGGATAGAAACTTGTCTAAGAGAAAGAAATCTCTGAAATAAAAATCTCAACACCTACTCTGTAGAAAATAAGATAGGTTAAACTCTCTAACCTTGGTAGGTAATTTTCCAAGAGATGATGTCTCGATAAAAACACTGGTTGGTGTTAGTAAGAGCATACAGCTGTAAAACTCACTCCAATATTTCATGATGGTTCAATTATCAAGAAAACTCTGTCCAACCCATGCTAGCAGGGAAACAGACGTTAAACAATGATAACACACAATGTATGTACACACAGTGTATATATATATATGTGCACACAGATGAACACAGGATAAACAAATCAGACTAATAGAGTATAAGGAAATAACTAAATGACAAAATAAAAAAATGAATGTCCTACAAACACATTTTGTACCTAGAAGGAACTAATAATGGTTTTAGTGATGAATGCAAACATAACATATTTTGGAAGGGATTTCTTTTCTCCGACATTATTACTAAAACCTTTATTTTACATGGATACACATGTTTTGAGTTGCTATCCCCAGTTTTTGTTTTTTTCTTAGACAGTAAACTTAATAACAACTGGCCTAGATTAAGAAGTCTGACTACAGAAAAATTCTACCTCTGAGAGGAACTGAACCTGCATCCCTGTTTTCCATTAGGGAAATCCCTTTCTTAGCCAAAGCCTGACACTAACAGCTGAGTCATCTATCAAACTGGCTGCCATAGCCAAATTGATAGCAGCATTTAAGTGAGTAAAAAGACAAAATACATTTAATAAAACCTAATAATTTCTGTGGATTGTCCTCTCCTTTTAAGCAAGTTATTCCCTGAAAAGTCAGTTATGTGTAGAGAATTTCAATTTTGTTACACATCAGAACACCTCCTCATGAAAATACTTTGAGGGCAATCCTAAAATATGCATCTTTTAAATATTCAGGAATTTTCTCAATAGAAATTAACTGAATGGTTATATTTGTTGGCAGACATTTGTTAGATAAATGTGCTTACAATAAGATTGCTTGTCAAAAGCAAGGTTTTTCCCTTGACGCCACTATTATTTTAACTACCTTCACTATTCAGTATTTTTTTTTTTTTAAGAAGAGATGATTAGATCAGAATAAAATGTAAACATTATTCAAGGGAATTTGTATATCTTCTTTTCTCTTGAGAATTGACAACAAAAATAAACACGATTAGATTTGTTTACACTATATCATTTATTAAAATTATTAGCAAAACATTGGCTAATTGTCAATTAATTCAAATGGTAAATAATAAGGATTTCCTTATAGTTGAATCACATCTTTTAGTTTAGTAAATATTTATAAATTTATGAATAAAATTTTTTTTTTCAATTTTAATTCTTTATGAATTGGTAAATGATAAATATTGCATTGCTTCAGTTTTAATTGTATTAATTTTTAGAATGTTGTAAATATAAAACTGTTCTTGTAAAACAATCTAATAGCGTTTAATATTTTGTTGTTAATTCACAAAAATGAAAAAAAAATATATAAATTCACTTTCATCAAATGTTTAGGTTTAATTCCAATTTTAATCATTGCTTTTTAAAACAATAAACATTGAGGAGTGAAGCTAGTTAAAAAAAAAGGAGCATCATGGGGGAGAGAACTCCTTTTGAAACTACGTGTTATTTAAATATAACACAAAGTATTTGAAAAGAATTTTAGTATTAAGTTAGCTATTACAAAGTTGACATTTACATTCTTCAAACTATTGTCCTCATCTTTATTGCCATGTTTACAACGTTTCGGCTATTGTACGCTCTAGCCTTCTTCAGGTGCTGAGAATTTTGATTTACAAAATTGATATTTCAAGTCAGTTCTCAAAACTGATCTCTGGCAGTCAACATAGTAAGTGTTTTGTTTAACAGCATATCAATACCTCTGTGGGTCATTTAATATTGAAATTTAATTTTCTTGGGAGCTTTGAAGTTATAAAAACATTATATATGTTATTCTGTTTTCGCACATGGTAGATAACACTCAACTTTTATACATGTTTGGATAAACATAATTGTTAGAGGCAGTGATGTGTGTGCTATATTGTTTGATTTCTTTAAAAAATTGTTCAATATTATATTGATTAGTGAAGAAGTTCTTTCATGTTGGCTGTTTGGTGATTTTGTTTAGTGCCAAACCTAAATATTTTGAATAGAATTTAATGGATTCAACTTTGAATCCAATTTCATATTTTCAACTAGAATTTAATGGATTCAACTAATATTTTGAATACAATTTCATATCTTCAACTACAGAGAAAAAAAAAGGTATTGCTGGTAAGTTTACTATAAAATGCCTTGATACTTTGCTATAAACATACATTGTTGGTAATTTTATGATAAAAATGCATTTTTATATGGCTTTGTTTTGAGGTTCGATATTTGCCCATAGCTGAGAACCTAACAGGTGCTACTACCCCAGGTCAGGATGGATCTGAGAAGAACAGCAATTAAGAGGTGGTTCCACACTTCTCTAAATCTCCTAATCAGAGGCATAGTGCCAGATATAGTTTATCATCATACCCAGGACGATGTGATAAGAGTAGCTTACTCACTATTTACCTTTGTTCCTCTTACCTTCAATATGCTCTGTAAATGTTCACATTCTCCATACCTTCTTTCCTCAATGTGCATTGCAGAAATTTCAAGTCACTTCATGATTGCATATCCGTGTTTTTTTTTTAGTTTCTATTTTCTTTATGGTCCTGGGTATGACGGTAAACTGCATCTGGCAGCAAGGCCTCTGATTGGGAGGTTGTGACGAGCATAGAACCACCTCTTAATTGCTGTTGTTCCCAGATCCACCCTGACCCGGAGTGGTAGCATCTGTTAGGGTCCCAGCTATGGGCAAATAGTTAACCACCCTGCCAAACTGGGGTCAAAACACTATGAAAGCATATACTTTTATACAAATCTATACATAAAAATTGGCTTTTATAGAAAAATATTCATTTTTTGAAGGAAAAATATTACCAACAATACATTTTTGGAAAAAAAAATTATTACCACAACACATTTTTGAAAGAAAAAATTATTCTCAGCAAAACATTTTTTAATACAAAACTAGAAGACATTTTCAGTTTTCTAAAATAAAAAAGAGTAAAAACAAAAAATTTTCATTAAAATCTGACTAAATCAACCTTCTCACTATAACTGAACATTAAAAAAAGAAATCCTTAAGACTCCACCTTTTTGGCATTAAATAACCCACAGAGGTTGATGTACTGTTAAACAAAACTCAATTTTCTTTAAAACTTACTCATTGCTTAAATTATTTACATGGTATGCTCAAAATTTTTCAGTAAATCAACATTTGTTCTGTTGCTTCAAGTCTCTTCTTCACATTGGACAATCAATGTCCTCACAGATGAGCAAAAGGTTATTACATATAAAATATGTGTTTTGGTACATATAAAATATGTATTTATTAAAAAGAATTAAATATCAAAAACCCTCAATATTTGAATGGAAGAGTCCAGCTAAAAATTCCAGTCACCTGAAAATGGCAACAAAGATGAGGAAAACAGTTCGAACAATGTAAATAATCAAAAACCTTTTTTTAACTGACTAAGTATTAAAGATAAAATACTATATTTACCATAATCCTTTGTGTATAGATAACTAGGGAGTCTAAGACAGTTAAAAATGTAGAGCAATTCCAGGGAGAAAATGATCGTAGATAAAATGCATCCGATTTTAGAGTAAAAAAACTGAGTAAAACTTGTGAAAAAGGAAGAGAAAGAAATGAAAATAAGACTTTTGTGATTAGTAAGCATTATGAAAATATCAAAGTCATTAACCATTTGCAAAACTTGCTAAAAGGTGTTTATTGTGAAACAATCATTAATTGCCTGTTAACAAAAAATTGTATTTGACGATTGTGATTTTTAAATAATGATTCATTTTGTACTTTTTTTATCATAAATTAAATAGTATTTTTACCTTTGAATGACTTCCAAATTCAAGTAGGTGTCTAGACTCAACAAAATCTGGAAAAGTATAGAATTGAAAGGGAAATTGAAGAAACATGATGAAAAATTTATTTTCCTTTGTTGAAAAATGTCATTAAATAGATTTATTTATTTACCAGAGCAATAATCATGAATTTGATCTGCGTTTGTCCATTTTGAATCCTGGAAAAAATGGGACCTATTTCTAAACTAAAAGGACAAGATGCACACTTTTGAATGTGGTTTTGGATGAAAAAAAACAAACAAAAAAAAAACTTGTGTCTTATAGTAATTAGAATTACAGTAATTCTTCAATAGTTTATTAACAAAGAAAAATGGAAGCAAATGTGAGAGCCTCAAAAAAAATTTATTTGGATCAAAATACTGAATATGACAATGGATCAGAAAGTCATTCAAAACTAACATTATAAAATCAATTCTTGAATCAGAAAGTTTCTCATTTGAAACAGAATTTATAAGAATAAAATACATTATTTATCTCTACTTCTGAGATGAGGCAGTGTTTACATTATTTACATTGTTTAGGCTGTTGTCCTCATCTTTATTACTATGTTTATGATGTTTCGGCCATTGTATGCCCCAGCCTTCTTCAGGTGCTAAGAATTTCAAACCAAACCCTTTATTTTGATCACTGGGATACATCTTTCTCATTCCATGTGCAATGCTACTTCCATCTGTCATGTAGTTATCTCTCATTTACACCACTGCTATAGCCATGTATTGAACTCACAACTCTTTGGGTCAAGTCAGTGGATCTAACCAACACTTTTATTAACTGGGTCATATGCCCTTGAGGACACATGGAATGAGAATGATATATCCCAATGATCAAAATAAAGGGTTCAGTTTGAAATTTCTAGCACCTGAAGATGGCCAGAGTGTACAAAAACCAAAATGTTGTAAACATGACAAAGATGAGGACAACAGTCCGTACAATGTAAATGAAATATATTTTAAACTTTTTCAGGCCCACAAACTAATCGAAATGAAAAAAATATTTTTGCATCAAAGTTCTGACGGGTTAAGCATCTTATGATTGAATATGGTTGCAAGGTAGCAGAGATTTTAACTTTTCCTTTTAAAAAAAAAAAATAATAATAATTTACCTAAGACAACAACCAAGAGCAACTCTAGGTCAAGGGTCACTGTGTGGATTTATATTCGCATGAAAGAAAATATGTGTTAGAAGTTCAGAGTTGAAGTAGACTTTAGAAAGAACTGAAAATTTAATCCTAAATAGAAAACAAGAGATAAACCTCTACTTCTGTTCAAAAGACTGGTGCGGAATTTACTTGGAACGTCTTAGCCTATGAGGAGAATCCAGCCAATAGATTTAAGCCCATGGCACCTGGTCACTTATCTAATTATTAATCTGTATCAACACTACTTAATTTTGGTGATCATTCAAAAACTGATGTATTCAAAGTGACCAGGATGTTAGTATTCATGCATTTTTAAATTGTAAATTTATTTTGTGTTTGTGTGTATTTTCATGTTATTAATTACAAATTACTGAAGTATTTATTCAACACGTAATTTCTGCAAGTTTTGGGGCGTGAACAGTCAGTAAAGTGCCATACGTGATACACACTTTGGGCGATCATGACTGACTGGGCAGAAGATTATCCTGCAGTAGGTTGCCATTGCTTTCTGTGGTAGACTGGTTGCCAGCAAAGACTATAGAACCCAATCTGTCCTATTATTTAACCCATAACTGGAGGGAAGAGACGGATTAATACCTTTCCCAAGGGTATTTCTGCATAAGTAAATGCAAGGAATTCAATTGGAATTCGAACTCAGCTCCCCGATTTGTTATTATTTGTTACTAATAATGGAAATTCAATTTTTAGTCTTCAAAAATTATTCAAAATTGTTTTGTCAGTTGATTATTTAAAACCTTTTGCCAAAAATAAAATGATTGACTTCAATAAGAAATTAACTTTTTGATAGCAAACAATAAAATAGTCTACCAGTAGAGACATTATCATTTGATTGATAAAAATACTAAGGAAAAGATATTGAGATATTAACTGGTGCATTCTTTTAGTTGGTCTGCTGACAACTTGCTAGTCAGCTTTGGCATCAGCCTAGCAACAGGATTATCAAAAATGGCTTCTTGAATAGATTTCTTTGCTGGCAGTAAAAGACCAAATGTATTATTTGGCAATTGTCCAAGCATTTAAGATTAAAAAAAAAAAGACAAAAAAGAGAGTTTTCCTATTGTTGTTCAATATTAGTTTTCTTGGCTTGTCTCCTCAAACTTAAGGCTGGCTATCTAATATAAATAAATTGTTGGGAGGGGGGGGGGTTTACATCATAATATTATTTCCTCAGTAGGAGAGGATTAAATGACAGAATATTAATACAAAGGCATGGTATATATATATATATATATATATATATATATATATATATTGTCATCCACAGACAGATCTGTTTCACTGCACCACACACAGCTCATCAGTACGGTTCGACTCCAATTGCTTTTTAACCCAGGATCGAAACCCAACCGAATTGGTGTCAGCTGGCGATTCAGCCTCTGGGCTATGGGCGTTCGGTGGAAGAAGGCAGACCTTTTCGCGCGTACATTATCATTATACGTGCCCAATAGCCAGAGTGCTCTAATTCATTTTTACTGAATGAGCGATATATATAGTGTATCAAGGCAGCAGATAATTTTCTAAACATATACTGTTAAATCTAACAGACAATGAATGTCTATTATGTTTAATCATGAGCCATTCTAAACATCATATTTTGGCTTTAATTTCAGGTGAAAATAAAGACAAAAATTCTCCAACATTTGGATAATTTTTTATAAATTAGTTCTAAGCTTTCGGCTCACATGAGCCATCTTCAGAGAGGTTACAAGAACGCTAGCATAAAAACATTCACCATCAAAGACGATTTTATCTTGTGTTGACATAAAACTTTGCTAAGTAATGATAACAGTTACCAAACAGCAAACGCAGTTCGTAAATTTGTAATGTGGTTCTATGACGTCACACCGTGTGAGAGCTTGAAATGTTAACAGAAGCATATATTTATATATATATGTGTTATGACCAGATTTAAACATGATTTTATTAAGTGTGGGTTGCTTTGATTTAATGTAGATGGCCTCCAATATCTGAATATATAGATATATACACTAGTGTAGGTTGATTTTTCACTTTTTTTAAAATATTAAAAAATCTCACTTACCGAAAGTTGTGTATGGACCTATTAAGTACTGATACAAAATATTAGATCAAATACTTCAATGGTTTTTTTGAGCGTTTGGCATCAAAGATCGCAGACAAAAATATACTGAAAATTCCTCGTTTTCGCAAGATTTGGCTTGAATATTAGTGAGAAAACCAAATAATTTTAGTATTTAAATCAAGGAATGTCATTTTATTTTATAAAAATGATATTAATTAAAGAAATGATGACTAATCTTCAAATTGAAAAATAAAATACAATATATTTTAAAAAGAACACACATCGTTTCTCTTTTTGTTTAAAATATACTTTTCTCTTGTCTATAACATCCTCATTATATATGTGAGTATATATACACACACACACACAGAGGCTGCAATGCGTAAATTAAACAAAAATAAAAATAACCCTGGCATCTTATTTTAAGAGAGATATTTTCTAAAATTACACAAAAATATCTCGAAATACTAAAGAGTAAATTTATTCAATATAATCTCCATTGTCTTTAATCACAGCCTCCAGACTTCTTTGGAATCTCCTGCAAGTCTTCTGAACAGTCTCCTGGTTTAAGGTTGTGAATGCTGCCATAATCCTTGCCTTCAGTTCATCTATGATGTTACAAGTTTTGTTGGTCTCTCTCTCAATTGTACCCAACACACAATATCTGTTAACCATCACAGACAATCGCTCCTATCTCACATTAGCATAAATCAGACCAGTCTCCCTGAGAGCAAAACACTGCACCTCCTTGGCCTAATTCTCTCAGCAGACCTCAAGTGGAATGACTACATCGAATCCATAGCTAAATCTGCTGCTAGGAAGGTAAGTTCACTTTATAGAGCCAGGAAGTTTTTTCCGTCTGAATCCGTCTTGTACATATATAAATCTACCATCTACCCAGGTATTGAATACTGCTTCCACATCTGGTCAGGTGCTCCTGCTATTCACCTCAGGGTTCTTGACAAAATCCAACAGAGAATCTGTAATGTGATCGATCCCAACTTCGTAGCTCAGCTGCAGTCACTTTCTCACCGGCATGGTGTAGCTTTCCTGTGTCTCTTCTACAAATATTTTCATGGCTTCTGCTCTGATGAACTTAGCTCACTGGTGCCTCCTCTGCATGAATTTAATCGAGCTACTATACTAGCAACTAGGTTCCACCCTTTTTTAGTGAAACCAATAAAATGTAACCGCAACTTCTACACTATCAACTTCTTTTCTCACACTTCCCACCGTAGAATTCCCTTCCATTTACTTGCTTCCCCGACAGCTACAATCTCCAAGAATTTAAATGTAAGGTCAATAGTCATTGCCTATCTGATTCGCATCCTTTCTCTCATGTTCTTTTCTCCATCAACTCTATTCTCATGCAGCTCTCTTCACACCATTATCCTCATCCTTTTACTCACTTCTTGACACCCCCTATAACTTGTCTCTCTTTCTCATCACTTTCCTCCTATGTAACTCCTTGCACACCAGTGGCAGTAAAACTGGCCTTGATTAGGGTGAAATGATTTAAAAAAAAAAAAAAAGAGAAAGAGAGAGAGAAAAAAAGAAAAGAGGATTACCATCGAAGGGACTAGGTGGCCAGAAGTATCGGGTGATGTGGCTGCAGAAATTGTCTTTTAAATTCAAAGTTTTGGGGTTACTTTAAACTCAGTATAAATTAAAAACTTACAATCACAAATTTTTTTTTCAGTTATTTAAAATTTTGAATTTTTAACCGTTTCCTTCTCATCTAGACACAATTGTTGTTCAAATATCAGAAAAGGAAAAATTTTCAATCCTGGGATAATCCTGATTCTAAAAATAAATAACATACCGATGTAGAGCAGGTCTGACCCAAGTTAGAGGGTATTCAGATACACTGCTGGACAGACAGAATTTGTCATTTATTTGTTTATATAGAAGACTAGCAGTATAGCCCAGTGTTGCTCGAGTGCAATGAAAGCTTTAAAACTAATCCATGTTCCTGGAGCTCAGACTTTTTGGACATTGGCACGAAAGACTAAAAAGCAATAGTTATTTCCAGTTAAAGCAAAACCGTAGACTGAAAGAAAAATGAATGGATTAAGTCAAATTTTGACTTCCTGGTATCGATATCAAATAAGTTTTTTTCATCATAAACTGAATTTTGAAGGCTAAGTAAGTCCTCTGAGTAAATGGTATCATAGCTGAGACTAAGAACTACAATTATACCTACTTAGAGCCAAAAACGAAAATAAAAGGGCTGAAAAACTGATTTTGATCAGACCCGGTAGGATATCAGGGTATCGATTTCCAATATCGGAGTCAAATAAGTCATCCAAAGATAGAACTGCAACCTTAAAACTTCTAAATATCGTTTCTTATGTCTTTGTCTATGAGTGTATCAAATTTGATTAAAATCTGACCACTCCTTCTATAACCCGATTTTTTCGATTATCGATTTTCGATATTTATCGGAGGTACCTCAACACAAAACCTAGCTAAGAACACTCACAGACACTTATAGTACAACTGTGTAAATTTTCAAGAAAATTGGTTCCGCCGTTTCGGAGTCTATAGGTAACAGACACACACACACAAAGTTCCATTTATAAGTTTAGATTAGATATATGTCTGAAAGTTCCTAGCAAATAAAGAGCAAAATACTGAATATGGAATGAAGTTTAATAAAGTGTGTTCAAAACCTTTGATTTGCTTAAATTTCCTATCACAATAAATTAGTGCATAAACAAAAAAAAAACAAAAAACAACCCTTATTTTTTCTTTTATATAGAATGAATAATCCCATTCCCAAGATGCCTGTCTAATAGGGCAGCTAGCTAATCCCCATTGCAGACGCCTACTCAGACACATTTGTGTTTGTTCAACATCCACAGAGCTTACCTTAAAGTTTCTGGGAGAGAGTGCGTTATCTAGCATGAATGACAGTCGGAAGAAGCCCAGGATGTTCAAACCCTCGGTCATGATAACTTGTAACTTCATGCTAGCACAACCATCGACGACTCCCAAAGGATCTGTCTACCCAATTTCACTCACAAGGATTGGGTTAACCCATGGTATGTTTTTCAGGTACTTTCCAAAGGTGCTGGGATTGCCTCCTCCAGACTGATAACATCAAGAAGTTACCTTCCTGACAAATCGACAATTTATCGACCCAACTGAGATTTGAACCCAAGCCTTATAATCACAAAGCAAATGTTCTAACCCCTCGGCCATGTGTGTATAAAATACCGCAAGAATTTATTATGTTCAACACAATTTTAGATTCATCGACAAATTTGAAATCATTTTCTTCTCAAAAGAACATTTTAAAATTTATGCATCCAATACTTTTGCATGTGTACATGTGAATGGAAATTCATTTCACAAACCAATCAACGAAATTTTAATAAGCCGATTTGTTTGGAAAAATACTGACAAAATCCAACTTTGTGGTTCAATCATATTTTTTTTTACTCTATTTACATAGTTTCCTTCAGCTTTATTGTCATATTCACAGTGTTTCGACCATTCTTCATCAGGTAATTGGAATTTCAAACCAAACCCTTTATTTCAATCACTGGGATATATTGTTCTCATTCCATGAGCCATGCCACTTCCAGATGTCTTAGTTATCTCTCGTGTTTAACTCAACTCTAAGTTATTTGTTCACGACTATTCTTTGGGTCAAGACATTGGATCTAACCAACACTTATCCTCTGGGCCATGTGTCCTTGATGACTCACCTAAAGAAGAATGGTCGAAACGTCATGAATATGGCAATAAAGATGAGGACAACAGACCAAACAATGTAAATATTACCTCATCTCACATGTTCAGACAAATAATTTAATATGTTTTCATGGTAGACAATATTTTTTTTAAGAAAATTTTTTTCCCCTTTTTCACAGCAAAGAATAATTTTTTAGGATTTCTTGCTCTTGAACATGAAAATTTTAAGTCATGCATAAATATTTATTTTTGGAACCAAATTCCAACTTTTTGAAGTGTTTGTGATTTGTTTATGGTTCTGGCAAACTGGATTCAAAAACTTAAAGAAAAGATAAAAACAATATTGTACTTTTATTAAATTAAAATGTTATTTTAATCATTGAATTGTTTTTAAAATAAGAGTATTTTGTATGTTATGCAATAAAAATTTTAATTTTTCAAAATAAATTAATAAAAATTTGTTGTACTAAGCTACACACCCTCGTAAAACCAACAGTATTTTGTACCCACTTGTTTGAACATCTCCCTAAAATTTGGTTTTGATCAGTTTTTATATAATTTATAAATTTTATATATAGATGATCTCTTAGGTGATCCGGTATAAAACTTACTGGTGTACGTAATACAACAGTTCATTTAGTTTTTAACTCAGAGATAAATAAATAGCAATTTTCTAACTACTTGTAAAATATGAAAAACATGAATAGCATTTTCAGAGTCACTATCTGAAATAATTACAATGAATAAATGTTTTGATATTTGTTTTTAATTTCTGTATTTACAAGGTTTATATAAACAGCTAGTATAGATACCTCAGCGCAAAAAAAAAAAAAAAAAAAAAAAAAAAAAAAAAAAAAAAAAAAAAAAAATCGATGAAAAAACAGCATAGTATGAAGGAAAAAGGCCCCAAACTAAATAAAAACAAAGTTTTATCAGCAAAATGTTTATTATCATTAAAGAATTAAAGATCAAAGAATTTTTTAATTTTTTTTAATTATTTCTAACACGTTCGAAATTTTTGTAGAAAGTCTTTTTTTTTTCTTACGTCAGTGTGAGACCTAAATTGCTGCAACTTTATTAAGTAAAAAAAAAAACTAATATTGCACAATGCACTTTTTTGACCGTGAAAGACACATTAATTTGGAAATTCTTGCAAAAATCAAATACTGGTCAGATTTTGATGAAAATTTCAGGACTTATTCCTAATTGACTGAAATCAATTTTGAAATAATTATTTTGTATAAGATATTGGTAAAAATATTTTTTTTTACATGTTACTCCCCACCAATTAATTTCCAAAAACGCTTAAAAATTCGACTTTGGGCAACAATAAGCCTAATATAATGAAATTCAGGAGTTATTGGGGAATGCTAATCAACAGTTTTTTTTTTTCTCCAATAGAGCCCCTTTTCTAAAAAATAGGTTCGAATTGCGAAAAATGCAATAACTATGCCAATTTTTATGTGGATAAACTTCTGATTGCTTTTATGAACAATATAAATTAAGCGTATCATAGTCTGAAAAGAAAAAAAGATTTCAATGAATAGTTAATTTTTACAAGAATTATTTTCATTTTTTTTATTTTTTAATTATACATAAAAATTATATATAAAAAGTTTCAAAATTATTGTTAAATTTCTTCTTCAATGGGGTCGGCTAGGGTATGTAATTAATGCATGAAGACTACAATTACTGATCGAAAATTTAAAAGCATAATACAAATGATTGAGCCAATGGATTTTTAAAATAATTATAACATTTTAATTGTGTGCATTATGATTGCCCGTATCTTTATTTGTACGGGTGGCCGAACGTGATATTTATCATTAAATGGTCACGTGATTCAAGGGTTGTCTTCCCTTACATAAAAAATTAAATTTGTATATTTTTGTCACCTTCGGTCTCCCTACTTTAGCCTTGTTAACAGCTTCCAGTTGTCATTATGTCAATCAACACTTGAGATAAGCAGTGTAGCTCGGATTACCTTAACTGATAAAAACTTATAGCGAATATTTCAGAGAGTAAGCAAGTACATTTGTTTGAAAACAGATAAAGGTAAGTTTTAACTTAAAAAATTGACTTCAATAACGTGTCAGCGATGTATATTTTATTTTTGCCAGATTTTTAAAACAGGAATGGGGTTACTGTTGAAAAATGTGTCGATCAATCAAAAAAATGACGGTACTTTTAACTTTTTTTTTTTTAATCTGAAAAATGTTAAATTCCAATCAATATAATTTTGCTTTAAAATATGCCAGTGTATTTTGTTTACTGGAATTACTAAATTTAATCTCTTGACTTTCAATTAAAACTAATTTTAAAGCTAAAATATAACTTATTTATTTTAAAAATTTCATTTTAAAATCAGGTATCGAAAATTTATACTGAAAAGTGGAGGTAGCTAAGCTAGTATTAAAATCATTGACAATGTATTTTCATAGCAAATATTATTAGCATTGTATTTTTGTAACATTCTTGAACAATGATTTTTCTAATAGATAGAAATTTATGCTAATGAAAATCCCGAAGATTAACAAAATGGTTTTAACAACCAACATATTTAATTTATTTGTCTGAACATTATTTTTAATCGATACTCATATTTGAGTAAATATTCTGTTTTTAATCAAACAATATTTATATATTTATTTCTACCGACCTGGTTATTTACAATAAATTTTGTTACAAAAATGTGTGTCACTCAGCAGAATTCGAAGCTGTAACTCCTACCAACATAGCAGAAGCCACTAATTGATCTGGTGCAATTTAGACCACTCAACCATGAATGATTCCAGTCTAATCAAAGTCAAATCAAGCCACATATAATACAATTTTTGATTCTATGTAAATAACCATCTCTGATCTGGAATGTATCGTAATGTCAACAAATGTAAACATATAATGTTACAGAAAATCCCAAAGATTAACGAAATTGTTTTAACAAACAATATATTTAATTTAATCGAAGTCAAATCAATTAAAAACAGAATATCTACTCAAATACCAGTATCGATTAAAAAATAATGTTCAAACAAATTAATTAAATAAAAATTTATATATCAAATTTTGTTACAGAACTCAGTAGCCAAATTGATAAAGGCATGTTTTAGAAAAGAAACGGTTTCCCTGACGGAAAAGGAGACACAGGTTCAATTCTTATTGAAGGCCTAAACTTTCTTTAGTAAAACTTTTCCATATGCACTGGTTGTTATTAATTTTACTGTTTAAGAAAATCCAAAACAGAAATATTACTCAAATAATAAGTTTTCATAGAGGAAATTACAATTTTTTTTTAAGTTATTCAAATAATCTAATAAATAAAAAGCATGTTCTTATGGAACTGTAAAAAAATATGAAACCCTGATGACAAAATCATTTTAAGTATTTGAAAAAAAAAAAAACGATACCTGCAATAAAAATAGAAACCAATATTTTTATCCTTTTCATTGTCAAAAGGTTGTCCTGGCTTATAAATTGTCATGATTCATTTGTCTTATTCCCACAATTTCAAATAAAATCCTATAAGTATCAGTCAAACTATAAATCTTACATTAAGTTTTCACACAGATCAGAATAGAATTTAGATTGCATGTAATGCTAATAATAGGTGTCAACATCAAAGGTGAACTTAATATCAAGTCAAGAATGGAAAAAAAAAGTAGGTTTTAAATTTATAAACTGATTCAGAGAAACCTCACGTGACTGACTTGGTTACAACAAGAATTCCTCTCAAATAATTACTTATGTAATATTAATCACCTTTCACAACTATTTTAATAGTCGGTAAACTGAAAATAAGCACATCACTGGCAATGCATTTTTGAAATAAACATCATCAGCAATGCCTTTACACAGCAAAAATCACTAGCAATGCACTTTTATGATAAAAAAAGATCATCAATAATGCATAAATCACTGGCAATGCACTTCCATAGCAAAGAATGCAGCAATTTTCCTTTATGAAAAAAATCATAAACAATGCATAAATCACTGGCAATGCACTTCCATAGCAAAAAAAATCATGACAATTTTCCTTTATGAGAAAAAAAAAATCATAAACAATGCATAAATCACTGGCAATGCACTTCACTGTAAAAAAAAAATCACCGGCAATTTTCCTTTATGAGAAAAAAAATCATAAACAATGCATAAATCACTGGCAGTAAGCACACATAAAAAAAAATCACTGGCAATTTTCCTTTGAGAAAAAAAATCATAAACAATGCATAAATCACTGGCAATGCACTTTACAGCAAAAAAAATGCGGCAATTTTTCACTGAGAAAAAAATGTAAACAATGCCTCAAATGCTGGCAATGCACTTCTGTGTAAAAAAAATCACTGGCAATTTTTCACTTTTGCAGAAAAAAAAATCATAAACAATGCATAAATCACTGGCAATACTTCATAGCAAAAAGAATATGACAATTTTCCTTTATAGAAAAAAAAATCATAAACAATGCATAAATCACTGGCAATGCACTTCCTGTGAAAAAATACTAGCAATTTTCCTTTAGCAGAGAAAAAATCATAAACAATGCATAAATAACAATGCCTTCCATAGCAAAAAAATCACTGGCAATTTTTCCTTTATGAGAAAAAAAATCATAAACAATGTAAATCACTGGCAATGCACTTCCATAACCAAAAAAAAAATCACTGGCAATTTTATAGCTGAGAAAAAAAAAATCATAAACAAAGTACATAAATCATGGCAATGCACTTCCATAGCAAAAAAATCTGTGGCAATTTTTATTTATGAGAAAAAAAATCATAAACAATGCATAAATCACTGGCAATGCCTTCCATATTTGTAAAAAAATCACAAATAGTTTTCTTTATGAAGAAAAAAAAATCATAAACAATGCATAAATCACTGGCAATGCACTTCATAATAAAAAAAAAAATCACCATGGTATGCATTTTTGTAGTATTTATCATTGGGAGTCTGATTTCAGAAAAAGTGTTAGCACTGCATTTTTATTTTCAAAATCATTGTCTCTTGGAACTGTTTTTCTCACTTTTCATCTATTACTGTTTTTGTATTTACTATCGTCGTCAGATAAAAATAAGATTTTTCTTATCCTTCTATCGTCGTAGATAAAATCTTCCTTGTTTGCTTGTTTCCATTTCTTTCATTATTTTTATTACTATATTAATTATTAATATTCTTATGGCCATATCATATTGAAACACTGGTTCTCATACAATCACCAAAGTTAAGCAATGTTGAGCCTGGTTAGTACCTAGATGGGTACCATGTACTGCAAGCTTGGATGTTTGGGTGATGTAATACATAATAGCTTAGAATTGTTAATTGAAGAGCAGAGTTTTAATTTCAGTTGGGATCATTATATTGACTTATGCACAAATACCTTTGGAAAAAGAATGAATCCACTTCTCCCACTATCTATGGGTTAAAAAGTAAGACTTGTATCAGTAAATTATCATCATCTCCAAAAGATTCTTACAATCTAAAAATATTTTCTGGTCTTAAATAACCTGTAAAAGGTTGATAAGTCATAAAAACAAAATCAATCAATCAAGATGTAAAAAGAGCTTTTGGCCGGAAAAAAAAAAAAAAGAAAAAAGAAATCCCACATAGTTGGCTTCATCTGACATCTGAGACGGATCCACATATGAGAGACAAGAAAAAGGAAGCAGCAGCAAAAATCTTTATCAGATTCCATGACCAAAATTCAAGCGATTCTCACACTGCGGTCATTAATGTCTGCTGGATTTGAACTCCATACTCCACATTTATTTATTAAACAGTGTGTCTTATGCCCTTATCAGCCTGTAAATTTGAGAAACCTCTATCTTATCTTGAAGAGGGGAGGGAATTGGACCTTGTTTGCAATTCTTTGTGGCAGAGCGGCAAAGCACACTGGATCAAAAAGACGTTTCCAATACAAAGTGAAACACTGTTTCAATTATTTCTAGGGGACAGATTTCCTTTAAGATATTTCAAATGAACAGGCAGCTAATTTTTTTTTTAAATTTCAGAACACAGTCATGAAGTTGTGACCATGTTCATGGTGGATATTATTGAGATTTGTCTTTTATTAATGTTTACATCCCCTATATACACTACTAGCCATTGGAGTAGATAGACTAAACTATCGCCCAGTTCACACTCCACCCTCGTCTATTGAAAAGGTGAAGAGGCCCATCCCTTGTTCCCTGTTTAGGATGTGGTTTCCCTTTTCCATTCTTTTTACCCTTATGTAGCCCCCTGCGCATCAGTGGCGTTATCGCCTTGCTTGGGGTGATATGATTAAAAAAAAAAAATTATTAGGCCACCTTAGTTATTTAAAAGTAACGATGTATTTCATACTATTTTTAGTATTTATTGCCAAGTGGATAATTCTAAATGAAAATAGAATGGTTCTCTTGCTATTATTGCTTTGCAAAATTTTACAAGGCAAGGAAGCAAAGATGAACTCCTCCAAATCACCGTAAATTTTCTTCATTCTTTCATTGATGAAACTGCAATATAGGTAATAATTAAATATTTTTAAATTCATCTGATGCACATGTTATTGTGCAGTATTAACAAAAAGAACAAAAAGAACCAATCTATTTTCATTTACAATTATATAATAATAATATATATATATATATATCCTTGATTATTGCTAATAGATTAGTAAAATGTGCTTGAATCCACAGATCATTTGGACAGGATTTAGACATCATGTCCAGAAAATAAAATACTTGCACAAATGCAAGAAAAATCTTATAAAAAAAAAACAAACTTCATCACATTGCCTTGTTAGTACTCCTCAATGAAACATGTATAAAAAAAAGGGTTGATGCCGAAATATAAAATTATGTAGACACCCACACATGATAAAAATGTATTTTCATGGTCTCTTACATTCGTGCGTAAAAGTGCTCAGTACCAGAGATAGAGTGTGTGTAAATATAAAACCAGACACTGAGGTCAACACCAAAAATCTGTTTCAAGATTGAATGCAGCAGTCTGGCAATGAGTATTATAGCATCTTGATTATATACGTTAACCAATAAGACATTATAAATAGCAGGTCAGGCATTTCCAGTTTATTATATGATCATAACAGTTATTGGGTAGATAGTAATGATTAAATTTGAAATTATTTTGAACGCTAGTTAGTAAAAAGAATAGGGGGTCAGAATTATCACAACTCAACAAATTATATATATACATACATACATACAGACATGAAATATATTTACCAATATTACACAAAAATATCTTGAAATACTGAAAATTAAATTTATTCAACAAAATTGCAATTAGCTTCAATCATGGCCTCCTGACAACTTTGAAATCTCCTGCAACTCTTCTGGATAATCTCCTTGTTTAAATTGGTAAATGCTGTTATAATCCTTGCCTTCAGTTCATCTTTATTACAAGGAGTTTTTTTGGTCTCTTGGTCAACTGTGCCCAACATAATATTCAAGAGAGTTGCACTCTGTGGAAGTTAAGTGGCCATATGTAAAGGTTGATGTGGTTACAAAAATTGTCTGACAGCCATGACTGGGTTCTTCTAATTGTGTGGCATAGTGCAGAGTCCTGTTGCCTAATATAAGGTCTTCCAGTAGCCACCCTCTTGACCCAGGGCTGCACTACTTCCTTAAGGCACTTGATATAGGCCTCCATGTTGGGCCTAAGGCTCTTACCAACAGATCTGGAAGTTCTTTTTTTATCAGAACTATCAGAGACAGTTTTCTAAGTTGCCATACATTCATAATCACACACACACACACACATTAAAGAAAAACCAAAACCATTCATGGAACCAACAGACAACTAGTTAAGATTTAAAATTCTTATCCAGAAAAAGAGTTGAATAAAAATGACAATACTGAAAAAAGAAAGAGAAAAAAGGCCAACGGCAAATTTATTTACTCATTAAAAACCCAGATTATCTCAACTGAGGAAAAAAAAAACACACTTAACAATGTTGAATCCTATGAAAAGATAGCTCTAGTGTGTAACTGGTTTCATGTTCACACAATCTTTAAACAGCTTAAACATAAATGAAAGAAAGGAGGGACAAACTTTATATAAAGCTTCTCTCTCTCTCTCTCATATATATTCGTGTAAAATCTTCTGTACAATAAAGACGGAAGCTGAAGATGGTTCACCTGAAATAGGCCTATATGTTCACTTAACCATGGAATAACATGTCTGTCTTATTTTTACATATATTTGCTCTATATGTATTTATATACATATATATTTAGAGCTCTCCTAGTAAGTTATCTTACCACTTTATAAACAGGATACTCCTTTGGATTCTGCTATATCTACACCACACATATATATATATATATATATATATATATATATATACACACACACCCAATTACTTAGTTTGGTCTGGTGTAAGGTACCCAGTGAAGTCTTCAAGACTAGCTTGCTGACAATGTCTGTTATTTTTTTTTAATTTTTGTGTATCTAAATTTTTTCTTACCATTGTTATTGCTTTATGATTTGATTACTATTTTTAAATTTTTAATCTTATTGCTCTTTATATATATATATATATATATATGTGTGTGTGTGTGTGAATTGATTTGTTTGAACATTATTTTTGATCGATACTCGTATTTAAGTAGACATTCTGTTTATAAGCAAACAGTATTATATATTTATTTCTACCGACCTGATTATTTACGATAAATTTTTGTTACGGAAATGTGTGTCATTCGGCAGGTTTCGAACCTGCGACCTCTATCCACATAGGGGAAGCCACAATGTGATCTGGCTATGTGGATAGAGGTCGCAGGTTTGAATTCTGCCAAATGACACACATTTTCATTACAAAAATTCTTCGTAAATAATCAGGCCAGTAGAAATAAATATAAAATACTGTTTGATTATAAACAGAATATCTACTTAAATACGAGTATCAATTAAAAACAATGTTCAAACAAATCATTTCAAATTGTTGGTTGTTTATAACCAGTTTTGTAAATCTTTATTAATTTGCGATATATATATATATATATATATATATTTACGCTCTCACCTGCTGATTGAGCACAATGGAGAAATGGTAGACTTTGAAAACAGTAGCTACTGATGCATTTATGCATCGCTCATTCATTAATGAATTTGAATAATCTTGGCTACTGGTGTGTGTTTACATTGTGTATGTAACACACCAAAATATGCCTTCCTCCACCAAGCACCCATAGCTTAGGGGTTGAATTGCCGACTGATGTCAATTCAATCAGGTTTCAATCATACTAAAAGCAATCAGATGTCTAATCATACTGATGAGCTGTGATACAGTGAAACAGAACTGTATGCAGATGACTATATATATATATATATATATATATATACATACATACACACACATGTCCCCCATTAAATCCAGACCAAATTTAAATTTGCTTAACTGCTTTCACATTGAAAGTTGTCTGGTTCATGCAACCTCAGAATTCAAACAGCCAATGAAATCTTTTCTAAAAAGTAGGTCGCTCATCTGCTGTTACTTAAACACTAATGGACGAACATTTTGATTGAAAAGCTGTGATGAAAGAAATAATAAAACCTTGCAAAAATGATGATGATGATAGTTTGAATAAATATCAAAGAAAACACAAATCAAGCATGAAACAAATTTTGGTGATGATTGGTTCAGATAAAAATAGCGTAGTTGATTAAGTGAGAAGATGAGAAAGCAAAAAATCAATTCTGTAAAAAAGAGACACAAAAAACATTTTAAATGAAATCTATAATTAATAAATGGTGGGAAATAAAAAAAATAAATAAATAAAAAATTGACAGCCTACAATTTAAATTTAATATCCACTGGTTAAAACATCTCCATCTATTTAGCAAGATCACTTAGCATTGCCCAAATTTCAATATAGTCATTAACTTTTATAGCTTAATTTTATTTCATCAACATTTAAAATAGCCATGAGCTAAACGTGAATTAGAATAGAAACGTATCTGATAATTCATTTCTGGTGAAGCTTATGTATGCTTCTCCTATTTCCTGTACGAATTAAGCAAAATGTACTGGTCTGTGAAATAGCCAAAGGCTATCTTTAGTTTACTGCATTGCTCCTAATATTACAACTACCACCACTGATAGTTACTACTGCTACTGGTGTTTTCACTATTATCTCTATTGACCATTTTCTCACTTTCTGACATTGTGTTTCTAATCGAAATCTTTATGATCTTGTTTTTCTTTAAAGGATTACATCTTTTTTATGACCCGTAGCAATCTTTATAAAACTAAAATTTTAAAAAATAAATAGCAATAATTTATTTAATAAGAGTCGATAGATTCAACTATCACCCATTTCACATTCTTCCCTGTTCATTTGAACAGGAGTAGAGGTTTTTCACTTGTTTCGGATTGGGTTTCCAGTTCCGCCTAAAGTTTTTTTCTTTCTCTTTTAGTAGCCTTTTGAGTCTTAGTGTCATTACCACCTTACTTGGGGTGAATTGATTAAAAGAAAAATAAACAAAACTATACTGTTATATCTTGGCAAAATCTAAACTTATTTATAAATGGAACTGTGTGTGTGTGTGTCCCCGTTACCTATAGACTCTGAAACAGCTGAACCGATTTTCTTGAAAATTTACACAGTTGTACTATAAGCGTCTATGAGTGTTCTTAGCTAGGTTTTGTGTCAAGGTATTCCCGATAAATATCGAAAATTGACAATCGAAAAAAATCAGGTTATAGAAGGAGTTTTTCGATTTTAATCAAATTTGATACACTCATAGACAAAGACATAAGAAACAATATTCAGAAGTTTCAAGGTTGCAGTTCTTACAATAGTGCAGATAATCGATTATATATATATATATATATATAAAGCAAGATGTTTGTGTGTGTATCTGTTTATCTGCCTGTATGTCTGTATTTTTTTCAGCCATTTTATTTTAGTTTTTGCTTCGGGTTTGGCTCTAAGTAGCTATAATTGTAGTTCTTAGTCTCTGCCATGATACCATTTACTCAGAGGACTTATTTAGCCTTCAAAATTCAGTTTACGACAAAAAAAACTTATTTGATATCGATAGCAGGAAATCAAAATTTGACTTACATCCATTCGTTTTTCTTTCAGTCCACGGTTTTGCTTTAACTGAAAACAACTATTGCTTTTTAGTCTTTCGTGCCAACGTCCAAAGAGTCTGAGCTTCAGGACCATGGATTAGTTTTAAAGCTTTCATCACACCCAAGCAACGCCGGACTATACTGCTAGTCTCTGATAAATTGGAAAAGGTTTTTTGTTTTGCGTGATACATTTCATCCATTGGACTAAAGTGATGTTTATATTGATGTAATACTTAAATTTTAAATTTTCTTAAATTCCTCCTTTTAGTTTATTATTTTGTCTTGTATTAATTAAGTGTTTTATTGTCTTAGAAATAGTTGTAACAAATTTTACGTCAAGCTGAGATAAATTCTTTTCAATTGTAGTTGTTATAAACTTGGTGGGTAGAGCAATATATTTCAGTTTGTTGGGTTTATAAAATGGTCTACTATTTTTAAATATTTTATAAGCCTTGAAAGATGAATTTACTTTATCATCTGTAATAATTGCCATACAGAATACATAGGAGAAACCTCAAGAAATTTAAATAAAAGATTATACGTACACAAAAAAGGAACTTTTACAAAACAAAAACAATCAATGTGTTAGCTGCTCACCGTAATGAGACGAACAATAATTTTGATTTCAAAAAATGCTAAAAAGAACAAAATCTATAGAAAGTGCTTTAATCATCCACAGTAAATTTGTGTCTTAATATATTTTACTTTTCTTGGATGATCTTCTAGAATTAAAATGTGGGATACATAAAGAAAAAATTCATAAAATCAATCAAAAATGTAAAAGAAAGGTAATGTAATTAACTAGACCCAGAAGATATATTAAAAAAAAAAAAAAAATTTCAAACTATTTGCATCCCCTCTCCTTCATGTGTATGTGTAATCACATCAATGTAAATATGTCTTTCGTTCGATGAAGCCATGAAGAACAAAACGCATCAGATGAAAAAGATGAAGGGGAAATACAGGTTTTCATATGTACGCATTTAAATATTGTTTTCAAATTATTTTATCCATATATAGTAATTATGCAGGGGATTAGTTTATTACTTAATAACTGTAAAAAACAGATCCCTCATTTTATGCCCAATAAAATCCTATCATTATTTCACCCCAAGCAAAACAATAAAGCCACTAAGAAATGAAGGGTTACTGAATATGAAAGAAAGAAAACATTAAGGATTAAGGAGAGCGAACAATAAAAGAATGGGTATTAATGAAAGAAAAACGGTTGGCATTGCTTTTAAAATTTTGAAGATCAAAGTCGACTGGGAGGCAAGAAACAGGAAGAGAGTTGCATGTTAAAAGTGCAAGACTAGAGCTGTTTGCATAGAACTTACAATTACCTCCATTCATTACAACTGTTAAATGAGGAGACCTAGCTGCCAATCTAGTACTTCTCTTGAATTAGTAAAGTCAAGATACCATAGAAAAAAGCTCATCAGAATGATTACCATGAAAATATTTATAAGCTATATTATGATGATGGTAAAGTGACTGAAATTGAGATGCCAGGTCAGGATTGATAACATTGCAGAATATTTTGATTTTATCAAGAATCCTTAAATACATAGCAGATGCATTATACGATAAATGGCAGCAATATTTGATGCATGAATGAATGGTAGACTTTTAAATGAATAAGATTCTAGCAAATAAAATTGTCTAGTATGACACTGTGAACCAAATTTCCTCGTGGTAACTTAATCTAAACTTATTTATAAATGGAACTTTGTCTCTGTGTGTGTATGTGTGTCCGTTATCTATAGACTCTGAAACGGCTGAACCGATTTTCTTGAAAATTTACACAGTTGTGCTATAAGCATCTACAAGTGTTCTTAGCTAGGTTTTGTGTCAAGGTACCCCCGATAAATATCAAAAATCGATAATCGAAAAGAATCAGGTGATAGAAGGAGTAGTCCAATTTTAATCAAATTTGATACGCTCATAGACAAAAACATAAGAAACAATATTCAGAAGTTTCAAGGTTGCAGTTCTTACAATAGTGGAGAAAACCGATTATATATATAAAAGGCAAGATGTTTGTGTATGTGTGTGTGTGTGTGTGTGTGTGTGTGTGTGTGTGTGTGTCTGTTTTATCTACCAGTATGTCTGTATTTTTTTTCAGCCCTTTTATTTTAGTTTTTGCTTCAGGTTTGGCTCTAAGTAGGTATAATTTTAGTTCTTAGTCATGATACCATTTACTCAGAGGACTTACTTAGCCTTCAAAATTCAGTTTACAATGAAAAAACTTATTTGATATCGATACCAGAAAATCAAAATTTGACTTACATCCATTCATTTCTCTTTCAGTCTACAGTTTCGCTTTAACTGGAAACAACTATTGCTTTTTAGTCTTTCGTGTCAACGTCCAAAGAGTCTGAGCTCCAGGACCATGGATTAGTTTTAAAGCTTTCATTACACCCAAGCAACGCCGGGCTATACTGCTAGTGAGTGAGTAAATGAATGGCAAAACAGTGATAAGAAAGATTACAAGGGGAAAACATTTTTAACAACTACAAACTAATCATAAATTAAAAAAGCTTAGTACAAATCATCAACCAATACTTGTAAAAGAATTTTGAATCTTTTGCATGCCTATTTTTGTAGATATCATTGTTCATACATGACTATCAAAAAAATAAAACATTAGATTACGGGGAATATTTTCCTAAATTTTTATGATTACTGAGTAATTAAAAAAGTATATAAAGAAAGTGCTCATGTTAAATTATTTTTTACAGTAGCCATTATAGAAAAACATGAGATAAGCAGCCATCATAAAAAAAGATGATCGTATGATACATTTATAGGACTGATAGGAAAATAAAAATTGCAAGTTAAGTCTGTTTTTGAAATCGTCATTTATTTGCAGTTGTAAAAATAAATTATTCAAATTGATTCCCTCACCCGCAATTTCCTTTTTAACACACCATAATGTATTTGTGTATACTTCTGAGATGAGGTAGATGGAATGAGAAAGATGTACCCCAGTGATTTATAATAAAGGGTTTGGTTCAAAATTCGTAGTACCTGAAGGAGGACAGTGTACAACAGCTGATATGTCATAATAATGGGAATAAAGATGGGGACAATAATTTGAACAATATAGTGTAAATACTACCTCATCTCAGAAGTATAGACAAATTTTATTCTTTTTTAGTCTTTTATGAGATTTTAAATTTTGCTCACTTTTCTTTTTTTTCTTTTTTCTTTTTTTTAGGCACATACATGATATAAAATTCCCCAAATTTAATAAAGTTTTATCATGAAAATCTTCAATTAAATCTAAAATAAAAGCTTTTCAATTTTTTTAATTTTTTTTTTTTTTTAACCTTAGGTATCACAAATTAGTGGAGGTATCTACATTTGCAATTCATTTAAAAGATCAGGAATTAAAATAAATTTATAAAGGAATGAATTGCAAAGCCTATTGAATTTTGAAACTTTTGAAATACCATTCTTAAAATAAAATGAATAACTTTTCTACACACAAAAATGTAATTATTTGAAAAATGTTACTGTAAAGATTTGTATTAAGCTTTCCAATTTTTGATTAGTAAATATAGTCTTTCCATAAATTTGAAGAATTTAAAAAATTTTTGAAATTTAATAAATTATAATTATTAAAAATTTCTTGTAAAAATTCATTTTTCATAGAAGAAATTTTTCTTCAGATTAATGTTCGTAATATATATTTATAACATTATTTAGTTAGATAAGCTTTTATATAGTGTCATAGTTTTATTGTATTTTTTAATTTACAAAGCAAATGTTTTGGTTAGGGTAGGGAATAAAAAAAAATGATTTATATTTCTCAAGGAGTACTGCATTTAACTAATAAAAAATTTGTGATTACAACTTAATTTTTAGAAATTTCATGAAAATACATGAAAGGGGATAACAGATGTAGTAAAAAAAAATTTTTTTATAAAAAAAAACAAACAAATTTGTTAAATTTATTATGTGAATAAGTCATGAGTTTCATTAAAATCTGACAATTGACTTTTTGTAAAAATTTCCAAATTGTGTTTTTCACAAGAAACAAAGGAGTTCACTATGTTTAGTGTGTGTGTGTGTGTGTGTATAATCATAGTAAACTCCTTTGTTTCCAGCAGTAAAAATCTGGCCCACTGCTGATGAAAAAAAAAAAAAATTTGAATATATTGGAAAAGATTTAAAAAAAATTTTCAAAATATTTAGGTGTTTGATCTTAAACTTTTTGATAGAAAAACTTAAGTTTGGGGGCTTTTTTTTTCTTCATGCATTGGAAGTACCTACATTTTGTAATTAATTTTTTAAAAATCCTGACTGAAAAAAAAAAAAGTAGGTACCTTCACAGAAACAGGATACCTAAAGTTTAAACAGCTACTGCAGTGTTAAAAATGATTTTTCTGCATTATTTCATAGTTGTTGCAATTCCAATTAATAAGTGTAAGAATTTTAAACTTGCTGGTAGTAGCACGTGTGTTTTGGACATCAACCTGTCTTCTTGAATATTGTAAAAATTAAGCCATTTTGTTTTTTATTTTTATTTATTTTTATTTATTTTTATCCTCTTTTATTTTGCCCGTTTTTGTATCATTTCTAACTTTCATGTCTAATTTGAAGGATTTTTTTCCTAGCAGAAATCTCTTTGACTAGACTTAACGAAGTTAAAACTTAGCAAGTCACTAACCTAATTTTTTTTTTTTTTTTTTTTTTTTTTCCAATTGGAGTAGACAGACTAAACTATAGCCCGGTTCACACTCCACCCACGTCTATTGAACAGGTGAAGAGGCTCATCCCTTGTTCCTTGTTTAGGATGTGGTTTCCGGCTTTCTCTTTTCCAATCTTTTCATTCCTACGTAGCCCCCTGCGCTTCAGTGGCATTACCGCCTTGCTCGGGGTGATATGATTAAAAAAAAAAAAAAAAAAAGTTTGGTTGCTTCTTTCTTTTTTTACAGCTTAACCCTTTTCAGTCAGAAAATATTTTTTTATTGTAAGATTTATCTTAAGGACAAATAATGGTTTCTTCTTCTATGTATTCTATCCTCTCAGGACATAGGCGATCATGGCTTTCCACGTCTTCCTATCCCTGGTGGCTCTTAATATGTTTTCACCTGTTACTCTATGCAAACCCCGTTCCATCATCCACCTGATCAAGTTCTTCAAATATGTTATCCGCTGCCTTCCTGTCTCTTTTTTTCCTTCTATCTGGCCTGTCAGTATCAGGTTCTCCTTCCTCATTGCATATCCCAGGAACTTCAGTTGTCTCTTCCTGATGCTCACTATTACTTTTTTTTTTCAATGCCAATCTTTTCAAAACCTCATCATTGCTCACATGTTTGGTCCATGATATCCACAGCATCCTTCTGTGAAACCACATTTCAGCTGCTTCAAGTTTTTCCTTCATCTTCGATGATATTGTCCAGCATTCACTGCCATATTGAAGAACTGACATCACATAGCAATGCAGTATTCTCTTCCTTGCTTCTAGTGAAATTTTCCTGTTTCTTAATACTCTTCTCGGCTCCTGGAATGCATCCTTGTGCTTTTGGATCTCAGGAATATAAATGTGTAGAAACTGATGCAGTCGCAAAGTGAGGGGTCAGTTTATATATTGATTGTAATATGAAACTGATCCCCCACTTTATATCCAGTATGCTTCTGTAGAACCACATTTCAGTTGTTTCAAGTTTTTCCTTCATCTTCGATGATATTGTCCAGCATTCACTGCCATATTGAAGAACTGACATCACATAGCAATCTAGCACTTCATTGTTTCTAGGAAAATTTTCATATGTCTTAGTACTTTATTCAGCTTCTGGAATGCGTCCTTTGCCCTGCCAATTCACCTTCGGATCTCTGTGTCGCACTTTCCATCTCCTGTTAGAACACTTCCTAGGTATTTAAATTTTTGTACTTGCTTGATTCTAGTATTGCCTACCTGTATTTGGCATTTTGGGTTGTTCTTTTTGCTGATGACCATGCATAATGGCTTAGGGATACAAATCTTATTAGTTAATTCATAGCTGGGATGGATAAAAGGTGGGTCAATACCTTACCCGAGAGTATTTTCACATAACAAGTGAAATTGGAACTTGGCTCTCTGATTAACAACTCAGAGCTATTATACATTACACCACCCACACATCCAAACTTACAGCACCTGGTATTCCTCAGTGGTCACCCATCAACATTGCTTAATCTTGATGATTTTTTTGTCTCTTACCATTTCACTCCAAGCAAGACATTACTGTCACTGGTGTGCAGGGGGTTACATAAGAGGAGAGCGAAGAGAAAGAGGAACAGGTCACAGGGGGTATTGTAAAATGGGTAAGAGAAGGAGGGGAACACTGGTGTGAAGAGAGCTGCTTGAGAGTAGAGTGGAAAAGGAGGAGAACAAGATATGGATGGGGAGATGAGAATCAACAAGAGAAGAGATAGCAATTAACGTAGTTATATAGGAACTAGGGTTTCAATATAATGTCGTAAAAAGAGGAAGTCATGGAGAGCCATTATCTCCTATATCATAAAAGAAGTACATTGAATATTTTTTCTTTTAAACTAATTTCTTGAAGACAAACACTGCCAATGGACAAGATGGTAACTCCCAAAGACTGCAACTGACCTGTGAAAAGAATACCAACAAGCAAAATATTGAATTTTAATAAGCAAGCCTGAAGATTATGAAATATTTTACAAACTCTTTCACTAAATACCACAAAGGCTATGAAATATAAGTTGAAATATTGTTTGTATTTTGTTTTGTGTGCAAGAGAAGAACATCATTTCTATTTGTAAATTCCATTAATGTAAAAGACATTTCATCCCTTTCATCTTCAAATTCAGAGAAATCTTGGATTTTGGCCAATAACATTCTTCATCAAAGAGTATTTCTTACTTGCTTTATTTGTTATCTCAAAAAACTATTTACAAGCAGCTTAAACCTGAACATAAAGTATTTTGTTCATTACATTTTCTTTACAAGATAATATACATCAAAGTCAACACTGACAAAAGGTAAAGAAGTATTAGGTTGATTATTAGTTTTATCAACCCCTGTTGATTATTTAATACTGAAAGTAGCTGAAAGCATTTTGTTTTCTTCAGATATCCTATTATTTGTTTGATTGTAAAATGTTTAATACTTTACTGGACTCATAAGAATTAATTTTGGGCAAGGTTAACCCCATGTGCACATGTGCGTTGTGGTACAGTGGATATCAGCTCGGAACAAGAAACCGGGGAGCCGAGTTCGAATTCCAGTTGAATCCATTGCATTCACTTACGTGCAAATACCCTTGGGAAAGGTATTAATCCGTCTCTTCCTTCCAGTTATGGGTTAAATAGCAAGACAGATTGGGTTCTATAGCCTTGGTCAGCAACCAGTCTACCACAGAAAGCAATGGCAACCTACTGCGGGATAATCTTCTGCCCAGTCAGTCATGTCTCTTTCGAGACATGATTGCCCAAGCGTGTATCACGTATGGCACTGAACTGACTGATTTCATTGGCAATGCCATTACAGTATACACTTTTGACTCCATCAGCAATGTTTGGTTTAAAAAAAGATATTTAAAAAAAGCAATGATTTTTACTAAAGTCAAAACACATGAAAATGGATTTATACATTTCCTTTACTCTTGAAAATTGACAACAAAACTAAAAGATTATTAGATTGCTTATTTACAAGAATAATTTTATAGTTACAAGATTATAAAAATATTTGAAGCAACTAAAATGAAATATGTATTAGTTTCCATTCTATAAAGAAATAAATATGAAAATAATTTTTTTATTCATAAATTTATAAGAATTGGAAAATGAAAACAAGAATTAATCAATGATATAAAATAATCTGGAAATTATGTCTGAAAATCTGTAAAAAGTTGAAAGCATTTTGTTTTCTTCAGATATCCTATTATTTGTAAAATGCTCAATACTTTACTGGACTCATAAGAATTAAATTTAGGCAATGTTTAACCTTTGTGCACACAAAATAATGATGAGTTAAAAAGATAGTTATTTCCTTGGCACTGCTATTACTGTATACACTTTTGACTCCCTCAGCAATGTTTGGTTTAAAAAAAAAACAAAAAAAAAACAATGATTAAATTTTTAGTAAAACCAAAACATTTGAAAGTGGATTTATACATTTTTCCTATTTTTGAGAATTAACAACAAAGTCAAAGTAAGCCCAATTCAATATGGAAAAAAGTCATAATATTTAATGTATAATAATAAAATGAATACCTCTGTTCAGAGCAGCAAAATGAATTCATAGGATGAAGCAGTTTGAGTGGCACTTTCATTTGAAATACAGAGGAAATAAAAATGATTCAACTCCTTGGAAGTAACATGGTGTGTCCTAATTATAAAGGTCTTAGCTGGTGCAATTAAAAAATGGAGTTCTTTGAACATTTATTGATTGACTGTTAGATTCTTTATGATTATTAATTTCTAGTAAATGGTAATTTCCTATTCCCCCACCCACAAATAAGCCAGAACAGCCAGTCAAAAATGCCATAACAATGTAGTAGTGAAAGTGTTAATTTATCAGAATGAAATATTTCAATTAATTTAAGGGTTAGGTCTAGGGCTACGGTTAAGGGGCTAGGGCTAGAGCTAAGGTTAGGGTTAGGTTTAATGGGCTAGGGCTAAGGTTAGGGCTAGGGCTTGGGTTAAGGGGCTAGAGCTAAGTATAAGGCGAGGATTAAATTTGATTTAAGCAATTAAATTTAAAGGCTTGAAAAATTTGACACTCACAGGGCCTACTGAAAGCAAGAGAAAGTGAAATTGTGAGTAACCTACCTAAAGAGATTGTGTAAATCTATGGCAAAACAAAGAAAAATGAAGTTGTGGAGAACCATAATCATCAAAATCCTTCAGGGAAATGGTATGTGAAAGAAGATTTATACGTATATGTATTTGCTAATATTATGAAATTTTTGTAACAAATTCCACATGTAACAATAAAATTATACATAAATTATGATGATATCTTTCAACTCTCAAATTGAAGATTATCAGATGTGACTCTTACGTTCAACAAGTTTAGCCAAGAGGACAATTTTAATTATTATATTTCTGAATATAAGTGACTTGCGTCAGTAAGGAGATCATTGGGCATTTAATGCAGATCCTTAATGTTAAAAATAAAGGATTGTCATTGAAAAAGAACTAATCAGTACATATATAGACATTAGTATCACTTGACATTTGATATTTGACATTTGACACCTGTCAAGAGGAGGAAAAATAAAAAGGACAAGAGAAAGCAAATAGAAGGAAAGGAGAAAAAGAAATGGTGGGGATGAAGGAAAGAAACAAGAAAGAGAAAAGAGAATAAGGAAAAAGAATAAGGAGAAAGAAAAGAGAAAGAAAATAAAGAGAAAAAGAAAGAGACGGAAAAGGAAAGAGACGGAAAAGGAAAGAGACGGAAAAGGAAAGAGACGGAAAAGGAAAGAGACGGAAAAGGAAAGAGACGGAAAAGGAAAGAGACGGAAAAGGAAAGAGACGGAAAAGGAAAGAGAAGGAAAAGGAAAGAGACGGAAAAGGAAAGAGACGGAAAAGGAAAGAGAAGGAAAAGGAAAGAGACGGAAAAGGAAAGAGACGGAAAAGGAAAGAGACGGAAAAGGAAAGAGAAGGAAAAGGAAAGAGACGGAAAAGGAAAGAGACGGAAAAGGAAAGAGACGGAAAAGGAAAGAGAAGGAAAAGAAAGAGAAGGAAAAAGAAGAAAGAAAAAAAGAGAAAAAAAGAGAAAAAAGAAAAAAAGAAAGAGAAAAAGAGAAGAAAGACCAAAAAGGAAAGAAAGAGAAAAGAAAAACAATAGGACAATATCAAGGACAGTTTCTCTCGTCTCTCACATGTTTATCTTTGGTGTATTGTTTATTATAACACAAAAATATTTTGTACATATAAATGGCAGTTAGAAATAGAAGCAACCTGTATTATATATATATATTCCCAACATTTTTTATTATTGTTAGTTGGTAAATGTGTTTGAGCCAACATGACTGTTGTTAAAAACAGTGAAATCAATGTCAACCATCCTCTCTCTCTCTATTTCTACTCCAACAGCTTCTTTTCTTGCGCTTCCTGCCTGTGAAATTCCCTTCCACAAGTCTGCTTTCCCCGGCAGCTACAATCTCCAGGTGTTTAAATGTAGGGTCAATAGACACTTCCTATCACCCTAACTCCCAATTATTCTCAGAACACTCATCTACCCGACCCTCATTCTTTGTATCCTTACCTGCCTATCACCCACCCTCTGACATTTCCTATATTTAATTATCCTTTCTCCACTCTATGTAGCCCCCTGCGCAGTAGTGGCAGTCACATGCCTTGCTCGGGGTGAAACGCTTATAAAAAAAAAAAAATATATATATATATATATATATATATATATATACACACACACAAGATATGAGGGAGAGCTGAAAATGTATGATAATATCCATGCAGAATACTATTTTTGTATATATGTGTATTTTTTTACATTTAACAGACTACTTCTATCATCTGATCAAATGACAAAATATCAGAAAAAAATACTGATTTTTATAAGTGGGCCGAGCTGAAAGTTTTACAGTACTCACTCTTACATTTCCATAATAATACTATAACATAAAGGGATCCCTCTTTCTCTTTATATATATATATATATATATAGATAGATAGATAGATAGATAACTTATTTATAAATGGAACTTTATATGTGTGTGCATGTCTGTCCGTTACCTATAGACTCTGAAACGGCTGAACCGATTTTCTTGAAAATTTACACAGTTGTACTATAAATGTCTCCAAGTGTTCTTAGCTAGGTTTTGTGTTGAGGTATCCCTGATAAATATCGAAAATATATAATCCAAAAAATCAGGTTATAGAAAGAGTGGTCCGATTTTAATCAAATTTGATACACTCATAGACAAAGACATAAGAAACGATATTCAGAAGTTTCAAGATTGCAGTTCTTACAATAGTGCAGAAAATCGAAAAGGCAAGATGTTTGTGTGTGTGTCTGTTTATCTGTCTGTATGTTCTTTATACAAAGCCACAATTTTTATCCGATTCTCACCAAACTTCACACAAATATTCTTTAGGCTAAGTCTGAGCTCCAGGACCATGGATTAATTTTAAAGCTTTCATCACACCTGAGCAACGCCGGGCTATACTGCTAGTATATATATATATATATATATATATATATATATATATATATAAAAAAGAATCAAAATTCTAATAGTCATTAGAAAAAGAAATAGCTCACATTAAATAAAATATTTTTCATCATGGAATCTAGTATCTGAAAGTGTCTTTAAAATATGTAATATGTATAAAAATAAAAAGGTGTGTGTGTGTGTGTGTGTGTATAAAATATTGAGAGGACAATTGAACATATAATCAAACAATCATAAATACACAAATTTTTTTCAGCAGTTGGAAAAAAATTGTAAAATATATAATAAAATCTGCTACTCAGAGATTTGTTTAATAATAAATTTACCCTCCTCCCCCACTGGAGCGAGATGTGACACAAGGTCTTTTTTAACGTGGGGAGCCCGACTGCGTACAGACGGGCAAAGGAACAAAAATTCCTCAGTTCCCTCAACCACCGGTTGAGCTGGCCTCGGTGACGAGCACCTGGTCCACCCCTCTGCTGCAATGGGGTGGCGCGGCTGTGGGACACTGTTCCCCAGGAGCAGGCATCTGCACAGTATAATTTATTTTTTTATTTTTTTTTTATTTAATAATAATTATCAAGTGGAAAAAGAGTGACATAATAAGAGTGAGTGTAAGTGTGAGTGTGAGTGGGTAAGAGTTCTACCTGATGATATTACATGAAACAGAGTATCATTACATGGTATTTAATATCATTACATCATATTTAATATTATTACATGGTATTTAATATCATTAGATCATATTTAATATCATTACATGGTATTTAATATCATTACATCGTATTTAATATCATTACATCGTATTTAATATCATTACATGGTATTTAGGCTCTGTCGACAGACATGGAGCCCTTATTTTATTGCATATTGATAGCTTTAGTCTTTATTTTTACTATTTTGCATATAAAATAGTGGACAGAATTATTTACTTTCTCTGAATATTTATATATCTTCTAAGGAAATGCAAATATTTACAAGTATTTATTAAATTTACTATAAATATTTGATTCCTTATTTAGCTTTGAATAAGTCATGAAATTTTTAGAAGTTTCAATCTATTATATTCATAGTCGCAGATTTATCTAAAGTCTAAAATTATTCGCTGGTTGGAAATTACGAAATAATGGCAATTGTAATGTCTTTTTTTTTTTTTTTAAACTAACAGTTAATACAAACACCCTTTAAAAATGAAATAGTACAGACCTGATTCTATAAAATTCATGAAAGCAATATTTAAGTGCCACATGCTGCAATAACTCATTCATTTTACGGTCAACGCAAAGACAGCTGAACTTGACAAGACACTCCAAATGAAGACACTTGATGCATACAAAAAAAAAGTGATGAATATACCACATTTTCCAAGTGTTTAAATGTTCCTAGATCAACAATTCATAGAATTATCAAAAAGGAGAAGGAATGGAAAGGAAAACTCCCTTAGGGCTAAACACCTAAAACAAAGATTAGTTTATGCTAGAAGCCATCTATACCACGGGATAAATAATGAAACTATTTTAGTTTCAAATAAAATCAAACTATAATTATCTGGTCACATGAGCTCCAGTTATGTATGGAAGAAAGTAAATGAACCTCATAAAACCTCCCTAGAATTAAGCATGGTGGTGGGAGCATTCTACCCTGGGGATGTTTTGCTGCCTCTGGACCAAGAGAACCAGTGAGAGTACAGGGTATCTAAATCTAAACTTATTCATAAATGGAACTTTGTGTGTGTGTGTGTGTGTGTGTGTGTGTGTGTGTGTGAGGTTTTGTGTCGAGGTAAACCCCCCCCCCCCCCCCGATAAGTATCGAAAATTGATAATTGAAAAAAATTGGGTTATAGAAGGAGTGGTTCGATTTTAATCAAATTTGATACATTCGTAGACAAAGACATAAGAAACGATATTCAGAAGTTTCAAGGTTGCAGTTCTTACAATAGTGCAGAAAATCGATAATATATATATATATATATATATATATATATATATATATATATATATATAAAAGGCAAGATGTTTATGTGTGTATCTGTTTATCTGCCTGTATGGCTATTTTTTTCAGCCCTTTTATTTTAGTTTTTGCTTCGGGTTTGGCTCTAAATAGCTATAATTGTAGTTTTTAGTCTCAGCCATGATACCATTTACTCAGAGGACTTATTTAGCCTTCAAAATTCAGTTTACGATGTAAAAAAAAACTTATTTGATATCGATAGCAGGAAATCAAAATTTGACTTACATCCATTCATTTTTCTTTCAGTCTACAGTTTTACTTTAACTGGAAACAACTATTGCTTTTTAGTCTTTCGTGCCAACATTCAAAGAGTCTGAGCTCCAGGACCATGTATTAGTTTTAAAGCTTTCATCACACCCAAGCAATGCCAGGCTATACTGCTAGTCATGGATAAAGTGCAGTCTTTGGTTATTCTTAAAAATAATATAAAACAAAGTACTTGAAAGCTGTTTTGGGGGCGTCACTGGACATACCAACATGACAATGTTGGAATCATTACAAAATACTTAGATGATAGCAAAATGAAGGTATTGACGTGCTCTGCACAAAGTCCTGACTGAAATCCCTTTGAAAATTTATGGTCATATTTGAAGAAAAATGTAAGAGAAAGAAGTCCTTCAAATATATAGAAACCAGAAGTTACTGTAATGATCATGTAAGGAACTATAAAAAAAATGATTAAAAAGCAATAATCAAGAATAAAGGTTGCACAATTGATTATTAAAGCAAGAGGGCCAATAATTTTGTCCCATGTTAAATGTTTTTTGCATTATTGTTTCATTAAAATAAAAATTTTGTTGTGGCTATTATTGCATATTCTTTCAAATCTATTATTTCATCATTTGTGAAAAAATGCACAATGTTTCCCTGAAGATTTTACATTTCCCAGTTTTATTTGTAATTACGGAAGAGGGGTGAATTATTCTGTCCACAATTCTGTATATATATATGTGTGTGTGTGTGTGTGTGTGTGTGTGTGTGTGTATATATATATATATATATATTGCAGACAGAGGCATGTGCACTTGCGCACACACACACACACACACACACACACAATATGAGTTTTGAGTTTTGTTTAATGGCACATCAACCTCTATAGGTTATTTAATGCTAAAAAGTTGGATTTTAAGGTATTTTTTTAATGTTCAGTTGTAGTGAGAAAGTTGATTTAGCCAGATTTTGATGAAAGATTTTATTTTGCTTTTCATTTTTATTTTAGAAATTGAAGATGTCTTCTAGTTTTGTATTCAAGAATGTATTGATGGTAATAATTATGTATTATGGCAATTTTTTTTTCTTAAAATATGTATTGATAATATTTTTCTTTAAAAAAAAAATGTATATTTTTTTATAAAAGTCTATTTTTATGTATATATTTCTATAAAGAGTTTATTGCTATATTTTCATAGTGTTTTGAACCCAGTTTGAGGGTTAACTATTTGCCCATAGCTGGGACCCTAACAGGTGCTTCCACTCAAGGTCAGGGTGGACCTGAAAACAACAGCAATTAAGAGGTGGTTCCATGCTCCTCACAACCTCCTAATCAGAGGCCTTGCTGCCGGATGCAGTTTACCCACACAATATGAAAGGAAAAAAATTTAATTTTACCCCAATGAAAAGTGTATATATATATATATATATATATATATATATATATATATATAATAAATGGGAAATTCAAACAGACAATTGCTGATACCACCTAATAAGTGAATAGAATGATTGCTGGAGAATCTTATAAAACTCTGAGGTTGGGATGTTGAAGCTAACATCAATCAGCTAACAAACTCGCGTGTGTATACTACGATAGATAGATATTTTCTATTTTTAAATGATTTATTTTGCTACCTAGCTTTCTACCATAAGTGGTGTTTTCAGGCGATTTTTAATAACTGATTTTTAATAATTGATTTACTGTTTACCGTTTTTCTTTTTAAGAATGCTCTTGTAATGGTGTTTTATTTGAATGTTCACGTGGCAGGGAATTTATGAGCGTGCAAATAAAACACCGTTACAAGAGCATTCTTAAAAAGAAAAATGGTAAAATCAGTTATTAAAAATTGCTTGAAGACACCACTCACGGTAGAAACCTGGGTAACGAAATAACTGGTTAAAATATGGAAAATATTCAAAAGTTCTGCAATATAATTGTATTGAACACTTTAATACAAATGTGTACTGGTCTAACCCTATTATGACCAAAAACTAAGTATTAATCAATCAAATATATATATATATATATAGTAAAACTAAAAATTAATGCTTAAGATAAAAATAAAGCTTATTTTGGTTCAACAAGATTGAAATTTAAGAACATTAAAATAATATAAAATTATTATAAACATTCACCAGGTGGTTGAAAGATCTGTCAAAACAATGACATCCTTGCTTTTGTATATAAACTTATGCAACAAAACAAACCCTACATTGTCCTGATAAAGTCCCTCAAAGGATGAAACATGTCAGCTAAGAATAGTTTTCCCCCTCATCTTTTTACTTTTATATATACACACACACAAAAAATATATTAAGTATAAAACTTAAAACTTAAAATATAAAATGAACTGAGAGCTCCATACTAAATTTGACAGAGCCTAAATATTATCATTGCCAAAATTTTCACATAATCTTCGGGCAGAACTCTTACAAACTCACACATGGAAGGGAAATAAAAAGAATAGTAAAATTATTAAAAGAAAATGTTTATCATCAAATCAAAGAATAAAACAAAATTAATTCTCAAGAGATGAGCCACCATTTAGGAAAAATTTAGAGAGCATTTTGACAAAAACAGCATTATTGAATATGTCCCTTATTCACAAACAGAGCATTATTTTTTGGGGCTTTGCTTTCAATTCTAGTGTTTCAGATTTTACTTTTGTGTCGTATATTTCATTCTTGATACAACCCCAAAACATGTGATATAAAGGGAACTTGCTTTCCAAGAGATCCATTGTCCTAAGTTGGTCATTTGGTAAGTGTTTGAAAACTTAATACACAGTGCACCATCTCACTGAAAGATCCTTTGCCAAACCTTTTTTTATATCACTTTGGAATGAAAACTTGAAGTAAACCAAATATGGAAGCTATTTTATTTACCTTATGTGTATAAACATATGTACAAAATATGCAAAGTATGCAATGGTTAAATATGTAGGGCACAATAAAAAAACAACAATTTGAAAACATTGTATTCAGAAGACATAAAAGGATCAGTGAAGCATATCACAATTTACATGAACATCAAGCTTCACAGCATAGCCGACATTTGTCGGTTTTATTTTCTAAAACATTTATTTTATACACATCTTTTAAAATATTTTTGACTGTGGAAAGATCAATAAGTCACAGGCTGACACACTCATTAGCTGAATTTGAAATTTTCACAATATAATGTACATTGAAATAATTAATAGCTAAGTGTTTTAGACATAATGAAAACAGTATTTTTAAAAATAAATGTTTTGTGTAAAATATATTCTAAGTTGAGAACTGCTTTTTTTTTGTTGCTTAAAATGATAGGAAAAGAAATCAGGTTAATTTTATAGGATGCGTAGCTGGCTTAGCCATTATCAACATGGAACATGAATTTAGAAAACTGAGGTTAAATTTCTGCCAAAATATTTTTGTGCTCAAATTATGCTAATGTCAAAATTGTAAAAAAAAAAAAAACAAAGAATCCAATTAGACACTATTTCAAAATATTTCCCAAATTATAGAAAATAAAGAAAAGTTAAGTTATGGAAGGTTATGGCTGCTTTTCTTAAAGATGAAAAAGATAAAAAAACGGGAAAAGATGAAAAAGATAAAAAACAGGAAAAGATGAAAAAGAAAACAACGCAAAAGTGAAAAGTTGATGGCTGCCAGTGCTTCAACTAGAAAAAGAAAAAAAATAGCGTAACTGCTATATACTTCAGAATAATGGTGTCAATAATTTTGATAAATTCACTTAAACGCCCTATGTGATACACACTTGGTCGATCAGGTCCCAAAAAAGACATGACTGACTGGGCAGAATATTTTCTCGCAGTAGGTTGCCATTACTTTCTGTGGTAAACTGGTTACCAACCAAGGATATAGAACCCAATCTGTTCTGCTATTCAACTCATAGCTGGAGGGAGAAGTGATGGATTCATATCTTTTCCCGAGGGTATTTGTACATAAGTGAAAGCAGCAAATTCAATAGGAATTCAAACTTGACTTTCTAACTTTTCATTCCAAGACAATGTCCACTGCACCACAACGCACATCCTAATTGTGATAAAAAGCAACTAAAATTAAAACGAAAGAAATACTATTCAAAAAATTTAAAATGTTGCCAAAGATGATAATTCAACATCAGTACTAATAAGGCATTCACTTACACACACATACCCTTGGGAAAAGTATTAATCCATCTCTTCCCTCCAGTTATGGGTTAAATAACAGGACAGACTGAGTTCTATAGCCTTGGCTGGCAACCAGTCTACCACAAAAAGTAATGGCAACCTACTGTGGGATAATCTTCTGCCCAGTCAGTCATGTCTCGAAAGAGACATGATTGCCCAAAGCATGTATCACGTATGGCATTTAACTGACTGACTGAATATAATAGTTGGAAACATGATTAAGGCTTCTACTGGGCATAAAGTGGGGGATCAGTTTTATATTGTTATGAAGTAATAAACAGATCCCCCACTAATTACTACTAAATAATATAATACATCTCTTCCCCCTATGTAGCTAAGGGTTAAATAACAGGACAGATTGGCTAACCGCTGACTAATATCAACTGCCTAGTAGTTCTACTGAACTCCAATAGAACTCTAAAGAACTCCTATGAACTTCCTGTTAACTTTTATTAATATAGGAGGAAGAGTCCGTTATCTGAGGAATAGGTGTGTTTCCCCATAACACTCTCACCACTGTCTGAGGGTCACAGAATGTTTTTCTGGCTTTCCTAAAATCCCAGAGCATTTTCCTTATTGGTCATCTGATCAACCACTTCTCTTTTCTGCTTCATATGGGTGCCTCTCATCATAACCACCATAGAGGTGTGGTATAGCTGAAATGGTCAAATTTTAATTATTGTTCAAAATCCTTCTTATCCTACTTTTGTGTATAGTCATTTTAGCACCTGATTTTTTTTTCATTTCAATCCTCTTTCCAACAAGTGACAAAGAAGAGACAATCCCTTGATTTGAGACATTTTATTGTATTTCAGCTAACAAAAAAAAAAAAAATTAATCACTGTATTCTTTCTATTTTTTAGGAAGCCTAAAAAAAAGTTACTTATCAGTTGACCGAATTTCATACCAGCAGTCACTCTTGTAATTATGGGGGTGTAAAAAATTTTATCTCAGCCGTTACTTATTTTTGATGATCTTAAAACTTTTATGAGTAACAAAAATATTTACCTATTATTCTTAGGTCTTCAGACTATAACTTCACTTATCTCAACCTTGACCAAAACCAGATGGCCTCTTTGTTTTCAAGATTTTAATTTTCATTTCCTTCTCAATTTTCCTTTGTCAGGTCATCAGTATATTTTTCAGTCTATTGAAAATTAATATTTTTTATGCCTTTGAGTTTTTCTACAATTTACCAGCGCCTTTCAAGTAGTCACACCATTTCAGGGTGTCTTAAATATCTCCATTTAACTCAACACTCTAAATGTTGCCAGGGTTTGAGTTTTGTTTAACAGCATATCAACCTCTGTGGGTTATTTAATGCCAAAAAGGTAGAGTTTTAAGATAAGTTTTTTAATGTTCGGTTATAGTAAGGTTGATTGTGTCAGATTTTGATGAAAAATTTTTTTATTTTTATTTTATTTTAAAAAACTGAAGATGTCTTCTTGTTTTGTATTCAAAAATGTATTGTTGGTAATAATTTTTTTCCTTCAAAAATGTATGATGACAATAATCTCTTTTTTCTACAAAAATGTGTAATGGTAATAATTTTTTTCTTTAAAAAATGTATATTTTTCTATAAAAGAATATATATATATATATATATATATATATATATATATATATAAAAGTCTATTTTTATACTTTCATAGTGTTTTGACTCCAGTTTGGGGGTTAACTATTTACCCATAACTGGGACCCTAACAGGTGCTACCACTCCAGGTCAGGATAGACCTGGAAACAACAGCAATTAAGAGATTGTTCCATGTTCCTTACAACCTCCTAATCAGAGACCTTGCTGCTGGATGCAGTTTATCGTTATACTCAGGACCTCCATGGTTTGAACTCACAACTCTGAGTCACTGGATCCAACCAATGCTTGGATCTATTAGGTCATGTGTCCTTCAGGACAAAGTGAATACTTCATCTCAGAAATATAAACAAATACTCTTTAATCTGTAGACTGAAGCTTAAACATGATGATCCTGAAACGAAATCAGAAATTGACTTAATTTATTGCTCACATCTTTGCCATTGTATGCACAAAGCCTTAATGATGTGATTGTCAATCCATACAAACCTCAGGGAATTTCAAAGTGAATCTTTTATTTAATCTCCAAGGACTTCTGACTGAAGAATGTAAATCAGATACAACTTATATTTTGAAAATGACACATGTGTGCTTGAGTATGTTACAATTGGCATACATAACATGTCTATAAAGAGAGGCGGAGAAAATGAGAGCGAGGAGGGAAAGAGGCGGAGAAAACGAGAAAAGAGGCGGAGAAAACAGAAGGGAAGGGAAGAGAGGCAGAGAAAACGGGAGGGAGGGGAAGAGAGGCAGAGAAAACGGGAGGGAGGGGAAGAGAGGCAGAGAAAACGGGAGGGCGGGGGGGAAGAGAGGCAGAGAAAACGGGAGGGAGGGGGGGAAGAGAGGCAGAGAAAACGGGAGCGGGGGGGAAGAGAGGCAGAGAAAACGGGAGCGGGGGGGGGGAAGAGAGGCAGAGAAAACGGGAGCGGGGGGGGGGAAGAGAGGCAGAGAAAACGGGAGCGGGGGGGGAAGAGAGGCAGAGAAAACGGGAGCGGGGGGGGAAGAGAGGCAGAGAAAACGGGAGCGGGGGGGGAAGAGAGGCAGAGAAAACGGGAAAAGCGGGGGGGAAGAGGGAGGCAGAGGGGGGAAAACGGGAGCAAGAGAAAAGGCAGGGAGAAAACGGGGGGAGCGGGGGGAGAGGCAGAGAAAACGGGAGCGGGGGGGGAAGAGAGGCAGAGAAAACGGGAGCGGGGGGGAAGAGAGGCAGAGAAAACGGGAGCGGGGGGGGGGAAGAGAGGCAGAGAAAACGGGAGCGGGGGGGGAAGAGAGGCAGAGAAAACTGGAGCGGGGGGGGAAGAGAGGCGGAAAAAACAGTAGGAGGTAAAGAGGTGGAGCAAACAGGGAAGTTGGGAAAGTAAAGGTGAACTGAGGAAGGGACAGAGAAGAAACAAAAATACTAGCTGTACAATGGTTTCTTCAAAAAGTGACCTCAACTAAAACAAAAGCCTGAATTGAATAATCCAAACTTCATCTCAAAATAGCTCTATCATTGATGAGGTTGTAACACATCACTCATTAAGTCCTGAGCCTGACATATAGATGGCACCATTAATAAAAAATCCATATGATTTTGATGAAGTGCTAACCTTCAAATGGCACATGACAACATTTGGGCCCAATTGGATTATTAGTTTACAAATTACACTTATTTAAGTGAAGCTACTGTTGCAAATTTTCAAAAAAATATAAAAATCTGAATTTCATGTGTTCATAAGGCATTGCTTTTTAATGAGAAAAATACTGTTCAAAGCAGTGGTTTGGTAAGTGTTATTCAGACTGCTCCATCGAAAACAACAGTTAAGAGGTGGTGTGCTGATTTTAAATGCTGTCATACAGACACAAATAATGCGCTGAATGCCCAGGTCGGCCAAAATTGGCAGTTGTCACAAGTGTCACAAGTCGATGACAAAACTACATGAATTGCACTTCAAATTACTTCTGCATATTCTCTAGAGCTGACCCCCAGCAACTCCTGACTCTTTGCAGAACTCAAAAGAATGCTCCAGGTAAAGAGATCTGACTCCAATGAAAAAGTGATATTGGAAACTGAGGTGTATGTTGAGGCCAAAGACAAATTGTCTTGCAATTGAATTGTTAGAGAAGCATTGTAATCAATGTATCACCCTAGAAAGAGACTATGTTGATGAATTAAGTTAAATTTTGCCTAAAAGTTCTTGTTTCATTAGTTATGCCTGCAATTTACTGAGTGATGTGTTAAATCTGAAAATAGCTCAACAAAACTTTATAATCACAACAAAAGCAATACAAAAATAGTTTGAAATTCTGAACAATTATTGGAATTCAATTAAAGTATTTTAACTTTCCAATATTACCCTGACTCCTTTTCTTTCTGTTTACGTTTTTTTTTTAACTGTTGGTTTACAACACAAATGCTAAACCCCTTAAAAGATTATCCCAAGTATTTAACTTCTTAATGGATTATCCCGAGTATAGGCAATTTTGTACTTTATTCTTCTTAAATCTCCAGTTAATCTGTTTATAAAATAACAAATGTTCAAATTTAATTGGACATCCTGTTATATTTTACAAGAACAAGTCTATTCTAAACTTCTTACACATGGTAGCAATAGATTCAGGAAATCAACATCAACAATTAGGATTTTATAATTCTAGGTATATCGACATTAAATATGGATTATTTTTTATTGCTGTTATAAATTGGAAATATTTTTCTCCACTTACTAACTAGGATTTTAGCTCTCTCTCTCTCTCTCTATATATATATATATATATATAGTTTTGGATAGGTAAGAAGATAGTTCATTTTTTTTCCACCCCCTTAATCTTAGAATCTTTTCAGCCAACACTTCTTCAGAGAATACCATTGGCAATGTTAATTGACAAAAAACAGAAGACTATCCAATAGAGAGAGACAAACTGAAAACCTTAAAACTTATATACTATAGTAAATTCAAAACCTCTAACCTGGGAATAAGCAACAAACCTTCTCCAGCGGCTACTGGGGTTGATAGAACTAATGTTGTGTATGAATTCAAATGTCCTTTTGAAGAATGCTCTTCTAATCCACATACATACACTGGATTTACAACTACTCGGCTCTCTAGATAATTAACTATGCATTTAAATGATTATAGCGCCATTACACAACAGCTTATGTCACATACTGTTTCCCTTCTGCATTCCGACATTCGTAAAATTCTTATAGACAATACTAAAATTATCGATCAACACACAGACATTAGATGCCTTAAAATTTTAGAGGAACTACGTATCAGAAGTAATAAACCTCTTATCAATCACACAGCTTACCAAGTTTCTGGACACATTCTTCAATGTGTATAGCATATTTGAAATATAATTATGGCAAATAATGCTTGCTTCTGCATAACTGGATAATTCACACACTTTCCCTAATGTATTTTTATGGTATTTAAAAATTTAGTTTTACCACTCTAAATATTCCACATAATCAGATAATTCACGCCTCCATGTGATCACACATTTTCATGCTTGCACATGATCATATTATTTCCCCTGAATTTTTTTAAAATTTTCTTAATGTTTATTTAGTTCTTCAAAATGTAGTAACACGCTTTCCACCGCAAGGCAAATGTTGATGGTTAAAGATTGTAAAACTGTAAAATTTGGACCCTGATGATAAACGATGACGTCTGAAAGTACTCGGTTAACATACAGACAATATTTGTATAAATATAATTTGGAAATAAAAAGCCTCATTAAAAAATATGAGAAAATACAAAAGAAAATCTGCAAGACTAAGTTGTCACTATCGTTTAATACATGTTTAAAATATACATATGAAATTTTATGATAGGCTATATTAATGAGTTAATACCAGAGACAGAGTGTATATTAATGTAAAAGTGGGAATTGAGGTCAACACCCAGCAGCAACAGTGTTTTATTCTTAAATACAATCATGGCCTGACAATCCCATTTAAAACAGACTGTTGGCACTGGTTGTTGGTCTCAATGTCCACTTTAATATATATATATTGTTACAAGGATGCATTTATATACAAAAATAATAATAATGTTTAAAAAGTTGTAGTAAAGGACTTTGTTGAGTCCTACTTGTTGTTACAAAAAAAGTTTTAATTCAGAAAGTAGTCGTAAAAATAAGGAAATTAGAAATAGAACATTTGGAAGTTTGTAGAATGTTCCAGAGAATTCGAAAGGTTCTAGAAATATGCAAATTAGGTGTTAGCCCCTATAAAAATAGGTTTTGGGCATAGAGCAGTCAGTTGATAGCAGGATGGATTGACCACTACAGTTCCAAGATTCAGGATGTATATCCAGCTGAAAGAATTTTAAGAATGTCAGTCACAACCTTCATATTTGTTCTTGTTTTGAAATAAAAATACTACAATTACTCGACTGCATCACTTTTAGCACGTGAACACTAATCTTAGTTTATGAATTTTTTGCCTTAATTCTTTTGTTTTGCAAATATATTGTTATTGTTTGCTTAGTTACATTTTAGCTTGTTTTTTTCCATTTCTTATTGTTTATTGAGCATTTTGTAGATTACACTTAACCACTGCTAATTGCTCTGCAGATATATTGTACTCAGATAACTTGATCAGCAGACTAAGCAGAGACATTATGTGTTAATGCTATTTCAAAAGAAAATTATGAGAAAATAAAAATCATATATCATTAATAAAAGCTCATGAGTCATCTCTGGACCAGTGACCAATCACTAAAAAGGTGAGACAAGAGAACAGTTACCTAATGTCTAATTAAAAAAAAAAAAGTATTACATGCTCGTTAAATGAGAAGAAAAAGAAGTGGGGGGGAATTGCCTTGACCTTTGACCAAGAAGTAGGTACACAGTAATCAAATCAGTAACTGGAAGGTTAGAAAGCAACCACTACATTCATTATTCTGGATATTTTAGGAGTTGAGGGAGTTTGGGGAAGAAATGTGTGTGTGTGTGTGTGTGTGTGTGTGTAATGTCAGGTCTGTTAGTGGAGAGGATAATCCAAATAGATCTTTTTAATATAAATTATTAAAGAGACAGATCCATACAGAGAGTTCAATGGTTGCACAAGTTTTTGAATATATATATTCTTCATTTGTAAACGTGTTATTATGTGACCTAGGTTTCTACCATGTGGTGTCTTCAGGCGATTTGCAATAACTGATTTTACCATTTACTGTTTTTTTTTAAGAAAAGTTAGCGATTATGCTATTCCCAAACAAAAATGAATTATTGAATGAAAGAACAAAAATTATGACTAAGTGTAACCATTCCAAAAAATACCTATTAGGTTCATACAACCATGGATAAAAACGTTATAATTTTTATAATTTTAAAAATTGTGCATTCAAAAATTCCCCATTACGTGAGCATTCTTAACAAAAAACATAAACAGTAAAATCAGTTATTCCAAATCGCCTGAAGACACCACATGGTAGAAACCTAGGTAGCGTAATAACTCATTTACAAATGAAGAATATCCAAAAGTTCTACAATTGTATTGAACACTTTTTAATACAAATGTGTACTGGTTTTGATTTCATTTGGCCAAAAACTAAGTAATTAAACAATATATACATATGTCAGATTAAACAAATTGCAAACATTATGTTTGCTTATTTTTAATAAAATACATTCATACTCACAGATAATCTTTTGCGTATTACAATCAAAAGATGTCAGAAATGAGCTGTAACGTTATTTTCATTTCTTAAGGTACCCAAGTACTTTCAAACTCTTTCCGAGGCTATGGTAACAAATGATGTAACTGGAAAACTGTGTTGCTAAAAATTACTGTAGATTTTTTTTCTGCTTCAACTATAACAGTCGACAAGTTGCTAGCATTTATTAGAACGTGGAAATTATCGAAAAAGGAATTTTTTTATATATTGTAATGTCATGGTCATGCACATGTTAAAACATGAAAAAAACTGTTCTTTTTACAAACATTTTAGAACATTATTACAGTATTCATAGCTGATTCTATTAATTGACACTAGCAATTTGTCAACTGTTATATTTGAAGCAGGAAAAAAAATGTACAGTAATTTTTAGCAACACAGTTTTCCAGTTAAACCTTTTTTTTACCATAACTCGTAAAGAGGTTTAAAGTACTTGGGTACCTTAAGAAATGAATGAAAATAACATCTGTCAATGTTACAGCTCATTTTGGACATCTTTAGATTGTAATACGCAAAAGATTATCCGTGAGTATGAACGGATTTTATTAAAAATAAGCAAACATTGTTTGCAATTTATTTAATCTGATATGTTTAAAAGAAAATTTGGTGCCTGAATACACAAATATATACACACACACACACACACTTATTTTTTATTATTATTTTTTTTTTTTAATCATTTCACCAAAATCAAGACAATAAAGGTACTAAGATGCAAGGGGCAACTGTGTGTAAGAGAATATAAAAAAATATATTATTAAATAGAGAGGACAATAAAAGAACAAGAATTAATGACACAGAAGATAACACTTGACATTGCATTTCATTTTTTGAAGATCAAAGTTGGCTGGGAAATAAGAACCCAGGAGAGAGTCCAAAAAGTGAGAAGTGGTATAGAAGGAACTGTTAGCATAGAACTTATGGTTTCTTATAGACATTTTAGCTATAAAATGATTTTGATCTAGCACTGAAATTAAATTCATAAAGTCAAAGTGTCATAGAAGAAAGCTTATAACGATTATTATGAAAGTAATATATACATATATATATATATATATATATATAATTTCCTTATATATGAATCAACTACAGGATAAAGTCTGTCTGTCTCTTAAATCAATCAATTGCAATAAATTTTACAAAGTGTTCAATAACCTGTCTGTAAGACAAATATTCATAAATATTACCTTTAAAAGATATAACAACTATCCAAAACTACCATGGTTTCACCCTTTTTAAGATAATATTTACATGCACTGTGTGGGTGTGTTTATAAACATGTGCGTGCATGTATTGGGTTGTCTAGAAAGTTCATGCCAAATTTTAAGGGAATTTAAAACAAAATAAAATTATGCCATTAAATATTTATTCAAATAAATATGAACTATTTTCCTGCACAACCTTTACCATGTTTTTTTTAAAAAAAATCACTTTGTGATAATAACTGTCTTTTTGTTTTCTATTTACATACAAAACCCATTTTTCATCACCTGTAACTGTGTGATGCAAAAATGAAAGATAGGTATTCCTGGTTAAAAGACTATTCCCTCTGATAGAAAATTCTATTCCATTTTCAAGTGAAATATTGAGGAAACCAAATTTCCTCTTTGCAAGAACTAATTAACAGTGACATACCATCAGATAAAAGAGATGATAAGTTAATTTTTACCATTCAACCTTGCTTCTATCTTGGTTCAAGGACTCATAACTCATAATTGTGAAATATATAATTACTTTTCAAACAAACTAATATCTATTACTCTTGGCTTCGTACAGCACAAGAACATATTAGTGAGACTTTCAAAGAAGAGCTGAACTCATTACTGTTATGGTGAAACACCCCTATTCCTCAGATAATGGACTCTCCCTCTTATATTAATAAGAGTTCATAGGAAGTTAACTAGAGAAGTTCATAGGAGTTGCGAGTTGTGATTTGGACGACGCGACAGAAGGAATTCTATGGTGATGAGAAGTTTACCTCTTCCCAACTGATCTTGTTCTTTAAGCATCAGCTTAAAGTCAAGATCAGGACGGAAAGGAAACGACTCACTCCATCTGAATTTGGCAAAAGGTGGGTGAGTCTTGCGCGATTCTGTCGAGTGAAAGGTGCTGACCTGGAGTGGTTGTTTGATGCTGGTTAGGTATCAGGATATTGGGTGTGCTGGGCAGAACATGTGCACCCCTTCCCGGTTAGGTTAGAATAGGAAGTTTTTTGATTTTCTGTTTCTCGTTTTAAAGTTAACTTAGCTAGGTTATGATTGCTCATTGGCCCCCTATTTTCCTTTAGTTTAATCCCCCATCCTTTCCCACTTTAGGTGTTCAACAATGTTAGTTCTCCGGTGGATGCGTGGCGTCTTTCGCTATTTTTCAAGTGTGCTTTTCATTTTTGTTATGGTGTTTAAATGTGTGAGTGTTTGTGTGAGTGATTGCTGATCGGATAAGTGGTATTATTATAATTCTAAAGCCACACATTATATTTCGTCCGGGGAAGTGATTTTGCTGTCACAATATTAGAGTAGTGGGGGGCTTTTATTACTAATACAATTTTATTTACTTTCTTGTATATATTGTATATCATTGTATATAAACATTTGGGGATTTTAAATGTTGTTATTTTCTGCCCATGCCCTCCACTGAAAATTGTACATATGGGAGTTAAGTAGGACTACATAGAGAACCTGAGGTATTATGGTGGACGTAGTAAGAATGGTAAGCAAAAATGTGGTATTATGGTAAAAGGTTTATTGTAAGTGTGTCAGGGTCGACGAAAGTGAATAGCTAAGTTAAACTAGAACAGATGACCAGCCTTCCCCATCCCCTAATTCAGCCTTGTGCCACATTTGTACATATGTACAATAAATAATGAAGTTCATAGGAGTTCTAGAGAGTTCTTTAGACTTCTATTTGAGTTCAGTAGAACTACTAGGCAGTTGATATTAGTCGGCAGTGAGCCAAATACTAAGGAGTCAGCTTACAGTGGAAGATTACCAAGTTCCTAACATTTTGGGTGTGTTAAGTAGATTAGCAACCGACATTAGCACAATTATAACCTTCAGTGCAAAAACTACTCCACAACAATTACATATGCAAATGTTATCAAGTCGATCATTACATAGTATGTATGCACAAATTTAAAATATTTTGACTCCCTCCCTCCTTGTACACATGCATACTATTTAGCAAACATCCCTCCCCCATGCATACATACTTTTTGTGCTCAACACCCTTTACTTTACAAAATTTGAAAAAAGAAAGTTATATTTAAGCTCTTGACTTGAAGCCCTTGCTTTTAACTTAAATAATATGTCATTCATTTTTCACTATTGTTTTTTAGTTTGTTTTAAAGCCATTGTGCTTTACAATACTGTTCTGCCTTTCTTTTCTTTTTTTTAATGAGAGATAGACATCAATGTAGGATTTCAAAATATTTTTCAACTAAACACATTTATCCATATCAAATAATCATCTGCTTTCTTTAACCAACACTTGCGAAATAAACCATCGAAAATACCGAGGCAAAACAGATTGCTCTGTTTTGTGGTGAATACAAAATAAAAATAACTTTTTTTCAGTTTTTGAATTCACGAGCCTGTGTGAAAATTTATTTTGACCAATAGAAAACGGGATTGGTACCAGGCTGAAGAAAAGACCAAGGTAAAGTTTAATGAGCCTACATGAAAATTTACTTTGACTAATGAAAAGGGAGCAGCTTACAAATGGAGTAAAAGTAACGAACTGATGTCAAATCACTTTTTGATGTAAATAGGCAGAGAAAGTTGAATCAACCAGAAGAGAGAGAGAGAGAGAAAAACAGCGTCCTACACATCTGAATAACGTCAATATCAAATTATATGCTGATACCTTATCAGCCTCTAATGAGAGCAGGGGAATTTGAAAGAACTCTATTCAACTCCTATGTTAAGTATCTTGAAATTTACCTTTTTATTCATGTTGACTACAACCGTACAACTTTTACATGAGAAACAAACTCTCTAAATTTGTTTTAAGCATTTTGGAATATTACTTTGTGTTCAATGATTTAATATGAACATTTTCTATTCTTGACAGTTAATCGAACCTATAAACCTTTAATGTTTGATTACTTGTCCTGAAACAAACTACTGAAACTTCAAATGTGTAAATTTGTAAATAAATTCCTTATCTTGTTTCATTAAAAATAACATGTTTCCTCGTTATTATCCTTACATACTTCAGTTTAATTCCATTGTCTTTTGAAAACTTAATACCCTCCATTTGCGTGCATGTGGGTGGAATCTGTCTATTTCGCAATAAAGTTTTCTTTCAAATTCTGTGATGACTTTTGCTTTTTCTGGAGTTCACACCTCAATGCGAATGTTATTTTCCAGATTTGTTTCGGTTCATTTCAAAACAAGAATTTAGAACAGCGTCAACAACCAAATAATTTTACTAAGCTTGAAACAAAGACATTCTTTTCTTCTGCAAGTGAAATTTTTTCGCTTAGCAAACTTTTAAAAAACAGCATAATTTTTTCATACATACTTGATCTCACCCCCATACACAATCATATGCATACATACGTGAACAACTCCATAAGAATGTTAATCAAAACTCAATAGCAAGGACATTGTGTCTATAAAAAATTTCTTGAAAAGAATTTGTTCTTTTGTTGCTTTAAATTGGTTCAGAGTTTTTAACCATTATCAAATTAAGTATATCCCAACCTATGCTCATGTCATTTTGTTAAATGCAGGCTTTTTATGTTGAGAAATTATGTTACTCATAATTTCATACAACTTTCTTAAATTCTGTCAAATATAAAGTCGTAATAGATTTGCCTTCGATTTTTAATTGGAATTCCTCAAGTAGAAAGTCGAGATTTAAAAACTGAAACCAATATTCTGAACGACCAATCAGCTTTACAACAATTTTGCTTGGGATCGATAATTATTCTACAACAAGTTGGCACGTGCTGTCAAAATATTTATATCGATATGCCATCTAAAATGATGGCAACATATATATTGATATATTGAGTATTTTACATTAAGACATACAAAAAAATAAATAATAATCCAAACCCCTAAGGGTAACAGGAGGAAAATATTTCATATATATATATTTTCTAAGCATATACTGTTAAATATAAGAGACAATGAATGTCTATTATGTTTAATCATGAGCCGTTCTAAACGTCGTATTTTGGCTTTAATTTCAGTTGAAAATAAAGACAAAAATTCTCCAAAATTTGGATAATTTTTTATTAATTTGGTTCTAAGCTTTCGACTCACATGAGCCATCTTCAGAGAGGTTATTAAGATGGTAATACAATAAAGCCACCATCACTGACGATTTTATTTTGTGTTGTCATAAAACTCTGCTAGGCAACAGCAATAGTTACCAAAAATAACAAACACAGTTCGCAAATTTGCAATGTGGTTCTATGACGTCACACCTGTATATATATATATATATATATATATATATATAAAATATGTCTATAAGATTGAAAGAATTTACATGTGTGCTTGTAGACATCATTGACCTGCGAGGCAAACTTCAGTAAATCAATGTTGAAGTGACACAGCACATACATTATCGGCAATAACAAGGCTAACACAAATCAAAGGCCTTGGTTTCTTGCCCAAGGAAGAATAAAAACAGGTTTCAAGGCAGTTTGGTCTTTGTGACCCATGAAGGCTATACCCATGTCCAGAGAGAAAGAGAGATTAAGAGTACTGTTGTTTACAGAGTCCCGCGCAAAGTGTTGTTCCAGTTTCCACATTAACTGTCAGCAGAAACAGATTCGAGTGGAAGTTTATTTTCATACCAGCCAATTTTTGTTTAAATACCACAGAATATTGAACTATTATGTAATATCAGTCCTCCTATATGGCAGTGAATGCTGGACCATCTCCTCACAGATGAAGGAGACACTTGAAGGAACAGAAATAAAGAAAAGACTCCTGAACGGTTACGTAATATCAGTCCTCCTATATGGCAGGGAATGCTGGACCATCTCCTCACAGATGAAGGAGACACTTGAAGGAACAGAAATAAAGAAAAGACTCCTGAACGGTTACATAATATCAGTCCTCCTATATGGCAGGGAATGCTGGACCATCTCCTCACAGATGAAGGAGACACTTGAAGGAACAGAAATAAAGAAAAGACTCCTGAACGGTTACATAATATCAGTCCTCCTATATGGCAGGGAATGCTGGACCATCTCCTCACAGATGAAGGAGACACTTGAAGGAACAGAAATAAAGAAAAGACTCCTGAACGGTTACATAATATCAGTCCTCCTATATGACAGGGAATGCTGGACAATCTCTTCCCAGATGAAGGAGACACTTGAAGGAACAGAAATAAAGAAAAGACTCCTGAACGGTTACATAATATCAGTCCTCCTATATGGCAGTGAATGCTGGACCATCTCCTCACAGATGAAGGAGACACTTGAAGGAACAGAAATAAAGAAAAGACTCCTGAACGGTTACATAATATCAGCCCTCCTGTATGACAGAGAATGCTGGACCATCTCCTCACAGATGAAGGAGACACTTGAAGGAACAGAAATAAAGAAAAGACTCCTGAACGGTTACATAATATCAGTCCTCCTGGATGACAGAGAATGCTGGACAATCTCCTCACAGATGAAGGAGACACTTGAAGGAACAGAAATAAAGAAAAGACTCCTGAATGGTTACATAATATCAGTCCTCCTGTATGACAGAGAATGCTGGACAATCTCCTCACAGATGAAGGAGACACTTGAAGGAACAGAAATAAAGAAAAGACTCCTGAATGGTTATATAATATCAGTCCTATATGGCAGTGAATGCTGGACAATCTCTTCCCAGATGAAGGAGACACTTGAAGCAACAGAAATGTGGTTTCTACGGAAGGATGCTGAGAATACCATCAACTGAACAAGTGAGGAACAAAAAGTTTTCGAGGAAATAGAAATAAGAAGAAAGTTTATACTTAAGAACAGGGAGAAAATTGAAATTTCTTTACCACATATTTTCTTATTTGTTTCTGACAATTTTTTTCTGTTTCTTAATTTATCCTTATTATCCTACTTGTACTCATACTACTAACTCACTATATATGGACTTCATCCAGGGATTGAACTCATGACCACCTGGGAAAACTGCACACAACTAACATATCTACCGAGGCATTATCTATCTAGTGATAAAATTTTGGTACCTTAAATCTTACCTTTTTTCATCAGAAACTCCTATAGACTTACTGGATAAAATTTCAATCTTTCCTACCCAAAGGCTCCATATTATGTTCAATTCTATGCTAGGCCTACTGAACAGGTTTTCCAAGCCAATCACAAATGCTAATTCTTTCAATCTTTCATAATCTGTTGTAGAGTGGCTGATACCCCAGCAGCACTCTCAATTATAGAATGGCCCATGACCTGAAATGGTCTATTTAAGTAAAGAATAGTAGCATTCAAGGTGTAACATTCAAGTGTCATTCAAGTAATATTCAGACTGATTACTTTGGTGACTATTGCGATCTATACCTCTCCTCTCAGTGTTTTAAGTTCTGTCTTGTCTGTCATTCTAACTATTGTACAGTTTTGTGTCATCCTTTAGCACGTGACATTGTGCTGAATAAAACAGCAGCACATTTTCTCTGTGTATTGTATCTACCTAAGCAATACAATATAATCAAAAGCTAAAATATTGTGTTCAATTCTACGCTAGAACTACTGAACTAATTTTCCAAGCCAAACGCATAAGCTAATTTTTTCAATCTTTCCTAATCAAAGGCTCCTATATTGTGTTCAATTCTATACTAAGCCTACTGAATTAAGTTTGCAGTCAAGCACATGCTAATTTTTTAAATCTTTCTTAATCAAAAGCATATTTTCATTAAAAGTGAAAATATCTGAAGAAAGCTAGAAAAACACGTCCCATAAAATAACAGCAATAATTAAATAATGTTGCAATTACATTTGTTATATTTTCTGCATGAGTTATCCAGATTTTTTTTATCTCTAAAATTAACTTTACTGTTATAAACAAGAAAGAATTCTGCTTTGTAAATATTACAAAGTAAAAATATTTAAAGAAAGCTAACATAACGCATACCACCAAAAAAATAACAGTAATTTCTTAATGCGTTTTGCCATAAATGGGCTTTGGAATCTTGATAGTCCAGAAATATCTCCATGTCCTAGAGGGTAACGAATTATTCCCCACCCTAGAACCCCTCTCTTACGGACAAAACAAAACCAACAAAGCCACACCTTTTTTTTTTTTTTTTCAGATAAAGTATTCAGGGATGTGCATTGTGGTGCAGTGGATATCGACTCAGAACAACAAATCGGGGTGCCAAGTTCGAATTCCAGTTGAATTCCTTGCATTCACTTACGCACAAATACCCTTGGGGAAGATATTAATCCCTCTCTTCCCTCCAGTTATGGGTTAAATAATAAAACAGATTGGATTCTATAGCCTTGGCTAGCAAACAGTCTACCACAGAAAGCAATGGCAACCTACTGCAGGATAATTTTCTGCTCGGTCATGTCTCTTTTGAGACATGATCGCTCAAAGCCTGTATCACATATGGCATTTAACTGACTGACAATATAACAGTTAAATTAAAAACATGATTAAGGCTACTACTGGCTATAAAGTGTGGGATCTGTTTTATATTGTTATGAAGTAATAAACTGATCCCCCACTAATTACTACTTAAAAAATACATCTCTTTCCCCTGTAGCTATGAGTCAAGTAACAGGACAGATTGGGTTCTATAGCCTTGGTGGGCAACCAGTCTAGTGCAGAAAGCAATGGCAACCTACTGCGGGATAATCTTCTGCCCAGTCAGTCATGTTTCTTTCGAGACATGATCGCCCAAAGCGTGTATCACGTATGGCACTTACCTGACTGATAGTTTTGCATGTGAAATGCAGTATTTTTTTTATCTGTACAATTAGCTTTGCTACAACAAGTAAAAAAAAGATTCAATTTTTCCTAACGTTAAAAGTAAGACTATTCAAAGAATGTAAGCATGAAACAAAACAAAAACAAAATAAATGTATTAACAGCCGATGTATTACTGTAGTTCATATCATACAATAATGCATAAACTAATGAGTTACTCCGTTGTTAACATGAAACATATACCCTTAATATGAATGATAAAAGTATAACATATTACTGTAGTTTATATCATACAATAATGTATAAAATAAAAATTAGGATTATTGTACACCAATTTATTTTAAACTGGTATCCTCATCTTCATTGTTTTAATTATGTTTCATCCGTTGTACACATTGTTCATATTCAATAATGTTCTCATAATTTAAAATAATACTGTCTGAATTTCTAGGATGAGGAGTTATCATTGATATCTGAACTAATATCCTCATCTTTGGTGTAATAATCACAACACTTCAATAAAATCTTTTGTGAAGATAAGAACTATGGTAAAAATTTTCTCTTTCTTGTCTGTCATGTTTAATGTTATTTAGGTTCCTTTTGATACTCCAGCAGTAGTCAGCCATCCTTCATTTGTCCCACTGACCCTGGTAGCACTCTTTCATTGTTCTGGTATCCTGATGGAAACATTCTCCTCGTTCATCACTCACATTGCCGCAATTATCCAGAAATTTATCCAGAAATTTATCCGGCTGGCTATGTAATAAATGAACCTTGATATATTAGCATATTACTGATAAAGTTTATCGGTTAATTTGAATTTTGGCAATAAATAGGAAAAGTTCATGTTACGGGACCTATTTGTTTTGGACTATAGTGAACTCTAACTCTTATTATGAATACCGGGGGAATATGCCTCTCGGGGTTTAGTTGATTTGAGTTGAGTCCACCCCCCCCCACCCCCCGTCTAATACTTGGCAGTCCAACTGACGTGTAACACTTTTTGTATTTGTTCTTTTGTTAAATATATACATTTCACTAATACCTGAGTTTGAGTTTTATTCCGGACCTATTCTCGATTCACAACAGTTCAGTATTTGTATTTGAAAATTTTTGACTCAAAAACACTTTTTTTCTTACAAAAAACAGTTTATTTCAGATGGCTGACAAAAATTACTTGGCTTACCTGAAAACTGATGGGTTTTTACAACTTTTATTAACTAAATGTTGTGATCAGCCAAGATTGTAAATTGATATTTTTTTCTAAAAATAATTTCAGTACAGCAAAAATGGTAGCCAACCATGAAAATCTAAGCTCATTTTTGGAATCAGCGTCCATCAAATTAGCTAAAAATGTGTTTTGTTTCTTGGCACTAAAAATCATGTTGACCAGTGTAATTGGTTCAGTTTATTTACTATAGTTACAGTCATACTCGGAAGAGACATGACTGACTGAACAGAAGATTATCCCACAGTAGGTTGCCATTGCTTTCTGCAATAGACCAGTTGCCAAACAAGGCTATAGAAACCAATCTGTCCTATTATTTAACCCATAACTGGAGGGAAGAGACAGATTAATACCTTTCCCAAGGGTATTTGTGCATAATTGAATGCAAGGAATTCAACTGGAGTTTAAACTCGGCTCCCCAATTTGTCAATCCAAGCCAATATCCACTGTACCACCTCAAGGTCAATTCAGCATAATTGCAGTATAAACACAGCAGTGTTCCCTGTAATAGGGTTTGGCTAGTCACTCTGGTATAGGAGGGTGCTTATCTTCCTTGTCCAATTCAATCTTCATTGAATATCTTTGATTTTATAGATCAGTTTTGTATGCAAATAATCTTTTTTATTTTATCACCATAAATAATTTTTTTTTATTTATGTATTATAATTTCAATGCCTTTTTCCACCTGGCTCTTAAGTCTTTAGTTGCCTTTTGATATATGATCATTAAGCCAGTCTCTTGGTTATCCTTTCATCTCCAGCCCTTTTCCTGTCTCTGTACTGACAGATATCATTAGGATTACAGATAGTGTTATCAAACTGTCATCATAAAAATCAATCAATTCCAAACACTTTATCTGAAATGATTTAAACATTATCAGCTTATAATCAAAGATCCAGGTACTTTTTATAAAGATTTTATAACAATGAATATAAATTTTTATATCCTTTGCTTCATGTGAGAAAAAAAAAAAGTCAGCTGGTCCCAAACATTTAAAATTATCTAAAAATTATCTGTGCATTATAATAAAAATTCCAACAATTTTTTTTAAAGATTTTTATAATGTATGATATTAAAATGTTATTATTAAAATAAGACAATGATTATAAATTGTTCCAATTTTTATATCGTTTACTTAATGTTAGCTGGTTATTGTTATCAAAATGTGTCAGTATTTAAAATTAATTAAACATTACCTGCTTATTATAATCAAAATTCCAAGTATTTTTTTAGTATGTAAAAATTTTTGAAAAAAAATAATAATTAAATTCTTTTAGTTTTGTATCTATTGTTTAAGATCATAAGCCAGTTTTTGCTATCAAAATCCATCAGTCCAAAAGATATTTAAAATTAATTATCCAGTTATTATAACCAATGTTCTAAGTACTTTTATATATATATATATATATATATATATATATATATATATATATAAAAGATTTTTTTTTCTTTAGCTTAATGTTATCACTTGGTTATTATTATCAAAATCTGTCAAACAATTTACTTAAAATGAATTAAAACTACATTTGCTTCATTTTATCAGCTGGTTATTGTTATCAAAATCAGCCCCAGTGGCAGCAAATGGGTATCAGTACAGATGCAGAAAAGGCGTCGTATCATGGGTATATGTGTTTGAAACCACCAGTTACATCTGGGTTTTCCCCATTATCAACAGGACAGCTTGCATGTCTAGATACAGGCCTCTCTGCAAATGGTCAAAATCCAGTTCTTTGTAAGATTCTTCATGTCAATAAAAGCAGGGGAAAAACCAGAAGTTGACAAGACACAGTGTCTTGTGAAGTCAATGATTTCTGAGGCAGTGTTATTTTTGTTACCCCTCATCTAGTTCCCCTCTCTGCCTATTACCCCCGTAGAAGAGCAATCAGTCAGGGGTTTCCTCCAACCTTTTGGTTTTAAGGTATTTTTTAATGTTCAGTTATAATGAGAAGGTTGATTAGTCAGATTTTGACAAAATGTTTTATACTTTTTTTATTTTAGAAAACTGAAGATGTCTTCTAGTTTTGTATTCAAAAATGTTTTGCTGAGAAGAATTTTTTTCCTTCAAAAATGTGTTACAGCAATAATTTTTCTTCAAAAATATATTGTTGGTAATATTTTTCATTCAAAAATGTATATTTTTCTATAAAAGTCTATTTTTATGTATATATAGTTCTATAAAAGTCTTTTTTTTTTATACTTTCATAGTGTTTTCACCCCAGTTTGTAGGGTTAACTATTTGCCCATAGCTGGGACCCTAACAGGTGCTACCACCGTAGGTCAGGGTGGACCTGAGAACAACAGCAATTAAGAGATGCTTCCATGCTCCTCACAACCCACCAATCAGAGGCCTTGCTGCTGGATGCAGTTTACTGCCATCATCATTTATCTATCACACCCAATTGTTTTTTACGGGGCAGGGTTGTTAGCCCTGCGCCCAACCCCAAAACCTGGAGGGCCAGTGGATCATTCTTGGTTCATACGTTTACAGCACCTGGTATTGCCAAATGGTCACCCATTTAAATACTGACCAGGCTCGATGTTGCTTAACTTTGGCGATCGGACGGGAACCAGTGTATTCAACACGATATAGCCGTAGACAGTTTACTGCCATGCCCAGGACCTAAACTTTCTTTCTTAAGAGATAGTTTGATATTTGCTCTAATCAGAAATGTAAGCATATTATATTTGTCAATAATTTTAACATGTTCTGATATATTGGAACATGACAAATAAAAATCAGTATAGACTTTTCAAACAACTCAATATATACAAAAAATGTCTATATTTCTGAGATGAGTTATTGCAACTATTTACATTAATCAAACTGTTTTCCTCATCTTTATTGCCACATTGACCCAGAGACACATGAACAAAAAATGGTCAGTGTAAGCAGAAACCATGCATCATAACTACTCTGGTTATATGACAGCAGCCCCAACAAACTTGGAAAGAAGAATACAAGATTATAACAGCACTTAGAAAATAGCCTCAGTCGGCCTACCCTACGTTAAAGGCTTATTAGAAAAAATCCAAAAGATTTGTGGTTCACATAATATCAGGGTAAACTCCAAAAGTGCTTTAACACTACAGAGACATCTTTTCCAAGTAAGACCATCCATAGAAGAGAATGTGATTAAGAACTGTGTGAACACCATCCTATGCAGCTGTGGCAAGAAATATAAAAAAGAAACAGGCCACCTTCTTAAAATAAGACTGCAGAACACCGTAAATCCATAACATGAGAGGAAATAGAAAAAAAAATCAGGCATGACCATATATGGAGAGAAAGGGGAGGGAGCTCACCACTCTTTGTGAGATATGAAAATTCTAAACTTAAGCAATCAGCACATATGCTTGGCTACAAAAATCTCCTAAGTCCGCCATGAATAGACATGAATACAATAGGGGAACCAATTATACTGAGACATTAAGTTTATATGACCCAAAAATTCACTCACATGGCTCAGTGAATAAAGGCATTGATTGAGTGATTGAAAAGTGACTTGACTCAAAGTTCAATATCTGGCCACAGATGAGGGAACAGGAATTTAGTGAGTTCAGTTACCAGAGGGAATTAACTGAAACTGAGATGTCCAGAATAGGCATGGCACATGGAATTAGAACAATCTAACCTGTGGACTAAAAGGGTTGTGTTTAGGGTTTAACATTTCAACTACAATCAACAGTCAAAACATTGTGAATATGACAACAAAAGATGAAGACAACAGTACAAACAATTTAAATGCTATAAATATACAAGAATACATAAAACAATTAAAAGTATAAGACTACTTCTTTATATGCATTGTGGTGCAGTGGATATCGGCTCGGAAGGAGAAATCAGGGAGCTGAGTTCAAATTCCAGCTGAATACCTTGCATTCATTTATGCACAAATACCCGTGGGAAAAGTATTAATCCATCTCTTCCCTCCAGTTATGGGTTAAATAATAGGACAGATTGGGTTCTATAGCCTTGGCTGGTAACCAGTCTATCACAGAAAGAAATGGTAACCTACTGCAGGATAATCTTCTGCCCAGTCAGTCATGTCTCTTTTGAGACATGATCACCCAAAGCGTGTATCACGTATGGCATTTAACTGATTGACTGACTTCTTTATGTATCGTGTCCTTTCAGGACGTAGGTGATCATGGCCCTCCACATCCTCCCTATCCCTTGTCACTCTTAACATTTTTCCTGTTGGTATCTCTCCCAAACCCTGCTCTGCCATCCACTTGCTCAAACTAATTAAGTATGTCTGACACTGCTTTCCCCTGTCTCTCTTTCCTTCTATCTGACCTGTGAGTATTAAATTCTCCAAACCCTTCTTCCTCATTATGCGTCCCAGAAACCTCAGCTGTCTCTTCTTGATGCTCCTGATTTTCATTTGCATTCTCTCCAAAACTTCATCACTGCTCACATATTTGGTCCATGGTATCCTCAGCATCCTTCTGTAGAACCACATTTCTGTTGCTTTGAGTCTCTTTCGTATTTGAGGAGATTGTCCAGCATTCACTGATAATGTAAGAAGACGGATATCACATAACAGTCCAGCACATTTTTCTTTGTTTCCAATGTGTTGTGGAGTTATTTTCACCGTGGAGGTTAGTATTTGTACTAAAGTCGGTCCTAATAGGTTCAACATACAAAATGTTAGAAACTTGATATAATATGTATTACACAATGTAATCTTGCCAGGTTGCCAACTATTTTTGTATTCGACTGTCGACTACTATCATCCAACATCGACTGACCCCAGTTCCTCTTACTACTCCTACTTAAATTAGGTGGGAGAGTCTATTCACTATAGAATAAGTGTGTTTCACCATAACACAATGAAATTTTCCCGTCTCTCAATACACTGCTTAGCTTTTGAAATGCATCTTTGGCCATGCTAATATGCCTTTGAATCTCAGTGTTGCACTTTCCATTCTGTCTGAACACTTCTTAGGTATTTAAATTTTTGCACTTGTTTGATTTAAGTGTCCTTGACCTGTAGTTGGCATTTTGAAGTTCATTTTTTTGCTGTTGACCATGCATCCATTTTTCTTCAAGTTTATGTTTAACTCTTTCTTTTCAATTTCCCTTGCTTCTGTAGGTAGCCCTGTATTTTCCTTTCCATGTCTGCTATCAGCATTGTATCATCTGCATACCTTATATTGTTCAGATTGTAACCACCAATGATAATTTCCTGGCAGAACTCCTAGTTCTTTCAGAATTGTTTTGCTGTACATGTTGAATAGATCTGGTGATAAGACACATCCTTGTCTTATGCCTTTTCCAATTTTTGTGTATCTGTTAAATTCATTTCTTGTCAGTATACATCTTGATGATTAATGTCTTTCCCGAATATATTGAGTCTGCTCAGCATCTCTAACAAGTCTTTGTGGAATATGCTGTCGAACGTCTTTGCATAGTCTATAAAACACAGGTACAATAAAAGATTACAGGCTTTATTTTGGTAAATAAAACTAAATTTATTCAGACTTTTAATGCTACCTTGGGTATTTGAACCCTTACATAATGCTGTCTATTTTGGTGTCAATATTCTGGATAATCAAATTCATTTGAAATTGTAATTTGTTTTACAGACATAGTATCTACCCACTGTGAAGCCTGTAGGTTTTGATAAAGATTGTCCTTCTTTAAACATTGTGAACTGGTTATACAGCTTTTACAAACAAAGAACTGAAACCCCTTCACTTCAGAACTACTAACAGCAGCAACATGGATACCATATATAACTCAGAGAAAACAATGACATAATCAAGCTGTTGACATTCCACTCAACTTCAGATAAAAGGTTAAGTAGGAAACTACCATCAGTATTGGAAAGAGCAATAACAGCTACTGGACTTAGAAAAAAAATTGTTTTAAGATAAAGATTTTATTGATTTCAGCCCCAAGCAGTACTGACTGCTCAGTCAATGAATGCCAAAACTTTCCTTATAGGGAAACAACTAATATTAACATTACTATGAATAATCTTTATACAGCTTCAGGTGGCAGAGTTTTGAATTCACAGCTAGAAAGCCCAGTCTACTCTGCTACTAATACTTTGTATATAACTAAAATTAAGATATATCTGTGTAGAGTACAACATCAAAATTACTTTAACGTTATAAAAAGAAAATTCTCCTGCATATGAAAACACGAGTCATTCATCAAAATTTACAATTACAACATAAAAATGTAAAAGACATTTATTTTGCATATAAGTAACAATCTACACAAACCAGGAAGACAGTAGTTTCCTTTTGAGAAAAATCAATGTAATATGTTTGTTATTTGCATGGACAGAAGTTTTCTTATCAAGAGGCCAATTAGTCTGCAATGTCAAATATTTCAAGAATTTTAATAAAAAATGTCAAATAAAATCAATCTTTCTACAAGTTCTAACCTATATTTATTTTTAAGAAAATGTATGCAAACCAGCCTTTATATGTCTGCGTATCGTATAAAACTCAGAGACAGAAATAATTACTGCTGGAGGAAATTATTTTACAGATGTAAATTTTTAGTTACTATTTTTGAAAAAATGCAAATATGTTGAAGTATATGATTTATAATTAAGTTTGTAAATATAGTATCAGAAAGTTAGTGGCTGGATGCTAATGTTATATGTCAGAGACAAAGAATAAACTGGATCATGACTACAAAAGATGAAAGAAGAGGAAGGAAAAGGAAACAAAGAGCCAAAAAGAAGAAAAGGAACAAATTAAGAGGAGCACAAAAGAAAGAACGAAAAGAAAAAAAGTTGTTCTTAACCTTTTTTGAGCCACAAACCCCAATAAGAACGAGCCCTTCATAGATCGACAAACAAGCAAATACTCATAGTCTTGTATGTGTTTTGGTAAAAATTGTCCTTCTTTGAACATTGTGGGCTGGTTATACAGCTTTTACAAACAAAGAACTGAAACCCTTTCACTTCAGAATGACTAACAGCAGCAACAACACAAATGGATATGACATATATCTCAAAGAGAAAACAATGACATAATCAAGCTGTTGACATTCCACTCAACTTCAAATAAAAGGTAAAGAAGGAAACTACCATCAGTATTGGAAAGAGCAATAACAGCTACTGGACTTAGAAAAAAATTGTTTTAAGAAAATACTCAGTCTTGTATGTATATTCTTTCATACTGAACCCTTGTGCCTAGACATCATTTTTCAACCAGCCATGCCTGAAGGAAACTGTATTCACTTAATCTTCACCAGTATGTTTAAAAAATAATGAAGCTGTGATAAGCCAAGGAAAGAAAAATTATCACTTGCTCTTATAGAGAGGCAAAAATGGTGGTTATGCAGAAAATTATGACACACATTTAAATGGTAAACATGGACCCAATGGCAAGTCAAGAGATGTCAAGCAATTGGCAGTGTAAGTAGTGGATGGGTACATTTTCTTTTATTTCTTTCAATGAGAAACCGTTGATAAGGACAAGTGTTGTATAGTGAATATGAATGTTAACTTTTTATCTGATCCTCATGGACCCACTGAACACCATCTATCATTTTTGAGTTAGAGATCCCTATAAGAACTAGACCTTCATAGATAGACAAACAAATATTTGCAGTCTAATTGTTTTTTTCCAACATCTGTATCTATATTTCTTTATAGTGCACCCTCATGCACACTGCCCACACATCACTTTTCAGCCAGCCATGATTGAAAGACGTTGTCATCAATTAATCCTCACCAGTATATGAAAAGATAATCAAGCCATGCTAAAATGTGGAAAGTGAGAATTATCACTTGCTCTTATGAAATGGCAAAAGATGGTGGCCATACAGAGAATGATAACTCATATTTAAATGGTAAGCCTGGATCGAACATGAAGTTAAAAATCAATCTGTAGTAGGTGAGTACATTTTCTTTTATTTCTTTCAATAGGACAAGGGCTGTGTAGTGAATATAATTCATTTTTATCTGATCCTCCTGGACCCCTAGAGGTTCATGGAACCCTAATTAAGCCCTGAAATAGATTTTGTGGATCTTTGAAAAATGTGCACTGACAGTACAGATTAACAAAGTACTGTGTCAAATAACAAAAACCAGACTATCAACAGCAGCAATAACTAAAATGGATAGCACATTTAACTTGAATAGAAAATAATTACATAATCAATATGTAGACATGTCACACTACTTCAAATAAAAGGTTAAAGAAACCCCCATCAATACTTGAAAGAGTGATAACAGCAACTGGTTTTGGAAAACCTATTTTTCCTAAAAATTCTTATAAGTAAACAGATATTATAAATTGATCAAAAGTACTGGCTTTTCGATCAATGAATGCCATATGCTTCCTTATAAAGAAACAATTAATATTACTCCATCATTCATTGGTAAGCAGAAGCTACAGAAATGAAATCTCTGGATCCAAAGAGTCATCTGTAATGCATTTCTCTGATATAAAGAATCAAATTTAATTTCCCTAATAAAATTTGTTTTATTTCATTTCATAATTTTAATTTTCAAACTTACTAGCACTTAACTTTAACACGCTCCGTTATTTCCTATAATTCTGTTCCTATAATTCAACAGCTTCATTCTCAGTTTCAGTCATAATTGTTTTTGTTGTTTCCATAGCAGGTCATAAGAACACAACCACAAAATTCAAACACTACTGTTCAGAGATCAGAGTATCCTACAGTAACAGATCAGGTCAAACTTTTCTCTTCTGTCTGTATTTCTGCTTACATTGTTTAAACTGTTGTCCTCAATTTTGTTACATGCATGATGTTTCATCCGACATACATTCCAGCCTTCTTCAGGTGATATTTGTTGGAATTTCAAACTGAACACTTTATTTAGACTACACTGGATAAATTGTTCTAATTCTATGCTTTTGTTTCAGTTGATTTCCCTTGATAAAATGTTTTCTCTATCAAGGCCAGGGACTGAACCCACACCTCTTTGGATCAAGCCATTTTAGTATCAGTCAACCAATGCCTTTATCCACTGAGCTATGAACAAATATCACCTGAAGAAGGCCAGATGATACAACTGAAACATTGTAAATGTGACAATAAAAATGAGGACAACAAGGTAGTGTAAATTTTTCTCCTAATGAATAAAAATACCTACAACATGCCAAAGGTTAAATGTTCTAAAACATTCTCTGCACCGTAGCATTAAATATACACTAAATTCAACATATTTTCATTCTACATATACACTTATCGCATCAGTTTCTTGCCCAAAACCCTTAAGCTGTAAAGCCGCCAACAGATGATAATGCCAGAATGTGGACTAAAGAAAAGGACGTGCTAAATATAATGGATAGTCATGAATGATTGCCAAAACGTCAGATCAGACTCTCATTTAATCTTATTGCAACAAGGTCTTTTCTTGCTTTATATTTAAAAAAAAAAAAAAAAAAAAAAAAAAAAGAGAGAGAGAATGTAATTATCTTTATGTCATCTAAGGAAGGATTTAACTTTAAGCTGGTACTTTCTACCAATAACATTAATTTCTAATTAGTCTAAACAATTCATGGCTACTAATATAGAAAGACAGTCAATCAGTCAATATATGTAGGCTATTCTTTACAAAGTAAAATAAAGTAATGCATTGCAAGTGATTTTGCAATAGAGATGCTTTAAAGAACAATGTCCTATAAAAATATGTTGTAGATTAATCTAGAAATGCATCAAAAGTGATAATATTTCAGAAACGCATCTAATGTTATTCCACAGAAAAATGTGAAACCAATAAAATGTAACCGCAAATTCTACTCCATCAGCTTCTTTCCTCGCACTTCCTGCCTGTGGAATTCCCTTCCATTTACTTGTTTCCCCGACAGCTACAATCTCCAAAAATTTAAATGCAAATTCAATCGTCATCTCTTAACTCACTAACTTGCATCCTCTCTCTCATGCTCCTTTCTCCGTCCACTCCGCTCTCATCAGTATTCTCATCCTTCTCTTACCCACTTACTGACACCCCCTATAACCTGTCACTCTTTCTCATAACTTTCTCTCATGCTCCTTTCTCCGTCCACTCCGCTCTCATCAGTATTCTCATCCTTCTCTTACCCACTTACTGACACCCCCTATAACCTGTCACTCTTTCTCATAACTTTCTCTCATGCTCCTTTCTCCGTCCACTCCGCTCTCATCAGTATTCTCATCCTTCTCTTACCCACTTCCTGACCCTCTGTAACCTTTCACTCTTTCTCATAACATTCCTTTTATGTAAACCCCTGCACAACAGTGACAGTAAAATACCTTGCTTGGGGGCGATATGATCATAAAAACAAAAATATGCATCTAACAGAGCATCTTAAATGTGGATACTAGTGAAGAAGAATGTCACACGTGATACTAGTGTGGAAAGACATTTGATGTCATTCTGCAAAAATGCATCAGAAGTGCTTCTGCTGTTGCCATACCTGGTTGGGTGCTCCTGATATTCGTCTCAAGGGTCTTAACAAAATCCAAAGAAGGATCTGCAATTTAATAGGTCCTGACTTAGCATCTCCCCAACATGACATGGCTTCCCTCTGTCTTTTCTACAAATATTTTCATGGCAACTGCTCTGACGACCTTTTTCCCCCCGGGGCCCTGACTACATGAATTTAAGTATGCCACTAGATCGGCCTTTTACTGCTGAAATAGTTAAATGTAACCACCACTTCTACTCAAACAATTTTTTCTCCCAGCACTTCCCGCCTGTGGAAACCCTTCGATTTACTTGTTCTTTGAGAGGTACAATCTCCAAAAATTTAAATGCAATGTCAATTGCCATTTTCCATCTTCTTAAATCTTAAAATTTTATCCTTTCTTCAATACCAACTGTACCCAGTCTTTTCTCTCACTGTAACCCCTTGAGTACTAGTGGCAGTTCTGTCTTGCTTGGGATAAAAATGATAAAATAAACAAATTTTTTTCAAAGTGCATCAGACATGAGTCGACTACAGCGAAACATTTGTTACGAGTCAATCCCGGACAAGCCCCCAATTTTGTTACGTGTTAAGTGTAACAAAAGAAAAAAAAAATGATTGACCAAAACTCAGAGATAAAAATCACATACAAATATTTAATTTACAAAACACACCAAATAAAATATTTACAAATATACAATTTTTGTTGCATTCAAAACAAAAAACAGAGTTTACTACTGGCAAGTGTTACGAGGAGAGAAGGGGAAAGTAAGGTGTCAAATAACTTTACCCAGTTAAGATGGCAAAGAAGTTTAGTGCTATACTTTTTGGAAATCTTTAAATGTGTATATAAAAAAGAATTATTAGCTTGGTCAATGAAAGAGTCAAAAATATGCATTTACCCATATAGTTCCATGAGGTTCTCTTTCAGGTTTTAATTGGTCGGCAACTTTTCTTACAGATTCTTTCGGCTGGATATAAATCCTTGAATCAAAACCGGAGCTGATAAGGTCAGCCCATCCTGTTAGCAACTAACTACTCACTGCTCAGAACCTATTTTTATAGGGGGCTATCACCTAATTTGCATATTTCTAGAACCTTTCGAATTCTCTCGAATCTATTGAAATTTTCTACAATCTTCCAAAACGTTCTATTCCTATTTTCTCTATTTAACAACTACTTCATGAATTAAAACTTTTTTGGAATAACAAGTATGACTCAATAGAATCCCTTACTACAACTTTAGACATTATTAATATTATTTGTATATATAAATACATCCTCATAACACATTACTAAACTATTATGGAAACTTATAGGTTTATCTTAACTGTTATAAAACTAAAATATATATATTAATCTTCAATACACTTGTGTGTCGTGGTGCAATGAATATTGGCTCAGAACAAGTAATAGGAGAACAGAGTTCAAGTTGCAGTTGAATTCGTTGCATTCACTTACGTGCAAATACCCTTAAGAAAAGTATTAATCCATCTCTTCTCCCTCTAGCTATGGATTAAATAGCAGAACATTAAGTTCTATAGCCTTAGTTGGAAACCAGTCTACCACAGAAAGTAATGGCAACCTTCTGCAGGAAAATTTTCTGCCTAGTCAGTCAAGTCACAAAAGAGACATGATCACCCAAGCATGCATCAAATATGGCAATTAACTGATTGACCTGGATAAAAGAACTGAATAATGACAACCTACTGTAGGAAAATTTGCCTGGTCAGTCATGTCTCAAAAGAGACATGATCATACAAGCGTGTATTAAGTGCGGCAATTAACTGACTGACTGACACTTGAAGATGTCTTTAATGTTTTGGAAGTCAGGCATTGCTAATGATTATAAATATTCTAAAAGAATTTTCAGTTCAGAAAATTTAACCAATTCTTATTTATTATTCACTGTATATGTAACTTAAGATATCATGGATCAGATTTATAAAAGCAGGCAACCCTCATTTATTTTAACAACTAGCAGTACAGCCCAGCGTTGCTCGGGTGTAATGAAAGCTTTAAAACTAATCCACGGTCCTGCAGCTCAGACTCTTTGGACATTGGCACGAAAGACTAAAATGCAATAGTTGTTTCCAGTTAAAGCAAAACCATAGAGTGAAAGAAAAATGAATGGATGTAAATCAAATTTTGATTTCCTGGTATTGATATCAAATAAGTTTTTTTCGTTGTAAACTGAATTTTGAAAGCTAAATAAGTCCTCTGAGTAAATGGTATCATGGCTGAGACTAAGAACTACAATTATATCTACTTAGAGCCAAACCCGAAGCAAAAACTAAAATAAAAGGGCTGAAAAAAATACAGACATACAGGCAGATAAACAGACACACACAAAAACATCTTGCCTTACATATATATATATATATATATATATATAATTAATTTTCTGGACTATTGTAAGAACTGCAACCTTGAAACTTCGGAATATCGTTTCTTATGTCTTCGTCTATGAGTGTATCAAATTTTATTAAAATCGGACCACTCCTTCTATAACCTGATTTTTTTATACTTACCGGTGGTACCTCGACACAAAACCTAGCTAAGAACACTCACAGACGCTTATTTCGGAGTCTATAGGTAACGAAAATATACACACACACACACACACACACACACACACAGACAGACAGACAAACACACACAGACAAAGTTCCATTTATAAAATAAGTTTAGATTTAGATTAGATTATGTATGAAAGAAAAAACTAATACTGTTCATAGGTGAACAATGCATTTGAATGGGTCTACTGACTTAACTGTCATTTCAACAGCACTCAATTTTAATCATATTTTGGCCTAACAAACCTTTTGACATGAGAGAAAATAAATTTCTGTAGATAAGATTTGTCTGAGAAAACATAGCATTTGATATGCACAATGTACTTATAAAATCAGAAAAAAAGAGTGTTAATAGTCAGAAAATAAGGTGGGAATAAATGAAAGAACAGAACAATATATAACTAGCATAATACCCATAATAAATGATATTTACATATGGATCAACACTTCTGCCAAGGATCAGAGTGTAGTATCAATATGCTGCATGAAAAGGTTAGGAAATTTAGAGAATATATATATATATTTTCCCAAAATGAAGAAGCTAAAGAAAACATAGGCTTCTTCCAGCCAAAACAAGTTCTTGATAAAAATTTTTCACTTTGTATCATTGTGTGTAACTGTGATAAGATTTAGTGCCAAGGTTGCTTTTTTTTTTCTCAGTGTTTTCACTGATAAAATGTATTTTGGCAAGCAGGTCTTTATCATGTAGTGCTCTATATCAAGGAGGAAACAGAATTGATATGTACAGAGTTTGTCTCTTTAGCTGAGCAGATTCATGCCAACTTTGGCATGAATCTGCACAGTTAAAGAGACAAACTTTATACTTTATATATATATATATATATATATATATATATATATATATATATGTGTGTGTGTGTGTGTGTTTGATCATAATTAAATCAGACCAGTACACATTTGTATTAAAAAAGGGCTAAATACAATTATATTGTAGAACTTTTGAATATCTTTCATTTGCAAACGAATTATTGTATAATAACTCATTTGCAAATGAAATTATATATTTTCAAATTCCAGTCAATTTAAATCTGTTAAATTAGTAAAACAATTCTAGAAAGGATCAACAGATCTATTAAATGTACCATCGGACTCATGCAATGCATTAATACCACAGATGTCATCAACTGGTTTAAGACCATCCAGAATAAAGGTAACAGTACCTTTATCCAATTTGACATTATGGAATTTTACCCATCCATTTCTAAGGACCTCTTAACCTTGGATTTGGAATTCGCCAAAGAGTACTCCGATATTTCTACTGGCGAAATGGATATTATTCTAAAATGTAGAAGTTCTGTTCTAATCTATAATGATGAACAATGGACTAAAAAAACCTCTGATGAATATTTTGACATAGCAATGGGTTTCCTAGACTTGGCAGAAACCTCTGATCTTGTAGGACTATTTATTCTCTACAATTTAACCGCTTACGAGGACATAAATACGGATAGTATAGATCTCTATAGAGACGATGGTTGTCAGAGGCTCCACTAAAATTAAGGTAGATCGTATTAGGAAGACTATACACAGAGAATTAAAGAGTTTAGGGCTTAAGTCAGAAATTAACACCAATATTAAACAAGTAGACTTCTTGGATGTTAATCTGGACCTTAATAACAATTCTTTCCAACCTTACATGAATGCCAACTCCAACCCAATATACATAAACCCTGATTCTAACCATCCCCCATCAGTCATTAAACATATGCCATCCTCTATCAAATCTAGACTCAGCAACAACTCATCTAGCAAAGTAATGTTTGATAAACATAGTAAATTTTATAATTCTGCACTTAGAAACAGCGACTATAAGAATGCAAACATCAAATACAGAAACCCTACTAACAATACTAATAGCACGAAGAAAAGAAAATCTAGAAAAATCATATGGTTTACCCCTCCCTACAATTTGATGCTTAAAACTAAATTAGGACATAAATTCTTAAGCTTAGTCGGCAAACACTTTCCAAAAACCAATCCTCTTAGTAAAATATTTAACAATAATACACTTAAGTTAAGCTACAGCTGCACTGATAACCTGGAAAAAATTATTAAAAAACACAACAACAAAATCCTCAATAAATATTATAACAAAAAAAACAGTGTAAATTGCAATGCTCAAAGAGATTGCACCAAGGACACAGGAACTAACACCAAAGATTGTAACTGTAGAAAACCTAAAGATTGCCCTCTACATAACAACTGTCTGGTTGACTCCATAGTTTATCTCTGCACCGTTTCCACAATTGAGAATCCCAAAACTATAAAGTTCTACATAGGTTCCACTAAAAACTCATTCAAAACTCGCTGGTATCAACACACACTATCTTTCAATAATAATTCTTATAAATACAGTACTTCATTATCAAAATACTACTGGTCTCTAAAAGAAAAAAAAGAAAACACTCACGGTTAAATGGAAAATCCTCGCAAGGGCCCGAACCTGCAACTCCCTACATGCACCTTACTACCTTTGTCTCAATGAAAAACTAGAAATCATCAAATTTGTGGACAAGGTTAAACTGTTAAACCAGAGAAATGAGCTCACAGTCCACTGTAAGCATAGCTCAACATTTACATTAAAGTCCTGGCTATAGTGGTAAAAAACTAAAGAGGATACTCCAAACTGCCGGCTTGGTGGGCGCTTCTGTTCGGGCTAGGCATCCTGGGTGACCTTTGCAGGGTGTTTTGATTCACCATGTGGCACACTATCGATGCCAGCCATTCAGACTGATACTGATCAGCAGGATGTGCGGTCGTGTGGTACTCCACCTGACATTGATTTTCAGGGAGCCAAGGATCTATAAATAGCAAAAAAACTGTGTGGGACAAAGGCTCTAAGAATCACGGTTATTGGTAGGACAGTCATTGCCATGGCGAAGCGTGATGGCTCTGGCCGACCAATCTGTATTGGTATGAACTCTGCCATACATTAGCGTGACAATTGATGTCACTTTGGATGCCCCATAGCTGTTCAGGTACACGTTCACCATTAGGTTTGGTATCTACAAAACTTTGTGGCATTGATGTAAGTCAGATCGTGCACCAATGGGAGCCTCTCGGGGCGTTCGGGTCAGGCGGGAATACCCATCAAGTATACTTAGATTAATGTCTAAATGTTATTGTATACATATGTATGTGTATATGAGTGTGTCTATAGAGAGATATATATGCATGGATGTATATATGCGTATGTATGTGTACACGTGTATGTATGTGTGCACTTGTGTATGTTTGTGCGTGTATGTGTGTGCGTGTATGTGTGTGC